>CM055269.1:108152275-108204501 GCA_029237695.1 Conchocele bisecta | reverse complement strand
CACCTGTAGATTTCCGAGATAATAACGGAAAAAAGCCGATATCACGAAATAAATTGCCGACTGACCATCACCGTATTGGTCAGCTGAAACTGAGACCAATGTGGTTCATTAGGCTTAGGTTAAAGACACCAAATTGGTGCGAAACCGCCCAGGGTGTATGCAAAAAGTGAGCCGGTAAAAAAAATAAAAAAATATTGGCGGGTGTTTTTTGAGGTCACAGACAACCCGTTTGCTTGCCAAATCTTGATCCATTTACTACCCAGTTTTCACTTGAGGAACATATTTTGGGGTGCCTTCAAACACGCCAGTTTTCAGCATAAATTTGTAGCATTTAATTTAAAAGAAAACACTGACCTCCCTGTTGGTTCACTTGAATGTAAACGGAGTTTCCGTGGGCCAAAAAATGTACACAATAACTTGGAGGAAATACGACAAGGTTGGTATTTTTTCTTTCTTAGGAGTAAGTGAACCTATTTGTTTAGTTCATGCAGAACCATGTATACAGACTGGCTGCAGGTCATGTACAAGTGGGTCCCACAGCATCCATACGAATAGTGAAAGTAGGAGAGACTGGCCTTATTGGATGGCATTCGGTTAAATTATATAGTAAAACTATTTGGTGGTGTCTAACCTCACTATGGATTTTGTCCAGGTACGATGGCCGCGAAAGTTGGATATGCGTACGAAGTTTAGTGAAACGGCCCCCAGGTCTATACATACATTAAATATACATACAAGAATCAATAAGTATGAAAATAATACGATAACATGCTTTTGTACACCATAATGTGTTATACGAGGGAGTACAACACGTATTTTAGCTTATTTTGTTTCCACTTATTGATGTTTCTATGTATATTTAATGTCTTTTTTATGAACCTTGGTCCGTTACTTCAACATGTGCTATGGCCTTACTACGACATTCCTCCTTCCTACAAATAGACATTTTTATTATATACCTACCCATGAATACATAGTTATACGATGTAAATAAAAGTCATATGTTCTCATCGATGAAATAAACATCTTGAAAACACCGGTGAAAATACGACTATTTCCGCTATCTATATTCATAACGCGCACCTGCAGTGCCGTGTAACGTGAGCCCCTTAAGTCCGTGAAAACCAAAACTTCAGCCTAGCCAAGCGGCTTAAGGGGCTCACACTGGGGGTGTGAGCCCCTTAAGTCCGTGAAAACCTTCAGCCTAGTCATAGCGGATTAAAAGGGCTCACGCTGGGGGGTGAGAACTTTAAGCCCGTGGAAACCAATGTGATTGGTATATACACAATATGAATGGTAACGATGATATTACGCAATATGCACACCGCGTACCGTAGTTCTTCTACCAAATGGCGTATATTTATATGAATGTGCCGATATGTAACCGACCGTGAAAAATTGAAGCCTGTCTGTAAACTAATCTATAATCGGTGGCTTTGCAAACCCTTTGTTGGTATATACCCAATGTGCCTATAATAATGATATTTTGCAATATGTACCAATAAGGAAAACAAAAAAAAAACGTGAAATATATGGGAATGATTTCAATTTTCACGGCGGGGTAAAAAAGCACCCGGCCATGAGAAGTTACAGCCTGTCCGTAAAACTTGATATATAGAGAACACATCGGTATTTTTTCACACCCATGTATTGGTATATACCCAATGTGCCTATTAATAATGATAGTATGCAATACGTTCCAATATAAACCAAAAAAACGTGAAATATATGGGACTGATTTCAATTTTCAAGGCGGCGGGGACAAAAGCACCCGGCCATGAGAAGTTTCAGCCTGTCCGTAAACTTGATATATAGAGAACACATCGGTATTTTCTCACACCCATGTATTGGTATATACCCAATGTGCCTATTAATAATGATAGTATGCAATATGTTCCAATATAAGGCAAACAAAAACGTGAAATATATGGGAATGATTTCAATTTTCGCGGCGGGGACAAAAGCACCCGGCCATGAGAAGTTTCAGCCTGTCCGTAAACTTGATATAGAGAACACATCGGTATTTTCTCACACACTGTGTTGGTATATACCCAATGTGCCTATTAATAATGATATTATGCAATATGTTCCAATATAAGGCAAAAAAAATTGAAATATATTGGACTGATTTCAATTTTCACGGCGGGGACAAAAGCACCCGGCCATGAGAAGTTTCAGCCTGTCCGTAAACTTGCTATATAGAGAACACATCGGTAGTTTTTATTTTTCACAACCCTTTGTTGGTATATACCCAATGTGCCTATTAATAATGATATTATGCAATACGTTCCAATATAAGGCAAAGAAAACGTGAAATATATGTGACTGATTCAATTTTCACGGCGAGACAAAAGCACCCCGGCAATGAGAAGTTTCAGCCTGTCCGTAAATTTGATACATAGAGAACACATCGGTAGTATTTCACAACCCTTTGTTGGTATATACCCAATGTGCCTATTAATAATGATATTATGCAATACGTTCAAATATAAGGCAAAACAACGTGAAATATATTGGACTTATTTCAATTTCACGGCGGGGACAAAAGCACCCGGCCATGAGAAGTTTCAGCCTGTCCGTAAACTTGTATATAGAGAACAGATCGGTAGTTTTTCACAACCCTTGTTGGTATAATAAACCCAATTTGTTGCTAAATATGATAAATAATCTATACGGGGCCCAATAAGCAAGCCGTGTATATAATGAAGGAACCTGATATCACGCTGGGGACAAAAGCAACCCGCATAGAAGTTTCAGCCTTCGTAACTCGATATATAAGGACCCAACATTCGTAGAATCAAACCTGTGGTATAATAACATGTGCTATATGAATTTTATTGGCAATACCCGTCCATATGCAATCACGATATGGGACGTTCACACGGCCCCGACAAAAGACACCCGCATGATAAGTTTCAGCCTGTCGTAACTGATATATAGAGAACACATCGGTATTTTCACACCCAATGTGTTGGTATATACCCAATGTCTATTAATAATGAATATATTATGCAATACGTTCCAATATAAAGGCAAAAAAACGTGAAATATATGGGACTGAATTTTCCTTTATGAAACTATCATTTTTTTCACACCCCGCAGCACCTCCATTGGAAAAGTTTTGCACCCGGCCATGAAGTTTCAGCCTCCAAACTTGATATATAGAGAACACATCGAATTTTTTTCACAACCCTTTGTTGTATATACCCAATGTGCCTATTAATAATGATATTATGCAATATGTACCAATATAAGCAAAAAAAAGTGAAAAATAGGGATATTTATGACTGAATTTCATCCAAACGGCGGGGACAAGCACGCCTATGAGATTAGTTTTTACAAGCCTGTCCCGTAAACTTGATATAGAGACTCGGAAGTTTTTCACAACCCTTTGTTGGTATACCCAAGGCCTATTAATGATTATGCATTACCAATATAACAAAAAAACGTCAATGGGACGATTTCAATCGGCGGGGGAAAAGCACCCAGAGAAGTCAGCCGTCCGTAAACTTGATATATAGACATCGGTATCACACCCATGTATTGTACCTACCCAATGCCTTAATAATGATAGTATGCAATATGTTTCCAATATAAGGCAAAGAAAACGTGAAATATATGGGAATTATTTCAATTTTCACGGTGGGGACAAAACAAAACACCCGGCCATGAGAAGTTTCAGCCTGTCCGTAAACTCAAACAAAACAGGCAATATATGCAGAAAAAAGCAACCGGCCATGATAATTTTAATCGGTAGTTTTGCAAGCCCCGTGAACTTACCTGATCATGGGCACTGTCGGGTCCGATGGGAAATCTGCATGCTTACTCTCAGGTCAGATGCTGATTGATGATTATATATCACATAATATGGGAATTCACCGAATAAATAAACTTCCGGTAAGTATGAATGCCGATCGTTAAATTACCCTTCGCTGCTCCCTCCTTACCACCCAAAACAAAAATGTGATCTAGACTTCGGCGACAAGTCTGGTATGGAAGGTTTACAACCCGATTCCCACAACGAACGGACCTAGGCATATAAACACATTAAATATACTTAGATATACCTAAAATAATTCATAAGTGAACAAAAATGGCCACATTATCTTACATATTTTAATGAAATATTTGGTGGCCATTTTTTTCCCACTTATGGATGATTTTTTAGGTATACTTATGCATATTTAATGTATTTATATACCTAGGTCCGTTATGTTAAATTCTTTCGTATAGCAAAATCACATCATGAGTAAATCATACACAACGATAAATTTCACTATTTCACATCCCAGTGTGGTACGTTTTTCACCATTTTGTTTTGACCCGGGTAGGTTTTGACCAGAAACCCAAATGATCACATTATATAAATGGGTTTTATACGGCAAATAGTAAGAACAAAAGGGTGGCACGATTTACCCAAATCTACCCAAATCTTACCCAAATCTACCCAAATCTTCATATAATTACTATATGTGTCAATACAAATAAGCTATACACATCATACTAACGATGTTTGGACTGTACTTACCTAATGTATGTCATTAATTTGCTCATACCAGGGCCCATTTTAATGTTTTGATGCAAAATGGAAATATTTGTATATGAAATAAAGGGAGAGTATCGCGATAAACTTAATACTAGGAAGCCAAGGAAGATAATCCACTTTATAATGGCTAAACATGCTAAATGGGAATGATTATTTTTAATTGAAATACAAATACAAAACTGTAGAACCTCTCTAATGTTGACATACAAGGAGACAGTAGTGTGAAGGTGTCGACCGTATACTGGCCGTTTTCGCCCGCCAGGACGTGTAGCCATCTTGTACATAATCACTTGTTGAGGCTATACCTCTAGGGAAATTTGCAATCACAGTCAGATCAGGGTCTACACTGTTTTCCATCTTGTACATAATCACTGTATACCATATACAAGAAGCAAGCCGCGTGTCGCCCGCCAGGACGTGTATAGCCATCTTATAACAATCACTTGTTGAGGCTATACATTCTAGGGGAAATTTGCAATCACAGTCTGATCAGGGTCTACCCGGTTACCCATTTTATGCATAACCACTTGTTGAGGCTATACCTGTAGGGGAAATATGCATTCACAATCTAATCAGGATCTACACAGTTTCCCATATTGTACATAATCGACTATATATAACGAGCTACCCCACTAAAATACACTGTGTTCTGGTCAATACAATATAATATTGGGCTTTGTCTACATAGAGGTGTGAAAAACATTCAAGCTATTTGACAAGATATACAAACCATACACAAATTTAAAAATATATATATTGCATGCATATTATGGTTCATTTTCATCAATGTTCTTAATACGAATCGTTATTATTGTTATTATAGATGAATATAAGATAGTTTATTATATATATATATATATATATATAGCAACTCCGTAAATTAAATTGCAATAACTAAACTATGCACAGAAGTCATTTGTGCTAATAAAAACATTCATTCAATGCATTATACTTTGTTTTTAACTATTTCAAAAAGATGTTGGCGTATAATTACTCGGCGAAATAAATATTGCAATACTATGGAGGTGACCGGTTACTTAGACAGTTGGACTATTATATGTGCCATATGAAATCATGATCGATGGCAACTTAAAGTTAGACAACTGAGACATAATGAATGAGTCTCGATCACATTAGTCTCCTTTATAATAATGATACTGTATATTAATCGCTTTCCCGCGGAAATATGTGCTTTATTCTTCCATTTTTCGGTCAAAATGTGCTTATTGTATGATATACTAATGATATAGTTGAAAACGTATATAACATAATCAATAATCTCGGCCCATGGTCAAGTCGGCCCATGTGTCTGATCAAGTCGGCCCACATGTCTGGTCAAGTCGGCCCACATGTCTGGTCAAGTCGGCCCACATGTCTGGTCAAGTCGGCCCACGTGTCTGGTCAAGTCGGCCCACGATCTCAGATCAGATGTATGGTCAACTAAATAAATGATATCTAAATAAATATTTTTTTTCATAAATATATATATTTTTTTAATTAAAATAGAATCTTTTTAAATATATATCATGTTTCTTGTTAAATCACCATTTCTAATAAATTTATATGTCATATACGAACAATATGATATGGGCCGAGATGACACAAAAAAAAGGAATATTTTCTCATCATTTTAAATTAAATTTCATCAGGTTCTTTGCAATCTGTTTCTCAAAATATTCTTGAATCACCATTTCTAATAATTTTTTTTATATCATATACAAAAATATATAATATGGGCCGAGATGACCAAAAAATGTGGGCAGAGATGACCAGTGATCTGGGCCGACTTGACCAGCGATCTGGGCCGAGATTGAAATGTGGGCTGAGATGACCATGGTCCGACTTGACCAGACACCGCAGCAGTTACGTGTTCGCAACTAAATATTATTACGAAATCATTGCAATTTATGTATTTTAAATGTTATATGAGATTAATTCCGTAATGTTTTGTTGGTAGTGACGTGAACAGTGGTGTAAAAACGGTATGAATCATATATGACCTCCGCTCTTTACCGCCCACATATCGCCAAACAGGTGTCCGATAGCATCTCGATTTATCAGCAGAATAGTATGGCCACTAAAGTGCGACACGGAGCTAGAAAATACACATTCATAACATCCCCGGACGGGAAAATACCTAATTTTTACATTTGGGACCATTTTTATGCTTAGACGCACGTTAATCTCATTAAATCTTGAAATATAATCGATGACTTAAACTTTACACAGCCTTGGCCCCGATTGTTATTGTTCCGTCTGCGCATGCGCGGACTGAAACCTTTACTGGGCTGAAGAATTTTCTGTTATACCTGACTGCAAATAGGCTGGAAATACACATTCATTACCGTATACAGTCTAAAAACTGCTAATTTCCATGGAGCTGTATATAATACCACACCACGAGATGAACATATATGTCATATTCGTTGCAACATATGAATATCCTCTATGTATCTCACATGTCACATGTAATATTATAAGGAGTTCTCGCGCTTGTTTGTCATCGTTTTACAATACAATTTGTTTGTAATGTTAGTATATACGGAGCCCCGCAGGGACGTAACCTTTTTTTTTTTAGATCGTTCCCACGAAATAACAATTCATTCCCTCGATTTAACAATTCGTTCCCACGAAACAACAATTCGTTCCCACGAGAACGAATTGTTATACGTGGGAACGAATTGTTAATTCGAGGGAACGAATTGTTAAATTGAGGGAATGAATTGTCATTTCGTGGGAACGAATTGTTAATTCGAGGGAAACGAATTGTTGTATCGTGGGAACGAATTGTTTGTTCGAGGAAACGAATTGTTAAATTGAAGGAACGAATTGTTAATTCGAGGGAACGAATTGTTATAATTGTTGTATTGTGGGAACGAATTGTAAATTGAGGGAACGAATTGTCATTTCGTGGGAACGAATTAATATAAAAAAATCCATGTCCCCTGCGGGGCTCCGTAGGTATAGCCAGATGTACACTGAAATGCACGTTTCAATTTCACGATAGATACTAATATACCATAAGGTAATTATACCATAACATTATGCATATGACAGAGCACTAAGTCATGTGCATACACTCGGGTTTATATGTGTCGGGATTTAACCATTGGACATACTGTACTAGTTATATATGTTGTACACTTTCGGTGCAATAATTAGCTATGTTGTGGTAAATATTGCAGATTCGGATTTTATGCTCATTGTTATGGAACGCCAAATCTACATAAACTCAAATAATTAGAGCTAGCATTCAATATTTAGAGCCAGCTCAAAATCATTTCAAGAGCTATCTAAATAATTTTGAGCTAGCTCTATATATTTAATGCTAATGATTTAGAGCTAGTACTAATTATTTGAGTTTATGTAGATTTGGCGCTCAGGAACGATAAATCTACATAAACTCAAATAATTAGTGCTAGCTCTAACTATTTATAATGGTAGCTCTAAATTATTTAATGCTAGCTCTAATCATTTCGAACTAGCGATACTTATTTGAGTTTACTGTGTAGAATTGGCGTTCCATACATTGTCACAGCAGGATAAGTATGCATTTTGGGGAAGGCAGTACAGTAAGTAACGACATATCGAATTTCCATTTGGGCCCCGTACATATACAGTCGAACCTCTCTAAACCAGATAGACGTTATTTGTGCTTAATTTTGATATGTTTCATTGCAATTTACTTTCAATGATAAGGTCTGTTCATGATCGCAATGCATCCACGCTTGTTTTTATGTAGTCATCTGTCTCCTTGACAGTGGAAACTCTCTAAACCGGACACCATGGGATGTCCCCAGGGTGTCCGGTTTAGAGAACTTCCACTGTATATACATTTTTGCATAAGTTACCATTGGTCACACAGGTGTTTGAACAAGTCAGTATGTTTGTCTCATATGGGTATTTTGGTGGATTATGGGTAGATTTGGGTAGATTTCGTTGGTTTTGGGGAATTTACATACTTTTGTGCAATTACTCGCATTAACACGACACATATCGTCAATTATCTACACGTTCACCGGTCCGAACTTTCGGACCCCCTTATATACTGTCAAAATTACCATACTTATACATGTATGAACTCACGGGAGGTGACGTAAATTGTATGTTGGTAACAATGCACCATAAATAAATAACTACTACTGTCTGTTCCACTTTTTGCTGCCGACGAACTTTTGGCTATTAAACACATTAAATCTAAAAAATATTTAAAAGCAAGTACTTTTTTATCAATAAGAAAAAAGTCACACTCCCCAAAAAAATTGTTTGATGAAATTCCATCAAATACTGATTTTATTGCGAAAAAACGATTTTCCTATGGGAATTTAACATGGGGGGGGCTTTTCAAAATATAACTTTTGTTTTCTTAATTACATCATTTCCAATCTATCTCGTCAGGTTTCGGAGTCTTCCTTCAGGATCAAAAAACGAAATTGACTCCCCATGTTAAATTCACATAGGAAAATCGTTTTTTCGCAATAAAAATTAATATTTGATGGAATTTCTTCAAACAAATTTTTTTGGGGAGGGTGACTTTTTTTGTTATTGATGAAAAAGTACTTACTTTTAAATATTTTTTAGATTTAATGTGTTTAATAGCCAAAAGTTCGTCGGCAGCAAAAAATGGAACAGACAGTAGTAGTTATTTTCTTTCCCTCGAACTACGCCTCACTCGAACTTTTTTTCGAGTCCGTTGCCGTTTCGAGGGATCGAATTTTTACTGTACTATCAAAGCCTCGGCGGGCGCGACAACGGACCGCGGCCATCTAGTTTTAACAATCCCCAATTGTTTACACATCGACTTATATATCTATAATCAGGTTAGAAAATACGATACAAATATAAAATTGAACTTTGTTTAATCACTTTCTATGTATATCTGAGACTGAGTGCCTTTAACTAACATGATCATGGGACATGAAGTTCCTCTTCGATAAATTCACACGAACACAATTTAACCGTATAGGCTGGTAAAACTTCCTTGTCACTTTGTATGAATAGAAAGTAATGCCGCGAGAAAAGGGACCTTACGCCGTGTGTGACCAACGTAGCTCCAGATCACTGATCTGGGCCTACACTAGTCGCCAGTATGTCACGCCGACGATTGGTTGTGTCTGGCGTTGAATGACATGCTGTAACCCTTAGACTGCTACACACAACAATTGTCGTCTGCTGTTGCTTTTATATATTGCCTAATTTCTCAATAAAATCATGTTTGACAGCATTTCAGGATCATTTCCAATGGAAATGATTCTGAAGTGCTGCCAAAGCATGTTGTAAATTATTCTAAAGTGCTGTCAAAGCATGTTTTTGATGATAAAAATGGAAAATAGAAAATAAACAGCAGACGAAAAAAAATTAAGATAGCTGTGTAAGGGTTAATCAGGCTATTCACTGTATGCTTGCAAATTATTAATCAGGATCTACAATGGTCACACTAGTTGGGGCGCTATATGACGAAATCAGACTTCTGACTTTGTAATCGGTGTAGACACAGACCAGCACGGGCATCCGAGTATAATCAGGGTTTACACAGTTTGCCAATTTGATCAACGAGCTATAGCTACCAATTAATCGACCAAGGAACGGCGCGGTTTACTATAGCTCCAACAGAACGAGCACGCTGGTTAGTCTGGGTCTACGCTGGTGATAAACTTGGCTGTCAGCTGATTATAATATCTTGTGACATGTGTGACCAGTGTAGATCCTGATCGTCAGTGTATCGTAATAATCAACGGAGGGATAAATCAAAGTACTGAAAGTACTGAAACTGTATCGCCAGAAACAAACACTAGGAAAGTGTGCCTGCCCCCACACTGAGGGTTTCCCATTGGCAACTTGTATAACAATATTGATCTGGCGTATTTTTACCACATAATAAGTACACGTGTTCCGGCGAATAAACCTGTCCGCAAAAATGGCGACCGACAACCATAGTTAATGCTTCTAAAAATAGATAAATAAAATGGCGATACCTAAAAATAGTAACAGACATCGGATGCTGACTTAACTGTATCGGATAATACAGTAAAAACGGATATTCGTGGACCGAAGCAACAGAAGATGCAATTAATACCAACCATTTAGGATCTGATCAGACTGATCTGGGGCTACACATGCCGCAAGCATCAGAAGGTACCTTTTCTCAAACAGAGCCCCGATCGTGACATCCTGGTCACCATTTACAATCATACAATGAATAGACGCGGAGGACACACGCAGTGTCGATTTGACTGTATGGAGACCAGCGTAGACCCAGATCAGACTGTGCGGATGCGCAGGCTGATCTGGGGCTACGCTGGTCACAACCGTCACATGGTGCCTTTTCTCAGCCTTGGTTAAAATGAAATAAGCCCCGTTTTGTCAGATATTCTCCCAACAGTATACGAGACCCGATTTTCACACGCCCATAACTATGACAGCGGAAGATAATTTTGCTCATATTCGTTGATAATATTAGCGTTCATGTTCAACTCAACATTGCATTTTATTGTGGAAACTTGGCTTTTTTAAAATTACAAAAACAAGGTAATTGCATTTTATTGTGGAAAACATCGTTTATTGAAATTATAATACATAAACTAATCGAATACATAATCAAATGAAACTGTTATATAAAGGTGATATTGACAACTATAATGTATGACATTGTTATTTGCAATACACATAATCTAAAATTCGTGTTGATTTGCACATAATATGATATTTATTAATTCTCGTTAACTCATTTCATAAGAAACTCGGCACATTCGTATGCGATTAGTAAAACTCTTATTCGTTAAATAATCACTCACGTAAGACCCTCTGTACATGTTAACCCTTAGACCGCTACACATAGAGAATACCAGGCTAGTGTCTTTTGATATTAAGTTTATCAGGCAAGGCTAGGAAACGCGTAGGAATTCCGAGGCTTTCCGAGGAATCCTACCGTTTCCGAGCCGAGCCTGATAAACTTGATATCAAAATACATTAGCCTGGTATTATATTTATCAGGTAACGTTTTATGCTCGAAAATGACCACAGATGACGTCGTTATCTATGGACAGAACGAGGACTTGTTTACGTTGCGTCCTTACACTGACGTCATTCGGTAACGTCACGTGACGTCAACAGACCAATGGAACGTCAGTTTTCACTTTGTTGTAACCCGGATGTTGGTATCAGGTCAATGCCTGATATAACAATATGTTATCAGTCAGTACGTATTCGGTCAATACAGGGCATGTTACCTGATAAACAACAATTGTCGACTGCTGTTGCTTTTATATCTTGCCTTATTTCTCAATAAAAACATGGTTTGACAGCATTTCAGAATCATTTCCAATGGAAATGATTCTAAAGTGCTGTCAAAGCATGTTGTAAATTATTCTAAAGTGCTGTCAAAGCATGTTTTTGGTTTTTGATGATAACAATAGCAAATAGAAAATAAACAACAGACGACAAAAAGTTAAGATAGCGGTGTAAGGGTTAAAGAGGACATAGCCGTGTTTGTGATTGCGGTAGGAGAATGAACTAGATAGGTTAAATTAACCGTCTCATAACCTCCTTAATTTAAAGCACACATTTCGACTGCATAGCCACTAATACTAAATTCGGAAAGAAAAACGGGCCAGCGGTCATTGGTTTGACACATTTTCTGGGCTCATATGCCCGCGTTTTGAATGTCTGCGAGCCAATT
The DNA here is from genome assembly GCA_029237695.1 of Conchocele bisecta. NCBI lineage: Eukaryota > Metazoa > Mollusca > Bivalvia > Lucinida > Thyasiridae > Conchocele > Conchocele bisecta. The sequence continues at coordinate 108,192,277 of CM055269.1, read as the reverse complement.
CCTACCCTTAAATATAAGATAACAACAACAAGCCGTGTTTGTGCATATTAGGCAAGCAAACCTCTTGTCACGCATATCAGACCGGATATTCGTGCGCGTCAATTATTTATCTGTATCGCCTGGTTATTCATATATGTATTTCAAGATTACCACGCTTTAAACATAGAGTCCCCACATGCCAGGTTTTATTATATACCTACCCATGAAATACATATTATACGATGTAAATAAAAGTCATATGTTCTCATCGATGAAATAAACATCTTCCGGTGAAAATACGACTAACACCCGCTATCTATATTCATAACGCGCACCTGCAGTGCCGGACTGCAAATAGGCTGCAAATACACATTCATTACCGTATACAGTCTAAACAAACTGCTTAATTTCCATGGATCGGTATATAATAAATAGAATATTCATATTTTTGCAACGAATATGACATATATGTTCATCTCGTGGTGTGAAATGTCCATATTTCACTCGTGCCTAACGGCACTCGTGAAATATGGACATTCCACACCACTCGATGAACATATATGTCATATTCGTTGCAAAAATATGAATATCCTCTATATACTACAGGGAGGCATATTCTTTTCGTGTATTCTTTAGATGTGACATGTTTCGGACAAATTGGTAAAGAGGGTGGGTGGAGACATTTTTGAAGGAGCCGTTTTCTGACCCTGGTTCTGAGTGTTTGATTATCTCTTATTACAGTTCCACAACCTATTTTACACAATAAATCTACATTTTGTTCCAGGTGTTATCGACAACCATGGTGATGCCAACTTCTGCGACACCATTAATTGACAAGCCATCGGCATCTTCCAGTTGTCAAATTGACAATTCGCAAGTGTTGTGCTCAGCTGTGTAACTGAAAGGACTCTGGATGTGCTGTGTTTATAACTCGGTATACCTGTGGCATTGCCCACAAAACGTAATCGCATACCAGGGTTTGGGATCACGTGGTTTCCGAGAGGCGTGACGTCGCGTTTTTAGATGTGTTTACAGTAGATTTACTTATATATCATTCTAACGGAAAGACATATTTTTTTTTTATGAAACAAAGCACAGCAAATGTGGAACAGGTTGCCCGTTTGGTCCACCATCACCTTTGATCTTTCCTATACAAACTAACCAACGACCACACAGTTTGCTATTCTCTGCTACTTTCATTTTTCGCATGCATGTTGTGGAACCTATTTTCACATAATCTGTACCCATACTGCTCTGGATATTCACTAATTAAAATATAGGTTTAATTGTTGTTAAGAAATATAAATTCAATATCCTGTACCACCCTGGGGGCCGTTTCACTAAACTTCGTACGACTAAAATGTTCGTAAGTGCAAATTTAGGATCGTCTGGAAATGTCAATTGATGGGCTTACATTTATTGAGCATAGGCTGCATATAAATGTAAATCCAATAATTGCTTACAAGAAAACATTGTTTAATGTGAAATTTACAGACTATCATAATTTTGCACTTACGGACATTTTAGTCGTACGAAGTTTAGTGAAACGGGCCCCAGGTGATGGCGTAAAAAGTCAGCGGCTGAAATTGAATCAGCCTTACATACAAGCATGTTCGGACTTACAAAATAATCCCAAAGCGTATGCTTGAAACTGATACATAAGCATGCCTGTGAAGTAGATTAGTACATCAATTGACCGGTTTATGTAAGCAAAGCTTGCCTATGACATACACAATCTGGTTTATTTGTGAACGTAGTACTTTTGTGCACCGCACATGAATATCTGATGATTTAGTGTGGTTAAACCTATTATTGTATAGTTTGCTTTATTCTCTTAATTCTGTCATTTAGATGAATAATCGGTTACCGTCAATGTACAAATCTAGAGCACGTGAATGTAAGATTTAGAGGGTACTCGATTCGTCATGACAGATATAACAGTGGCGTATGTAGTGGGGGGGAGGCAGCCCTCCTTTCAGGATTCCAGATTTATTTTGTCACTTGAGAATCTATCTGATTCTGGAAACAAAAATAGCAAGCATTGTCAAATAAGGGTGATTTTATCAGCTCAAGGTCAGATAGTATAGAGCCCATTCAGAAGATATTGAATTGAATTGAATTGAACGTCACGCCAGAACAGTCGTTCGGAAGCGTCCTGAAACTACGTGATCTCATACCCGGTATATTTGGCTGTGACTGGAGCAATAAGGCTTATGGGTTTTGCGACCAGTGTAGTTCCAGATCAGCCTGTGCATCCGCACAGTCTGATCAGGATCTGCACTGTTAACCATTCCATCAATACAACTCCCGGCATGAAATATATATATCGTTATCAGGCTAGAGAAGTGTGCTGTTTGGTGACAAATCAATTTTTCGTAATAAAATTGATATTAAACCAAATTTTACGAAATAAAAAGAAGGCTCATTCTTAAAGTTTGCTAAAATGTAATATTATTGAAAAGAATATTTTTCTGCATTCTATATATGGCCGTAATATTTGGGCAGGTTTCGTGAAACAGACAGTAGCTCCATATGAAAGATGGAGGGCATGTTGTTACTCAAAGCCCCGTGCCCGCCTCCTATGATGAACACCACCGATTTCCGCGCCTTTGCGAAGTACCTAAACCTTACCAATGATACTATAGACACACTTGTGTATAAATGCAACCTGACGCCAGCGCCTTCCACAGATTCCAGCACCCGAAACATAGAGCCAGCGCATTCCACAGATTACAGCACCCCAAAGATAACGCCAGCGCCGCCTGACAAAATGTCGGCGTCGGCCGGATGTGACGCCATCTGTATTGGATTAATCTCAGTAGGGATTGCATTTGTTATGCTCTCACTGCTAGTGTTCTTGTAAGTATCACGTGGTGGTATTCATCCAATGACGTAATTTCTAGCGCTGTCGGGCGTGCACGATCAACAGCAATCGTTGCACCGCACATTTTCCAACAACGGGCCAATAACAAATATGACGTTCGATGTTTTCAGTCACTTGTGATTCAATGTGCATGATCACGTGGTTACAACAACAACAACGTCACCCACTCCAAAGGAAGTATTATTTGATATGTTCCTTAATATGCAACGGATTTTGATGAAATATGGCGCAGCAAACGCGTCTTCAAGAGCTACATTTGGTGGTCCATGGAGTTCGGCACAGACTTATGTCGTATACACTGACATCGATTCTTCGCAAAAACGACAGAAGTTTGGGCGAAAATACAGAGACCACCAAAGGCAGCTTAACAAGACGCGTTTGATGCGCCATATTTCATCAAAATCCGTTACGTAATAAGGACAATATAAAATAATACGTACTTTGAATCAGATGGATTCTGGATGTTTCAGTACTTGTTGTTGTTGTTGTTGTTAGTATCACACGATCATACACCTTGTGATCTAACCCACTCCATTCAAATTAGTTTATTATACCCCCCCCCCCGGAACGAGTTGTGGGGGGGGGGGGGGGGTATACGGGAGTCGTGTTGTCCGTAATATGCTAAATAAATGCTATAATTATATCGACATGTTCAAATATGTTATTCCAGTTTGGTCAAGTAGGATGGTGCGAACAGATAAGTTATTTATTTAGTGAGAAGTCCATTATTAAATGAGGTAAATACATGTATATGTGTGTGAATGGTCTAGCGTCAAACATTCAGTGACACCTATATAAACCGGACATAATGGGTGGGCCCTAGGATTTCTGGCCTAGCAATACTTTTAAAATCGGTTGTAATTTTTTACGTGACTTTGTCTGATAAATTCAAATTAGTAACTTGTAAATATGATTATGTACATGTATGAGCTTATAGAGAATAGTAGGTTAGTGCCGTGAATGGGAAAAATATCTGGCAAGGCTTAGGAAACGGGATGGGCGAGGCTCTGCCGAGCACATCCCGTTTCCGTGCCGCGCCAGATATGTTTCCCATTCACGGCACTTACCTACTATTCTATTTATCCCATCAAATGCAAAAAAAATAACCCCAGTCACCTCACATATTCATACGCAGTGATTAGGTCGTATTGACAGGATATCAAAAATGTTTCACGGCACCGTGTTTCACGGCACATACGCACTGTGTTGACGGGATAATTGAGTATACCAGACTCCGGACGGCACCGGAGGAGGAATTATGGAAAAGCGTTTCTTTTGTCAGACATAATGCACGAGTCTAGACGTTGCCCTTCATGCAGCATACCAATATATATGTGTATACAAGCTTCTAAATGTTATTTTTGCGTACGCACCATCTAAAATTTGCCAAATTTAGATTTTAACCCATTTCTTTACGCGGAAAGATCTGATTACTTTTCTCATTTCTCATCAAATGTGTATGTTGATACCACTCAGTTGAACAGTCTCGACGAGACGGTTTAACTGAGTGGTAAACACATATACATTGGGCGAGAAATAAGAGAATAAATCAGATCTTTCCGCATAAAGAAATGGGTTAAAATCTAAATTCGGCAAAGTTTACATGGTGCGTACGCATGACACGACCCCGTCTAGATCCGTGCCTGGTAGCACAACATTAAAACGTACCCCGTGTTATAGATTAGCGTACTTTAAAAACGCCTCACCCTGTTGGATTTGCATGATGCACTAATATTTTACAACTGAATCATTTATTCTTCATTCATTCATTCATTCGGCTTATATGTAAGGGTGGGAATTGGCTCGAACACCTTACATACCCGGCCATTTATTCTGTGTAACTTATACGTTTTATACATAAATCACACTTTCATAAATTCTCAGGTTTTTATGACGTGACATGACGTCACTCCCAGACCACTGTATGTCACAGGAAGTTGTGGAATGGCGATGGCGGATCTGGTTGATCTGTAACATAGCCGATTTCATCAAAATTACAAAGTGTACTTATCTAGCAAAGTATACTTTGAGGGAGTAATCATTTATTTCCCCCGAAATGCATTATTTCATATAGAACTAACGACTGCATATATTTGATGATTTAAAAGTATTCTGAATTTATTACATTATCACAGCCAAAATGGCTGTGATAATGTAATAAATTCAGTATAATAAAAATGAATAAATTTATCCTTAAATTGAAATTTTTCCCTCAAAGTATACTTTGCTAGATAAGTATACTTTACCATGTTGGTGAAATAGGCTACTGGACATGTTGAATCGCTTGGCAACAATGGTCTGTGCAAGAACCGCTTTGAAAAACCCCGAAATGTTGTGTCTGTTATTTACATTTAGTCCTGGCATTGTACAACGGTTATGCACCTTTAACTTTCATGTGTTAGCATTCGTAAGGAAAGGTGACTCACTCAGGTTGACTGGATAAACCCTGAATAGGCTAGAATGATCAGGAAGGAAGTCATATTTACGTGCAATTGATTGCACGTCTCTATATAAGTAATGAATGTACACTCACATATATATGCAGTGAGGCGTTGTTAAAGTCCGCGAGTATATATTCGTTTCAGGATTTACAGAATACGACATTCGAGCAGGCAAAGCGGCCATAAAAACCCGAGCACCCGGGGTCCCTGTCAGGTAACCCGACTACGTCGGTCGTGATGCCATGGTGTGCATAGCATGTCACGCGCATCTGATATGTAATAGTTATAGTTCACCTATTGAATTTTTAATAAATTAGTTTATTAAAAATTCAATATGTGAACTATAACTTTTGGTTGCCCCACCACCCCACCCCCACCCCACTCCCCCCACCCCCACACCTGTCTATTAGAATGGAGCGCTACCCATAAACGTGTTTTCAACAACGATACTATTACGTGATTGGCGGTGTGACACTGAATCGATCGTACACATAGTGCACGTCACAGGAAATTACGTCAACAAGGCGTGGCCTGTGGTTTTAAACACAGGCGATTCTAGCGTGTCTTGGATGGTCAATTATTGTTTGTATATACATAAAACACCCTTCTAAACAATGTATAAAACAATTCAAAAGTGCCTGGGTGTAAGTATAATAATACTTAGAAAGGTACAAAACTCCCATTCGCCACCATTGTAACGAAAAGCCACACAATGTAGACAATTGGAACTCGCCTATACAACGCATTACAGCGTGTCGAAACCGCTGCTTGAGGTGGGTTTTCGGCATAGATTTTACAGTTGCTAATACATTAACATAAATCTCAAAGATTTCGAGTGTAAACTGTACTAAAAACAAAAAAACGCGTCCCACTAACCTAAATTCGCTTTTTAAAATTATACACGTTCATTTCCGCATTCTCAATGACTATTAGCCGCCATCTTTGAAAATGTTTCAATCACGTGCACGCAGTAGTTTGGTTGGTTACTGGAGACTGACGTCATTTCCATGAGCCAACCAAATCAGTGCGTGTCATGTGATTCGATATTTTCAAAGATGGCGGCTAACCTTCATATTTAATCAGGAAACGAAGGTGTATGATTTTAAAAAAGCGGATTTAGGTTAGTAAGACGCGTTTTTAGTTCAGTTTACACCCACAATCTTTGAGATGTATGTTAATGTATTGGCAACTGTAAACTTTATGTCGAAAATTCACCCCAAACAGCAGTTACGACACGCTGAATGCGTTTTATAGGCGAGTTCCAATTGTCTACATTGTGTGAGTTTTCGTTACAATGGTGGCGAATGGGAGTTTTGTACCTTTCTAAGTATTATTATATTTACACCCGGGCACTTTTGAATTGTTTTGTACATTGTTTAAAAAGGTGTTTTATGTATATACAAACAATAATTGACCATCCAAGACACGCTAGAATCGCCTGTGGTTTTAAATATAACTGCTGAGTTATTCAACATTTAATAATTAATATAATAGATATTGGCGAAAGCGACTGATTGAGACTAAATGCTCTGCTTTCATTGGTTGAGAAACTAGGTCAAACAATATGTATGGTTGAATACCATGTTAGTAAATACATTCTTAGGAATACCATGTTAGTGTATAGCAATGGCGCACAAGGCTATCTACGGCCATACATGTACCAGGGGCGGATCTAGAGGGTGTGTGTGTGGGGGGGGGGGGGTCCCGTTCAGCCACGGAGTTTACACAGATCACAGTTTACCACCAGTTGGAGTCTGAATTTAAATGCCGTAAACACAGGAAAGTACATTTCGAAGAGCTCGAAAATAGGACAACCCCCTAGTTGCGAACGGTAACTCTTGCAATTACTCCCGTACCGTCCGTAGCTAGCTAGTATTACCCCCCGTTCCCCAAATGCTTGGTCCGCCCCTGTGTACTGTCTGTTCAACGTCTAGCTGCCGACAAACTTTTGGCCATAGCAGGTATAAGTAACGGACCAAGGTTTATAAATGGGCGGCGCCATACGAAAACCGGGCTTAATGACAACGTCATGAAAAAAGCGGTAAACGACGTCGGAAAAACGACGTTTCAAATTGTCTAGCGTCGCCGTAAAAGTTCACAGTTTGCCCTCCCATTTACGTTTACTGGTGTCAGTTAACATTAAGTGTGAACAGAAAACGGAAAATGATAACTTACTGAAACTTTAATTAATATGAGACGCGATACCTTGTACCTCGGTACACATATTATGACGTCATGACTTGACGTCACGTACTTGTGACGTCATTGAACGTGAATACATGTTTGACGTTATGGCCATGGTGTCCTAACAAAATATTATAGCAAGGATACTTGTACGAGTTCCTCGCAGAATCAATGACTTAGAAATGCTTCAGGCGCTGTACATTGTCGCCTAACTGTCGTTCGTGACATTTTTACTCTTTTTCGTCGGTTGTCCTTATGAATTCAAAACGGTGAACGCATAATTTCACTGGCTACATATCAGCGAAGTCTTCGCTTACACTGCACTTTGATTCCTAAATAATCTTAAATATGAACAACCTAGACTTACCTAGTGTATGCCAACGATATTACCATCAGTAGTATAGAGGGAGTCAAAATGATACCACCTAACGGTGGTATCATTTCTCCACCCTCTATACTACTCCACCACCCCCCGAAAAATCAAAAATTGGTTAACGAGGAAATTGTCTCCCACCAACCACAAACATCCAAAATGTGTGTCATAAATACATCATGTTGTTTTCACGTCCAATTGAACATATAAAACTATAGTCTTAAAAAGGATTTATTTTTGTCTCGTTGTCATAAATACATCATGTTGTTTTCACGTCAATTGAACAGATAAAACAATAGTCTTAAAAAGGATTTATTTTTATCTCGTTGTCATAAATACATGATGTTTTTACGACAGTAAATTTATGAATTTATTCTAATAAGTTTCCGATTTAAATGCGTCCTCTCGCAATAGTCTATATTCCAACACCATATTTTCCTCCTCCGATATAGCTAATTGATTCCGTAGATCAGCAACTAATTCTACCAGCTCTAGTCTACCACGTTCACCTGTAGCCACAGGGCAGCGTAGTTGCTTATGTCTACAAAGAGTTTGGGCACTAACGAATTTACAAGGGCATCTGGGGCATTGAAATTGTGGGGGGGCACAAGGAAACTTTCTACGTCTCGCTAGATGCCTTCGTAGATAGTCTTTACGCGTAAACGTTTTACAACAAGTCTCACACTCCATTATATATGTATATGTTTATGTTTATATTCAATTGGTCGTAAAAAAAAAACATAATGTTTTCAAGACCAATTGAACAGATAAATTTCATAGGTTATACAAAAGTATATTACAGAAAATATGATAACGTCAGAAACTAGAGCAGAAATAGAAAGTTTGAGAAGAGAAGCCGAATCTCTAGGGATTACTTATAGTAAACGGTTGAGAGTTAGGGGGTTGACAAAGCTGATAAATGCCACAAAGAATGAGGCGTTTATGAAGCGGTTTACCCGCGCCCACAAACGAGGAGCCTTTAAAGATATATCCAAAGCGGAGGAAGTAGGTAACAGAATTCAAAAAGAAAGTATTGCGGGTTAAGGGCTAGTGTAATCAAACCTTCAAGCACAATAATTTGTCCCAAATTAGACGCCAAAATAATAATAAGAAAAAATCTATCGTTAGCGCGATAGTGGAAAAAGGTGAAGAAATATTGGGGGCTCACGATGAAACATTGGAAAAGGTAGAAAATGGAAGACGGGTAGTTACATTATCCTTTCGTAAAAACATTAACATTAACGAGTCTGAACGCATGTCCGATAAACTCGCTCCGTATCTAACAACCAATTTTTATTTGAGATATTCATATTCTTACAAGCTAGAACATATGGAGGAAATTAAAAATGGAAAACCTAAAACTATAATATTTCACAAAAATCTCGGTGGTAGCGAACCACTATCATCAATGAAAACCGTTAAAAAATGGCTGTCAGATAAGGAGCAAACACGAATTATGTCCGATAAAATAGACAGACCAATACAAAGTGGAAGTTTGTAAGATGGGTAGAGGTTTTCGTAAAGCTAATACAGGGTAGTAGGGGAATAGATTTGGGACTACAATCCAAAGAAGCGGCAGGAGGAGAACTTCCAGAATGGCTGAAGAATAAAAAAGGTATGTATTCTTTAGATAAGTATAATGACGACCTTTGTCTGTTCAGGTGTCTAGCTATGCATATGACAGATAAAAGACCCGACAGATGTACAGAAAAGGCGAAAGAACTTAGTAAGCAATATTTTGGTAGTAATGTGGTTTCACCAATTCCTTCCTTTTTCAGATCTGAAAAGGTTGAAGAGTTTTTTAAAATCGGTATAGAAGTATATCAACCCACCGAATGTAATGTATGGTGGTTGAAAAAGGTACCAGCACACTATAAGGCAATAGGTAATAAACCAATGACAATAGGACTGTTTAATAATCACGCATTTCTGATAAAAAAACCTTAAAAAACCTATCTAAAATTTACGCCTGCGATAATTGCAAACAGAAATTCACGAAAGCGAGTAATATGAAGAGACACGGACCAAAATGTATGAAAGGTGAGACAAAAATAGTATGTGATGGTAATTATTTAGAGCGCCCGCGTTCGTCGTTCGAGAAAGCGTTTTACCCAAAAGGTTCTAACAGTTATGGGGCGATCGATTGGATGTATTCTGTGGAAAAGCGGGAGGGAATTCACATTCACCACGAACAGTGCGGACACGGAGGTGAAAGATGGATTTTAGGAGCTCCGGTAGATGGATACTGTCCAGAAACCAATACCGTATATCAATATCACGGCTGTTACTGGCACGGGTGTGAGATTCATGCAAAGCATAAAAAAGAAGAACGCGCATCCACAATGAGAAGAGATAAAGTTATTAGAAAAAGCAAAGAATTCAACCTAGTAGTTATGTGGGAATGCGAATTCCAAAGAACGGGTAAAGATATAAAGATCGGTTGTGACACTACTCTTTATCCATATCAGATAGTATAACGATTTTGAGGCGTATCTCCAGCCAGAAGTTGATTGAAACTACCGGTAATAGTTTAGAGTACGAAGCTGAGCACGTTCCGGCAAGCGTTAGTATAGGAGATAATTTCTCAGGAACAGTAACTCATATTTGTGATAAAGATCCCGCAAAACTTATAGAAAAATTCATAGAAGATTTGAAAGTCAGGGGAAAAGCTATAAGAGAAGAAGTGTGGTCAAGATATAAGTTTAATACGGAATATTTACGTAAAAACCAAATCGCCAAGATCGAACAGTGGATAGAGCAAGTACCGGTTATAGGTTTTAACAGCAGTAAGTACGATATAAACTTAATAAAGAAATACCTAGTAGGCGAACTGACATCAACAACAAAGAAAGTAATGGTCGAAAACGTGCAAACGCAACAATATTTCTATTTACTCCAGAATTTAGATTTCTTGATGTAATACTTTATCTAGGACCTGGTGTAAGTTATGATAGTTGGATAAAAGCCTACGACTGCAAAGGACAGAAATCTTTCTTTCCTTATGAGTGGTTCGATTCTCCAGACAAACTGGATTACCCAGGACTACCGGATATAGAGAATTGGTATTCCAAACTATCTGGGAAAATGTTAATAGACGAAACAGAATTAAGTAAATGTCGTAGAATTTTCGAAGAAAATAATATGAAAACTTTCAGAGATTGGTTGAAATATTATAACGATTTAGATGTAGCACCGTTCCTAGAAGCGGTGGAAAAAATGTGTGAATTTTATAAACACAGAGGTGTGGATATTTTCAAAGATGCGGTAACACTACCTGGAGTAGCTATACAATATTTATTGAGAGGAACCATTAAAGAACAAAAATCTTCAAAGACGATTATACCGGAGGATGCTCTATATGCACCAAAAGAAGAAACATACGAAATGATGAAGGACGCTCTAGTTGGCGGTCCATCAATAGTATTTACACGATATGCAGAAGCTGGTGTTTCAAATATTAGATCAAATGAAATTAACAAATCTTGCAAGGCTGTTTTGGGGTACGATGCAAACGCGTTATATTTATCTACGTTAAATAAAGAGATGCCGTGTGGGAGAGAAACTATACACCATATAGATACCCCACATAACCCTAAATTTATTAAAAAGTTTTGTAAAAGAGTTTTATCTGGAGACTGGTTTGGGTTTGCGGAGGTGGATATAGAAGTTCCACACAACTTAAAACATAAGTTTTCTGAAATGTCCCCAATATTTATAAACAGAGAAGTAGAGGTTGATGAAGTTCCCACACACATGTTAAAATATTTGGAAGATACTGGAAGAACTAGAGGAAATGGAAGAAAATTGGTGGGATCTATGTCGGCCACTAAAGTATTGCTGTACGCGCCACTGTTGAAATGGTATTTAAAACACGGCCTAGAAATAACGGGAGTTCATCGTGTTATAGATTATATTAGTGGTAAACCCTTCGAATGGTTCGCAAAAGAAGTTACAGCCGCAAGACGAACAGGCGATGTAGAACCAAATAAGAAACCAGTAGCGGATATAATGAAATTATTAGGCAATTCGTGTTGTGGAAAAATGATAGAGGCAAAAGAGAGACATTTAAATACGACATACACAAGACGAAACCTGTGTTGACAAAGCGTTAAGATCTGCATTCTTTGATGATTTGGAAGAGATAGGAGATGCGTACGAAATATCTTCCCGAAAACCCAGGTGTGCAGTAAAGAGCCCCTTCCACTGTGGAATAGCGGTTTTATCAACTAGCTAAATTGAGAATGTTGGAATTTTACTACGAATTTCTAGATAAATACGTAAAAAGAGAAGACTTTGAATTAATACAGATGGATACAGATAGTATGTATATAGGAGTTAGTGGAAAAACGATAGAGGAATTGATTAGACCTAACTTACTAGACGAGTTTGAAAAAGAAAAAAATAAATGGTTGGCTTGGGATAAATGGAGCGAAAGAGAGCCCGGACTTTTCAAAATGGAATTTAGCGGGGATAGGGCGATAGCGTTATCTAGTAAGTGTTATTTCGTAGAAAAAAAAAAAAAAATAATTTCACTAAAGATAATTTGGAACAATTAAATTAAAATTAATAAACTCTGCGAAAGGAATGTCCAAGAGAACTAACAATTTAAATTGGGATAGATATAAACGAGTACTAAGTGAAACTACAGAAGATGGAAAACACATTATAGATGTAGCGCAAAATAGAGGATTTAAAATGAAAGACGGTGTTATGAAAACGTACTGTCAAAAAAAATTAGGACTCTCGGCGTACTACGATAAAAGACGCGTGTTACCAGACGGAATACATACCGAACATCTCTAAAGAATCTGACGATCCGGGGTAGCTGGGTGCCAGAAGGCACCATAAGAAGTTCTTCGCGAACAAAACCGCGAGATGGACCATCAGTCAAATAATAGAGCAACGGGCTCATAGGTTTGGTAATAGAGCGATCCAGATGATATACATTCATTGACCACACGGGATCAGTCGCGCGGCGGCTGCCACCTTCGAGCTCTCCCTGGTTGATAGAGGTACCGGACGTCAATATCTGATGGAAGCCGCTGCTCCTCTAAACCAACTGGTCGCCCGCGCGAGACGGCAGAGGGCTTGCTCGTCACCCTTTTAAACTTGATAGCATCTACAGGCTTCTTACCTATCAATCTGGTCACCTCTCTGTTCAGTGCGGAGACCACGGCGGGCAGTCTGGCCACCCACTCGGTCGATCGCGAATGAGGGGGGTCTACAAGTTCTTTAGCGTATTGGTGTCCGAACAGTCTCTCAGCCAGGGTTCGATTGAAGCGTTCCACGATCCCCTGGTCCCGGTGGATGTTGACGCGGCCGCGTCTGATAGAAACTTTATGCTTAGACAATAGATGAAGGACCGCGCCCATGAACTCGCGGCCGGGATCGACCTGGAGAAGATTCGGCCATTTGAGAGGACTCCTCTTATATATTCGGGAAAGAGCCTCGGCCACTTCCTTAGACTCTTTAGTGGCCAACGGCTCAGCCCCCTTGTAACGACTCGCTACGTCAACGATTGTCAGTGCGTACTTGTACGTTTTGCGACCGACGCGATCGTGAGGGAGAAACAGGAGATCCGCTTGGTGAACTTGGTTCGGCACCGGAACGTCGAATTTTGGGCGCGGAATATTGTGAGGCGCGGGTGTAAATAGATCTGCCAGATGGCCTGCTTCTTTTGAGCCATTCTTGACAGCGTTTTCTGAAACCTTGGTCGCCGCCGCGAGGTTCTTGATGGCCGCGAGTCCCTTCCAGTAGCCGCGGGGGCTATAGTATGTATTCGACAGCTTGCGCGTTAGTTTGGTATCAAGTTTGCGCGTGTTCATCGTATGCGAAGTATTCTAATATATCGGACAATCTCCAACATGCCCTCGCCAGTTCGTCCGGTAACTGCGTCGTTAATAATAAACCTTTGTTGGAAGTTTCGCTGCAGCCCCAATCGCGTTTGGGTTGGAACAGGAGAGGGGAATCTAATTCATCCAATCTCGATTGGGAGTCCAATCCCCCAGGATTGGTGGAGGAATCTAACATCCGCTTTGCGAAAAGGGTGGCCGCTTTTTCGTCCTCGCGCCACGTCTCGAGACAATCTCGGGCCAGACGAATCATACTCTTTGCACCAGGTAAACGATGTTTTTGGGCAGTGTAGCCTACATCGATCATAGCGTCATAAAGTTCGTCAACTAACATCGTTCTATATATATATTTTTATAAAAAAAAATTGTTTTAATTAATTAATTTAAAATCTCGATTGAATATAATAGCCGGCGAGACCCACCACACCGTTGAAATGGTATTTAAAACACGGCCTAGAAATAACGGGAGTTCATCGTGTTATAGATTATATTAGTGGTAAACCCTTCGAATGGTTCGCAAAAGAAGTTACAGCCGCAAGACGAACAGGCGATGTAGAACCAAATAAGAAACCAGTAGCGGATATAATGAAATTATTAGGCAATTCGTGTTGTGGAAAAATGATAGAGGCAAAAGAGAGACATTTAAATACGACATATACACAAGACGAAACCTGTGTTGACAAAGCGTTAAGATCTGCATTCTTTGATGATTTGGAAGAGATAGGAGATGCGTACGAAATATCTTCCCGAAAACCCAGGTGTGCAGTAAAGAGCCCCTTCCACTGTGGAATAGCGGTTTATCAACTAGCTAAATTGAGAATGTTGGAATTTTACTACGAATTTCTAGATAAATACGTAAAAAGAGAAGACTTTGAATTAATACAGATGGATACAGATAGTATGTATATAGGAGTTAGTGGAAAAACGATAGAGGAATTGATTAGACCTAACTTACTAGACGAGTTTGAAAAAGAAAAAAATAAATGGTTGGCTTGGGATAAATGGAGCGAAAGAGAGCCCGGACTTTTCAAAATGGAATTTAGCGGGGATAGGGCGATAGCGTTATCTAGTAAGTGTTATTTCGTAGAAAAAATTAATTTCACTAAAGATAATTTGGAACAAATTAAAATTAATAAAAACTCTGCGAAAGGAATGTCCAAGAGAACTAACAATTTAAATTGGGATAGATATAAACGAGTACTAAGTGAAACTACAGAAGATGGAAAACACATTATAGATGTAGCGCAAAATAGAGGATTTAAAATGAAAGACGGTGTTATGAAAACGTACTGTCAAAAAAAATTAGGACTCTCGGCGTACTACGATAAAAGACGCGGTGTTACCAGACGGAATACATACCGAACATCTCTAAAGAATCTGACGATCCGGGGGTAGCTGGGTGCCAGAAGGCACCATAAGAAGTTCTTCGCGAACAAAACCGCGAGATGGACCATCAGTCAAATAATAGAGCACGGGCTCATCAGGTTTGGTAATAGAGCGATCCAGATGATATACTTCATTGACCACACGGGATCAGTCGCGCGGCGGCTGCCACCTTCGAGCTCTCCCGGTTGATAGAGGTACCGGACGTCAATATCTGATGGAAGCCGCTGCTCCTCTAAACCAACTGGTCGCCCGCGCGAGACGGCAGAGGGCTTGCTCGTCACCCTTTTAAACTTGATAGCATCTACAGGCTTCTTACCTATCAATCTGGTCACCTCTCCGTTCAGTGCGGAGACCACGGCGGGCAGTCTGGCCACCCACTCGGTCGATCGCGAATGAGGGTCTACAAGTTCTTTAGCGTATTGGTGTCCGAACAGTCTCTCAGCCAGGGTTCGATTGAAGCGTTCCACGATCCCCTGGTCCCGGTGGTGGATGTTGACGCGCCGCGTCTGATAGAAACTTTATGCTTAGACAATAGATGAGAGACCGCGCCCATGAACTCGCGGCCGGGATCGACCTGGAGAAGATTCGGCCATTTGAGAGGACTCCTCTTATATATTCGGGAAAGAGCCTCGGCCACTTCCTTAGACTCTTTAGTGGCCAACGGCTCAGCCCCCTTGTAAACGACTCGCTACGTCAACGATTGTCAGTGCGTACTTGTACGTTTTGCGACCGACGCGATCGTGAGGGAGAAACAGGAGATCCGCTTGGTGAACTTGGTTCGGCACCGGAACGTCGAATTTTGGGCGCGGAATATTGTGAGGCGCGGGTAAATAGATCTGCCAGATGGCCTGCTTCTTGAGCCATTCCTTGACAGCGTTTTCTGAAACCTTGGTCGCCGCCGCGAGGTTCTTGATGGCCGCGAGTCCCTTCCAGTAGCCGCGGGGGCTATAGTATGTATTCGACAGCTTGCGCGTTAGTTTGGTATCAAGTTTGCGCGTGTTCATCGTATGCGAAGTATTCTAATATAACGGACATCTCCAACATGCCCTCGCCAGTTCGTCCGGTAACTGCGTCGTTAATAATAAACCTTTGTTGGAAGTTTCGCTGCAGCCCCAATCGCGTTTGGGTTGGAACAGGAGAGGGGAATCTAATTCATCCAATCTCGATTGGGAGTCCAATCCCCCAGGATTGGTGGAGGAATCTAACATCCGCTTTGCGAAAAGGGTGGCCGCTTTTTCGTCCTCGCGCCACGTCTCGAGACAATCTCGGGCCAGACGAATCATACTCTTTGCACCAGGTAAACGATGTTTTTGGGCAGTGTAGCCTACATCGATCATAGCGTCATAAAGTTCGTCAACTAACATCGTTCTATATATATAAAAAAAAATTGTTTTAATTAATTAATTTAAAATCTCGATTGAATATAATAGCCGGCGAGACCCACCACACCCATTCCCACGATGATGAACGCGATCTCGCGGTCCTTTTGGGGCTCTGACGGTACATAGAAATCTGAAAGTTGGGGCTCGGGATCCATTGGATCGAGACTTTTGTGCGGATATGCCAGCGCGTACTCGCGGTTGGCTTCTTCAACGTTCTGAAAAGTTTGCGCGGCGTGATTTTCGCGGCGAAGCTCTTCATTGACCCAGTCCAGATGGGCGGTTCGTTTTTCGACCATGCTTCCTTTGCGCTATTGAGTTGTTCTACAGCTAAATCATGACGCTTACGCTCCTCATCCACGTTCGAGCTTTTCATTTTAGAGAATATAAAGTTGCTACCGCTGAACGCCAATGCGTTTACAAGCGCACCACCTACTATTACTGCGATTGAAGCCATTTATTTCCATATATTAACTGGTAGAATTCCAGCTTTAACTAGATAATCTCGGGTCCAAACTGCGGCCGCTACATCTAAGGTCGCGAGCCTACGTCTCTCACAGTAAAGTCCAATTTGGGAGCGGTTCCTCCTAGGGCCATCTTTGATAGTCGAGCATACCCGATACTGAAACCCGATATCACCACGGCGTGATAAAGCGCATTCACTAACATTTTACCATCTTGTTCAGCCATTGTTATAATTATTGCATATAAAAATGGGTCGCGATCAATGTTTAAATGGGGCGCATCCAACAGTGTCGGGGGTTGTTTTTTCAATTTCAACCTCGTTGATGACCTGTTGTTGCAACGGTAAAGCACATACAAGGTGCCCACAACCGACAGACCACCAACAACAACCCACGGGATCCAATCAGTATTGGGAGTTGGAGCAATCGGTTTCGATCCAATAGCGATTGGGGGAGAAACAGCTGCCACCGGGTGTTTTGTCGTCTCCGATTGCAACTCCAATCTCAATTTGAGTTTGACATCTTGAAGCTCGGCGAGTATTTTATCTTGTTTAACTTTTCGGGTGACAGCCGCCGCCCGCCCAGCTGCCTGTCTTTTCGGGTTTTTATGTCGTGCTGTTGAGGGTTCATCCAACGTGCTCTGGTTCAACTCCAATTTCGATTGGGTTGAGTGTGGTTCCGTCACTCTCTCGGGTGTGTCTTGTGTCATCATTTATAATATCAGGGCTTATAGTTCGTGGGCATATATGTCCAAATTGACAGTGTTTACCCGTGGTCAACGCGGTTGTCAGCGGAGCTAAGTACATTCCAAACTTGTGATAAATTGAGCAGCATGCCGTTCTAAGAGTGTGTCCTATAAAAGGGTCAGTCTCTAGATCGTGAATCAACCCTTCGGTGTTTGGTATAGGGAGAAGTCTACTAACGGCGGTAGCGTACAAATGAATAGCCGCCGATCCAAGAGTTTTTGTCATCTCTGCTCCCAATTTGGATTCGTATCGCGCATACATTTTATCAATCTCCGCATCTGACATCTTATCCACCTGACAAACTGAGAGACGCCTACCGAGATAATGCTCCGATTGTCCCCCAGCAACCAGCGCAGCTAGACGCTCTCGTCGCGCCGCATTTTCATTTTCATTCGGAGTCGTTGCACTCAACCCAATACCAACCGCCGATTCCGATTGCTCTGTCGGATCATTATTGTTGGCAGTCGGAGTTGAGGTTTCTTCTATTAGCTGATCGAGAAGTTCGTCGCAGTTCATTTTTCTTAAAATTAATTTAACTATTCTAACAAGTCTCATCACTTTAACATATTTATTTATTACAAAAATAATAAATGCGCACCACCCGATACTTATGATCACCATTATGCTCGCAACAAAGCTCGCAGCGGAGCACCAAATTGTTAACATTGTTAACCATTGTTCAGCATTTGCTCAGCATTATTCAGCAATTGCTAAGCATTGTTCAGCATTGTAATAGCTTATTACTTTGCAATTTTCCTAATTTTCTTAAAATTAATTATTAATTAATAACTTTATAAGCAGTTGGTTGATCAGTCTTTAGCAGAAGCTTGGCGTGCTTGCTTAGTTTCGGAAAGCATCTGTCGAACCTCCAGGCGCTCCTCGCGCGTTGGGATAACGTCATTCTCTCGAAGACAGTCATCGAATGAGTCTCGGTCCTTGCAGTGAAAGAGGGCGACCCATTTCGTTTGCTCGCGCAGATCCTTGAGGACGGCGTTGTACTTTTGAGTGGATATCCATACGCTTTGCCTAGCATGGCGGCCAGAAAATGCGAGCTCGGAGAGCATGTCCTTCTTTTTGGTCATCGCCGCCTTGGCTGAGCAATCATCAATCACGTATAGGGTGGGCTCACCCTGGAATTTTTTTTTTGGTATAAACCACGCAACCAATCGTGAAGCCTATCACCAGGGTCAATAACGTATACCTCAGGGTCGGTCCATATCCACGGGCACCGCTGATAAGTATCGTTGTGCCGCACAGTGGGACATAGGATCACAATGTGACGAAAGGCATCGCGGTAGGATCCCTCGAGTAAGTCGAGGATGAAAAACCGTTTTTCCACATCCTGTCTGCCCACATATTATGGCAGAGTGAGCATCTCCAATCGTGAATTGGTATTGATTGTTAATTTTCTTAATTAATTCTTTAGAATTATCAAAATTAGTAGATCGCTGATACGTATCGACCATCTTCGATGTTGAGTTGTGCGTCTGTAATTATATATAAGTACACGTTCAATGGCCCGGCTCCGTCCGCCTCTTTGGTTATCTGGATCGTCACACCCCCCCTCTACTAGCGTTCTCAACTTGGCGTCCGCTACCGTGTATTTGGTCATCGTCGCTGGCTCGCATGTCTAGCCATAACGCGTATTTGGTATTCAGGAACTCCGCGAGGGAGACGGCCGAGAGATGCAGATCTTTGGCAACTGCTGCAACCTCCGAGAGCGCTTAGAGCCGGCAGCAAACTGCTTTCTTACTTCGTCCCACTGCTGGTGCGCGCGAAGACCCGCGCTGTAGAGTTGATTGGGGACTCCCTCGATCGTCACCTCTACCTTCGTGATTTTGGGGTTATAGAAATCTGTCGGTTTTTCTAGCACCGAACGCGAACCGAGCATCCTCGAACAACATCAGTATACCTTTCATCGAGCGGGCGGGTACGTTGACGTTAATATTCCACAATGTGTCGCTTTTGTTTTTCGGCATCTTGCGATGGCGAAGAACTCGGTCGTAAAGTATGGCAACGCGCCCGGCGTACTGGGTTTCTGATCAATCGCGCTAGTTCGGGCATCGTGACCATGTCGTACTCCAGCGAAACATTATCGATCGTATACGTCGATAACTGGTCGGTGGCTATGATAACTCAGGCCGTAGTCGTTGAACGTTAGTTCGTATTCGAGGCGGTCAGCCAAAGCGCTCTGATAGTAGGGCATGTGACTCTCCAGCAACTCAAAGTCGAGCGGATGTAGATAAAGCGGTTGCCGTAAGCGCCCGCGACCGCGTTGTCACTCGCGTTGTTATCTGCCTTGTAGCAGCCCCGATTCTAAGTTTGGTTACGTTCTTATTTTTGCTGGTGTCAATACCTTGATAGACAGCGTTTTCAAGCTCGTGTGACGTCTTCCACAGGTCCTGATAGCAATGGTAGACGTCGCTGTCATCGATCGACATCACCTCATTACCAGAAATCTTTATCATAGTCTTCTTGACTATGGCGCGACCCAAGTTCTGAACTACGGTTCGGTCCGCGTCCGTCGACGTTAGCGAAATAGTGAAAGCGAGGCGAACAGTACCCGGAACAATGACGTCGTTAGCTCCGAGGTTGGGGAAGCGGACTAAGAGCTGCTGGTTCTGGTCGATCGTCGATGGGTTGTTCGTAATAACGACACTCTGTCTCACGCCTTTTGCCCCGAGGGGCTCACGCAGTCTGCGGTATGGATTGAGTTTGCGACCGTATTGACTCGAAGACATAATTAATTTTATTGAAACTATTAAACCTGTATTGTTTTGTCTTTAATATAATAATAATTATTAAAGATGGCTGGTCTCGATATTGGCATGGACGAATTCGATCGCACTACGGGCGACCGAGAAGATTACCTCGATGAATGATGATTATGTTGATGATCTCTATCCATATAGCCGCGGAGAGGGCGTGGACGTTGATGACTACCTCAATGATGATGATTATGTTGATGATACCTATCCATTTAGCCGCGGAGAGGACTTGGACGCTGGTAATGAGGACGAAACGTCCTTCATAGAGTACCCGCCCGATGCGAGTACACATTTCGAAACGTGGGAGGCCAAATCCAAAACTCCGGCATGGGCGGGTGGTGCCAAGATTCCTGAGGGGATCTCCAAGAATGAGCTGGCGTCTACCGAGGAAACGGAAACTCTGGTGAAACGGTGGAGCGTATAGTGCTAAAAGCGGCATCTCCGCCACGTTGGAGTTTCGCAGCACTAAAAGAGGAGACCTGTGGGTTAAATGGGCAATACCTGGATGTTGCTGACGTACAAGAACAACCCAAACAAGTTCCTCAAACCCTCTTCATTGAAGCGATATGGAGCACTACTCGCTCGAGCTCTCGGAGTGCTCGACGACATTCAGCGCCGCGCCTACAAAAATGGTAAAAACCCTACAGTCTACCGACGAAACGCTGGAGAAGACGGCCGCCACTATAGAAACGATCGAGCTCAGCGAAATCCCTCGCGTAACCACCGACGTTATTAACACGATTGAAACCACGGTCAACGAAATAAACGGCACGAAGTTTGACCCACCGTTACCTCTTCGCGAACTCCGGGGACTCGATAAGGTTCTGCAAACAACTCGGGGCGAACTAGTCAATAACCTCTCCAAACTCTCAGCGCTGGACAAACATATCGCTCTAGAAGAAAAAAAAATAAAGCAAGCACGGGGCGATAGAGAATCTACCGAGCGGATCAACAAACTCCTGCGGTCGTTGCGGGACGAAAGAGAAGCTCGATTGGAGGCTGCCTCAACTAACCGTGAGACGCTTTCCGGTCAATTAAGTCGTAGCCGCGAAACAATCTCGAGGGTCCTGCACGAGGACACTACACTCGGTGCGCGTATTCGCACTCTGTTCAGAGAGAAGGGCGTCACGATAATAACCGTCATCGCGGCTTTCAGCATGATTATATCGACCCTAATTCTATCTATATCGTCTCTAGTTCTATCTATCACAGGTGGTTCAGCACCAGCTCCATCACCCGCTCCAGCACCAGCTCCAGCTCCAGCACCAGCACCATCCGGTGGGGTAAAAGAATGGATAAAAAAACAACTAAAAGCCCTCGCCAATCTCCTGGCTAAATTAGCAGGAAAGTTGGCTGCCGCACTACCTGGACTGATCGGAAGTATCGTTTCTTACTTGCTATCTATATTATCAAAAACGGTCGGATGGCTAGCCAATAATACTTGGGCTTTAATCGTGGCAATCGCCGGTCTCCTATTATTCTCTGTCAGAGAGTTCCTACAACCAAAGCGTAAATAATCCGATCGCCACGAGGGCGACGACGAGCGCTAATTTCTCCTCCTCGTGTGTTGTGCTTCCAATTTCACCCAATTTGTAATTGATTGGTGTTTCTCCAATCGCGATTGGTCTGTTGATGGATTTCGATGGTTCATCCAATTTACGAATTGGGGGTACTTGGTTCGATTTACGAATTGGGGGAGGTGTATCCATTTTGTGTGTATGAAATCGGTTCCACTGTTGGGGGTGCGCTTGATGATATCCGTGTTCACGTTACCGTTGTGGCCGATTTTTTGATTGGCGGTGGCGATTACGATATGATTATTGTAACCGTCAACCGGGTCGTCTCGTAGTATCATATTGCTCGGCGCCATATAAAGACCTATTCCAAATACATAGTCTACTGGGGTGCTGGCATTCTGCAAAACGTCTTGATAATTCTGGATCGCCTTCTCCAGGTCCACCCTAGCTGAGATGGCGTCCTCTACAAGTGCCAAAAATTGTTTTTGTGCATCAAACGCTGTTCCATGCCCAGTATAGAACTGCGAGTTTGCTTCTGTGCGCCGAGAATGGCCCAGACGTACGTGCGAATGGAGTCGTTGACGCGAGTAACCCCGGCCTCGTGAACCCTAGACCCGTATCTAACATAAATGTACCCCACGCGTTCTGAACCTCAGCAGCCTGCTGTATGTAATCGACGTGAGCCAGTTTCGGAGGTAACATTTTACAAGAAAACACGCCACAGTGTCGACCTCCAGACACTTCCGTCCCGAAAGTCATAGTCGCGGGGTCAAAATTCCCGGCGTTCCGACTGACGATGTGGTCACCGAGTGATCGTGTCTAAAATCAGTCTGTGTCCAATTCCCGGACTGGCCGTGAATGAGAACGTCCCCGAGGCCGGTGCTGGTAGGAAATGCTTTCTGTCTCCAGTCCGCGTCTTTTGAAACGTAAAATTCGTTACACAGTCAAATTTCAAAGGCCATACGGTTATATGTGTTGGAAATGGGATCCCAGGCGTCGTCTTGAGGTAGTGAAATACCTAGTTCTTTGAGAATCCTCCTAATAGTATAATACACGTGAAAGTTGTAGACACTTCGGAGCATGACATTCTTGGATGTCAGATGGTCTTTATATGAAACTCCACACCCGGCTGTTGCGCACCATACAGCGAAATTTATTTGGTTCTGCCAAAACTGCATCGGTGTTGCTTTCCAGCCGTTTACCACCTCCATCGTAGTAATCTTGGGCAACCTATATTGTTCAAAGATGTTAGGGAAGTTGGTGGCAAAGCCACTGTCCGGTCTAACCGTTACGGTTGGGTGTACAAGGCGGTTAACAACGTCTTTTTGTGTGTATTTACCTCCTACCGCGTACTTTACATTAGAGTTAAAGCTAAATGCTTTGGTATCCATTGAAAGATATTATTATGTTTGCTACTATAACTAATGTTCAAAAAGGGAGTTGTGAACTTCAAAAATTAATAGACAACTGCTGCGGAAAACGCCGGGTAGGCCTTAGATCAATCACCTTCACGGTTGGATGGCAGAATGTGGGGAAGAGCGAATGGTTTTACTATGTGAAGGATGGACTACAATTAGAAGTAAAGCTGCCTCACGGACTGTGGGGAATAAGACAGCTCAAAGATTTTGTCAACTCAGAGCTTGACGGTATAATCACCTCACAGTATCGAATGCTACCGGGCTCGCAACAATGACCATCAGCAGTGATAATAAGGTAGTGGTCTCCCCGGGGTTGGGTATTCAACTCGGTTTTAGAGAGACATACTCCTCAAACAAAGGAGTGTTTACCCCGGGTGAGTACGTCGGTGATAAACCGGTGGACTTCACCTTCACGAAAACTCTCAGGGTGCACCTGGATCGGGTGAACACATCGTACAACACGATAGACGGATCCCCCAGCACATTACTGAAAACTGTGCCCGCCAGCGATTGTTTCTATGGCGAGACTGTAACGTTAGACTTCCCACACCCAGAGATGAAAGTTTTGGAATCGGGACACATCCACGAGTTGAAGATTTATATTCTTGATGATAAAGGGCGAGAGTTGAATAACGATTACCCGATTTCGGTCGTCCTAGAAATTTCTTAAATTAATTAATTTTAAGAAAATTATTTAGAATTAAACGCATGTTCGTAATATATATTATCAACATTATGAGTATATACGGACCAGGTAGTTCTTCCGATTGGGTGACAAATTCAAATAATTTGGAACCTGCAGAAGGGGGATTCATCCCGACAGAGGGCGACTTTTTAACTACCCAAAAAACAAAGGCCTTGATTAATAGAACTATACGAGGGCCACGGACGAGATTCACAAGAGTCTACTATCACAACTTAGAGAATATGCCCTGGCTGTGAATACACAAAGTCGTGAAGAAACGCATACGGAACTAAACGAACTAGGTAAAAAAATAACCAAATTTAGAAAAGAGGCCCGGTTGGGGATTGATAAAGCCCGAGAAGACCGTAAGGCTGACATTACGGATGTTTATGATGCGTTGCGCTTAGAAGACTCTCTCAGCAAAGAAGCTACACTTGCTGAATTAGACGGGAAAATAATCGATTTTCGAAATGAGGCCACGTCGGGTATTGAGAAAGCACGAGAAGACCACCAGGCGGACCTTATGAAGGCTTATGAGGTGTTGCGCTCAGAGGACTCTCTCATCAGAGAAGCGGCACTTACTGAACTAGATAAAAAAATAACCAAATTTCGAAAAGAGACCCGGTCGGGTATTGATAAAGTCCGAGAAGACCACCAGTCTAACCTTGCAGAGGCCATTGCGGAGGCTTATGATGCGTTGCGCTTAGAGAAATCTCACAGTAAAGAAGCGACACTTGCCGAACTAGATGAAAAATAGCCGAATTTATGAAAGAGACCAGGTCGGGGGTTGGAGGGGGTCCGAGAAGATCACAAAGAGGCCATTGCGGAGGCTTATGGGGCGTTACGCTCAGAGGACTCTCTCAACAGAGAAGCGGCACTTACTGACCTATATGAAAAAATAACCGAATTTAAAAAAGAGACCCGGTTTATCTTGATGGAGTCCGAACGGGTATTGATAAAGCCCTAGAAGACCACCAGGCGGATATTAAGGAGGCTTATAGGGTGTTGCTCTTAGAGGACTCTATCAACAGAGAAGCGACACTTACTAAACTAGATGAAAAAATAACCGAATTTCAAAAAGAGACCCGTCGGGTATTGATAAAGCCTTAGAAGACCACCAGGCAACCATTACGGAGGCTTATGATGCGTTGCGCTCAGAGGACTCTATCAACAGAGAAGCGACACTTACTGAACTAGATGAAAAAATAACCGATAAACTGAAACATGATCGTATAGCCGCGACCAAAGCTCTTGAGGAGGCCTCTTATGAGATTCGTACTGAGGCATATAACGCAAACAATGCGCTTGCCGGAATAGTGAAAACAATGAAAACACCAAACGTGTCATAAACAGTTTGGGCTGAGAAGCGGGGCCCATTGGTTGTGGGGCACTATGAATATTCGTTCGGTGCCAAAGCGAGTAATAAATATGGGGGATACACTATGACAGCTGCAGTGAAGTTATACCAAATGGCGGTCTGCTCGGTTAATGCTAATGGTAAACCTGTGGGCGCGGTCGCGATAAATATTGTAGTAGATGGGGAAGAACGGGGGGTTGGAGTCACTAAAATCTCTGGAGATAGTTCGACGGTGGTTTCGTTCTCCGGTGATGATCGAATTAGACTTTCCCAAGGTAGTGTTATTAACTTTGTTACGAAAATCGGTGACTCAGAGAGTTCTTCCACTATTGTCTCATTGTTAATTGAACTTATTGTGTAAATACTAATATATTGAAATAAATTTAACTATGAACGAATCACCGCTTCCAATTGTCAATACCGATCCACCAACACTGTATCCAACTCTCAATACCACTCCACCAACACTGTATTCAACTCTCAATACCACTCCACCAACACTGTATTCAATTAACGAAAAAAGTTCAGATTTTAGGTTGAATAATATCGTCGCTATGCAGGATATTTTAGTTAGAGAATGTGCAAATAGAAAAAGACACTCTAATAAATATAGGCGCGCGCAAACATAGCTGAAGCATCTAGTACGGTTTCTGGCAAGTGTTTCTGTGTTGTGTGGGGCGGGACTGCTGCAACGCTATCTACAATTGTAATGATTCCACTTGCAGGGGTTTTGAGTGGAATTACCGTTTTATCTGGAACACTTTGTATGGTAATTAGGGCGGCGGTGGAAAACTCGAGAAAAAAAGTAGAAAACATGATAGAATATCCGTTCTCGCTAGGTCTAAGAAAAATAGCATCGACGTTATGGTGTCCAAAGCGTTGGCCGATAAGAAAATATCAAATTTAGAGTTTGAATCCGTGGTGGAAGAAATGGGGAGATATGAAGAATTAAAAAATGATATAAGGATCAAGGCGCGCGCCACCATGCCAAAAATTGAGTGTACTGATTGGGATAAATTTAGGGTAAAACTTGGAAATAAAGTCGGAGGAAATGTTACAGCACCATTATAAAATAATTAAAAAAAAAAAAAAAATTTAAAAAAAATAATTAAAAAAAAAAATAAAATAAAAATAATATTTAAATTCTTAATTTTATAATTTTCCTAATTTTTTCAAAATTATATTGGTGCAGTAAACAAATTTACATACCTATACAACATGTGTTTTTCACTGAGAATTATCGGCTCTGTTTACCTCGGCTATCAATTTACGCATGGGCCATAACCCGTGTAATTGAAACATTGTCGTTACAACATAAATTAAAATTAATTACTATGTAATAATAGGGAGTGTTCAGCTTTAAATTTAAATTATATAACAAAATTAATTATAAAATTAACAAATAACGAACCATCACATGTTTTCTTTCGCCAATAGGTATTAATAAATAATTATAATATGCACACCATTTGTGTTGTATAGGAAACTGATGAGTATATATATGTTTGTTGACCTTACAACAATTGGTCTCATCTCGTGCATGCCATGTTGTTGATCCGGTATGACGTCCGTCTCGTCTGTTTAATGGTAGCAGTTTATAAATATGTGTGTATTTGGCGATGTAATTGCAAAGCTCAAAGGTGCCGGCCTAAAAGATTTCTGCCTAAGAGCTTTGCAATTTCGGAAACCAAATTCACACATAGGCTCGCCTTACTTCGCTGGTTTCTCTTAATTAGAGGAATTGGCAATGGGGTTCAAGGCGACCGTAAAACTAAACTGTGAGCCAACAGATGAGTGGGCTTAAGAAAGGTCCCAACACCCCAGTGGCTGGGTGCCGGCTAGAAATCTGCCCAGTCGCTGGGGGGTGTTGTGCACGAGTGGAGGCTTTTGTTATTTTTTTTTACAAATTATTAATATCTTTATAAGCGATATCGTAGAAATGTATATTCGTAAACGAATCGTTGGGTTTTAACTTTTAATTTTATATAATACACCTTAATTTCATATCCGATACGCATTATCCGTCTTAATGTTTGTATTTGCCTATTGTATAGTTGACATAATTGTCGGTATAATATTGTAAATGTAACGTTTTTATCGGAGCGTAATAAATTACGCTGTTATTTCATATATTCGATATCGCCTAGTGTTCTCATTTTATAGAATTTATATATAGGATTATAACCCCATAAGCTTCGTAAACTTCTTCAACACAGTTATTAAAAAATTTCAATTCCAATTAATTGTATTGTATTATCCATTTTCTCTAATAGTTTTTTTTTTTTTCTGTTCAATAATTTTCAATTTCTTCTAATAATTTTCCAATTTCTTCGTTAAAAGTGATATCGTAGAAACGCATATCCGTCAACGAATCTTTGATTTTAAACTGTTTTATAAAATTAGTTTGATAATGTTTCGGTAGTGTTTCTCCGATCCTATTTAGTCGCTTCATTACATAAATTTGATACTTATACCGGCGACATAATTGCCGGTTTAATATTGTAAATGCAACGTTTTATCGCAGCGTAATAAATTACGCTGATATTTCATGTATTCGATATCACATAGATATTGTCATTTTACCGTGTTTTTAATACTGTAGAAACAACAGCGTAAAATCCTTCATCCAAGTCATTATAAACGTCCAATTCGTTGTGTATTTTATTATCCATTTTGTTATAATATTTTATTATAACCTATTAAATTTATATGTTCAATTGGACGTGAAAACAACATGAGTATTTATGACAACGAGACAAAAATAAATCCTTTTTAAGACTATAGTTTTTATATGTTCAATTGGACGTGAAAACAACATGATGTAATTTATGACACACATTTTGGATGTTTGTGGTTGGTGGGAGACAATTTCCTCGTTAACCAATTTTTGATTTTTCGGGGGGTGGTGGAGTAGTATAGAGGGTGGAGAAATGATACCACCGTTAGGTGGTATCATTTTGACTCCCTCTATACTACTCCATCTATTATCTTGGTAAATTGAGACTTTTGAACAATTCTATTAGCGAATGATATGCCATTTAATGCATGTAATATGCCATTTAATAGACACGCAGCTATATAATGACATAAATATCCGGGGTTTGTATTGAATTTAAAATAAATTCATCAACATATTAATTGGAAATGTGATGGTCATAAACTTGCTTTTGTAGTCGAAAGTGCTTTTGTAATATCAAATCATCAGTTTATCATTTGACTGTATAATAATGTATATCAGGCGATGGTACTGCGATCCTCAAGAAAGACACACGGCGACAATTATAAGGTATCACGCTACAAAATCTGCCCGGTATCGTGTTTTGTCAAAAAGTTAATGTTATAAGCTATTCAGTACTTAGCGAATGATATGCCATTTAATGCCACTCATTTTATCATAAATGGAGGTAGACAGGCATCTATATAATGACATAAATATCCGGGGTTTGTATTGAATTTAAAATAAATGCATCAACATATTAATTGGAAAGGTGATGGTCATACACTTGCTTTTGTAGTCGAAAGTGCTTTTGTAGTATCAATTCATCAGTTTATCACTTGACTGCATAATAATGTATATCAGGCGATGGTAATGTGATCCTCAAGAAAGACACACGGCGGCAATTATAAGGTATCTGCCCGGTATCGTGTTTTGTCACAAAGTTAATGTTATAAGCGGCCTACTGCCTACTTTAAAATATGTCGTCGTATACGAAATGTTAAATGATGTCGCTATTATTCCCCAAAATTATTTCAGACAGCAGAAACAAACACAGGGAAACGCCTCACTCTGCCTTATTTGAAAATTATTCATACGAAATTACGTTACTTGGGCCGCAATCCAAAACATGACGTTACATTAGCAACTGCAACACGAGCCATAAACATTATTTTCATACTTTGTCTTGGCGCAATGGGAGACACTTGGCCAGGCTACGAGATATCCAAATTTGGTTGACATGCGATAAAAGATGACAAATCTATATAACTTGTTCGGATCAACACCCCTTGTATACGCCGTTGAAAAAAAACGTCGTAATTTCGACGTCATTGATCTAAAACGTCATATAAGTTTTTACCACGCGTCATAAAACTACTTCTAAAATGAACCATAATTGGGATACATTGATAATTTTGGCGGCATATGGCTTTTAAAAGATGAACAATTCAGAATACGCGAAAAAGTAAAAACTGAAAATGTTGTCATTAAGCCCGGTTTTCGCACGGCGCGGCTCAAATGTATTAAATACACCGTAAAGTATCAGCAATTAAACAAATCCATTATCACAGAGAGTAAATAAAACAATCTGCTTTTTAAATTACTGAAACGTTTAATTATATGTAATGTACTTATAACTGTCATGTATATTTAAAGGTACACGCCCACTCACTAGGCACAACATGTTCTTTATATTAGAGACGTCATCTGAGACATTTTCTGGCAAAATAAACATTAATTCACCATTACTCCACATATTGATTGGCATTATTATATATTTCATATCGGACGTTAGGTGGGGTGGACGTTAGGTGGCCTGGCTCCCTCAATATTTCTGTAATAAGGCATATATTCTCATCATCAAACTTGCTGAAAAATGCAGTAAATGCCGTTTCACGCCTCTTAGATTTCAAAAGTTTCCGGGGGAGCATGACCCCGGACCACCTAGCAACATCAGGCCCTTTGGGTCCTCAAGACTGAGTCCTATGAATCCAGGAAATGGCGTTTCACGCCTCTAAGATTTCAAAAAATGACGATGGAGCATGCCCCCGGACCCCCTAGCAACATCGGGCCATTTGTGCCCTCAAGACTGGGCCCTGAGAATGCAGGAAATCCTCTTAGATTTCAAAAATCTCGGGGTAGCATGCCCCCGGACCCCTCTAGCAAAATCGGGCCATTTGGGCCCTCACGATTCGCCCCCCAATAATTTTCCGGTTGCGCCGCCTATGATTAGAATAAATAATTAAAAGATATCATGCCTCTTTTGCATATGAAAATAGCCTGAGTTACACAGCGAGTTATTATCAGTAACATAAATATTACTAAATGATTATTATCCGAGCTATTAGCTCGGATTAAGTAACTATATGGACATTGCAGATAATATGCTAATGAGTTAAGTGGCGGTCGCAATGTCACTGTTTGCGGGTTTAACTTTAGAAAAACACGCGGTACTACGCCATAAAAAAGTAGTTCAACAACAGTAAAACAGCGAGCTATCTTACCGTTTCAGCGTAATACATGTGTTGTTTGATATTTTGTGCTATATGTGTGTTATTGAAAAAGTTTTTGTATACTTTATAAACTATTAACTGTTATGTATTCATATGAGTTCGTTGTTATGTATGTTGATATTTTGATGTTTTTCTTGAATGACCAATCAGATTAAAGCTTACATTCTGAACGGCTCGATAACATCCGACATTGGACAGCGAAATGATGATGATTTAAAGCAGAAACACTGTTTTTTGACAGTTACATACTGTTTTAATCATCTTGAGCCATCGATATTATTAATCAGTGTCCATTTTACTTAAAAAAATCAACTAATTTATAATGAATTTAGTAAAACAATTCGCGCGGAAATCCAAACTTTCCAAAGAGGTGCTAGTAATTTTTTGATAATTACACGTCGTGTGTGTTAGCGAATTAACGTTACACAGCATAATATTATTATACAGTACGATACACTTCACAAAGCGAATGCGAGAAACTGAGTTCGGATCGGCTAGAATTGGACAAGAATATCCAAAATGTTCGGGTGTATTCGGCTCATTTTGTCAATGGTAAGTCCTTGATATTATAAATAATCCGATAGTTCTACTTGTCAGCTGGTGAGACAATGTAAGCTGGTGTAATCATTATATTGTGTGCGAACCCCACAGCCCTCCAGATAAGCTGCGTATTTGCGTAAATACCCAATTAAAATTGCTAAAAACCCAATTGAAATCAGAAGTAGTGAGTATCAAAAAGCAATGAGAACAATTGTGGTACCTTTATCATGCTGCAGAAAACAATAAACAGACCACAATATAGCATATTTTTCTTATTTTTCCATGAAAACACATCCAAGGAGACAATTCTAACGAAATGTCAAGCTATGTTTTCATTTCGAAACAAACTATTCAATAATTGCTGTCTGTTGATGTGTAAACAGTAGTGTGATTTAATTTTACCCAATTACAATTTTGAAATACCCAATTGCTTCAGAACTGATGGAGTAACAATACTCAATTACTAATTCCTTATCTGGAGCGCTGCGGCCACCCACTGAATTATAATGTTTGACACCCGTGCTTTCACTGTACTTAACATGCTTAAGACGTGCAAGATGGTGTATTTTGATGGACCTCAGACAATAAAAAATTGCAGTTTGTGTGGAATTTCATGAAAAAT
Organism: Conchocele bisecta; assembly: GCA_029237695.1. Taxonomy (NCBI): domain Eukaryota; kingdom Metazoa; phylum Mollusca; class Bivalvia; order Lucinida; family Thyasiridae; genus Conchocele; species Conchocele bisecta. The sequence continues at coordinate 108,160,453 of CM055269.1, read as the reverse complement.
GTTTACAGATTTTGCGATATTTTCTGTAAATCATGCCAAACGTTGATGAAATTCTCAGAGCAAATGCAGAATGTCACCATGTTGTCACCATTCAATGTTATTTATGAAAGATATTGTAAATTTTGTAAATATTTGTCATCAGAGTGCGCACATGTTTGTACATGCAAAATCATATGGCGCATGTCATATGTATAAAATTTGTCCTAAATTGTCAATATTTCAGTGATATTTCATAAGAGTACACCTTTTCTTTTTTATTTCTCCTCAAAAGTGCATGTAAATGTTGTGACCACTCAGCTGAACCGTCTCAGCAAGAATGTTCAGATGGTGTATGCAACATATACTTCCGAGAAGAAATAATAAAAATAAGTTAAAATTGTATTGTAACTAAATGTGCAAAGTTACAATATCCGACAAGTACACATGTATTTATTTGTTTGTAATATATATCATGTATATGTTTCAGGAAAGAAGGCAGAGTTGTATGACCATCTTAACCCAAACTGGGCACCATCAGTTAATCTGGGCGGACAAAAGCGAGCATCATCTACATCAAGATATGATCGGCAACAGGAAAAAAAGAGAATGAAGCCAGCTGAATCCACAACTATTGTCGGACCTGATCACACTGAGACGGGTATGGATATGGGTGACAGCGTTGATGAAGACGGCGTTCAGTCACAGACTGATGTTGATGGTCCACTCATGGAGGCTATGCCGCTGGAGCTGCAGGAACTGCGTACAGAGAATGGGGAGCTGAAGGAAAAGGTGGCCCATTTGGGAACTAAATTCACTGCAAGTTATTTTAAGGGTAGTGACGAGAAGGTGAAACATTTAACAGGATTACCATCATTCACAGTTCTATCTATATTGTTTAATTTTCTGGAGCATCACCTGCTATCCAGTCTGGTCATGCCCAAATTCAAGGTAATGATATTGATATTAGTGAAATTGCGACTACAAATTTGTCAAATCTCTTTCTTGTGTATGAATTTGACACTACTCAATCAACAATATCTAGACTTTTTACACGGACAATTGACTGTATGTACAAGCGGCTAAAGAAACTCATAAGATGGCCAGAGCGCGAGACATTGAGAAAAACCATGCCAATGGAATTTAGGAAGTACTTCGGCCACAGATGTGCAGTGATAATTGATTGTTTTGAGGTATTTATTGAGAAACCAAGTGGTTTGAAAGCCAGAGCAGAAACCTGGTCTTCATACAAACACCACCACACTGTGAAATTTCTAATTAGAATTACTCCTCAGGGCAGTGTGTCCTTCATATCGAAAGCATGGGGTGGTCGTGTGAGTGACAAGTTTGTGACAGAGAACAGTGACTCCCTATCCAAGTTATTACCTGGGGATTTGATGTCAAGGACAGTGTTGGCTCGGTAGCTGCAGAAGTGAAGATTCCAGCATCTACGGAAGGTCGTGATCAGCTATCCCCTCTGGACGTGGAATCAGCGCGTAAACTTGCCCACTCAAGAATACATGTGGAACGGGTTATTGGTTCAGTTCGACAGAAATATATTATATTGAACAGTTGTCTTCCCATTAATTGTCTCATGAACAAGGATAAGTTTGGTAAGACGGTCACTGACAAAATTGTTACCGTTTCGTGTGGACTAGTACATTTGTGTGACTCAATTGTTGATTTTAACTGAACCAAATTGATCTACACTGGTCCTTGCACTTCTTCGTGTCCTTTTGTGAGTACTGAAATCTTCTTTTTCTGATTCACTTATTTCGCCATCAAACATTTACTTTTCTATTGATTGCAAGGAAATAGCGATTCTGCGATTTCGGTCGGCTGCCAGCATGGTATTGGTAAACAGGTTGTCTGTCGGTCGGTATAGTCGACTATAACGACCGACAGCCGACCTGTTTATCTGTACCATGCCGGCAGCCGACCGACATCGTTGAATTTGTATTCCTGGGCCAGGAGTGTGGAATTTCTTCATCAGATTTGCTGGCACCTTTTGAAATTAACATCACATACATATCCCAATTCAAAACCATTTTTAATAGAAGCTAAACATGTATACTTTATTATTTATTCCATTATCATGATTATCACATAAAGCATGTAATAATAAAGTATAAACACTCATAGTAAGCATGATATTACTTCCTTTCAATGGTAATATGACCAGTGTAGGCACAGATCAGCCTGCACATTCACATACAGGAGTGTGCTAGCAGATTACTATCCAGATTGATCAAAACCCATAAGGCATTTTTCTCAAGCCACGGTCACATATACTTTTCTATATTTGTGATGCACCGTTAGAGAAACAGTCCACTTACTTCACTGGTGCTGCACTCCGTGCCGATGGAAATATTTCAAGACAATCCACTTGAAAGATACAATAGGCGCCATTAATTGTAAAAAAATGGTTCAAGACGAGTAGTAATTTTATTGATTTTTTAACACTCATCTAGAAACATTTTATAATGGCGCATATTGTATTTTTCAAGTGGATTGTCTACCATTTTCCGCCGGCGCGGAGTGCAGCACCAGTGTAATAATGATAATTAAGATGCGCCATGTGATTTTGTACCTACAAAAATGGGCGTAATTTCATAAAAAAAATACAAAATTTACGATATTTTCCTGGAATGACACCGAAGGTTGTCGCAATTTTCAGAGCAAATGCAGAATTCTATTCCGCATTTGCTTTGAGAATATCATCAACTTTCAGCATATTTCATGAAATTGCGCACCTGTTTGTAGGTACAAAATCACATGGTGCGTCTCGATTATACAGACATCTGCATTGGCAATATATACATTGAAGTTCACATACAGTACTTGCACACCAAATTAATCACCTTTTTACACGCTTGTTGTTCTTAAATTCTGGCATCTTTCTACAGTCAGGGCAATATGTATATATACAAGATTTCAGCACCTCGTGTTAATTTATGGCACCCGGTGTTTTGTAAACTTGAATGTATAATGTATGCCATTTTTTTAAACCAAGTTCAAGGTCATTGAACTTTATGCTTGACGGAAGTCGAAAATTGCCAATATATGAGCCAATAGGTAGGTCATGGTCCTTAACTTGGAAATTGGTGTAAGTTGTTCAAAAAACATTTCAGATGGATATATTAAAGAATTTACGTAAACTACACTAATATTCAGTATATTATTATCATTTTTCAAGATGGCCGCCAAAAATCGGGTATTTATTTGCTACATATTTGTGTAATGCTAAGTGCCTTCACCTATATGCAAAGGTTAATTCTTTCAACTGGAATAATATTGCAGTTAATATACTCCATTGTCAGAAAACTTAAAATGGCCGCCAACTGGGAGAATTTGGTTGGGGAGGAAATCAACACTTCTCTCACTTTTCCCTGAGATTCCGTAACTACTAAAATGTGGACATATATTGAACCCAGATTTGATCGGCTAATAACATCATGCTCTGCATGACTTTTCATTTGTATTATGAATTAAAAAAAGTATATTTAAATAATTAGATATTAATTTAAATAAATATTTCGGCATCATTTACTCAATAAATTAAAATTGAATGTGTAGCTGAAATGAAAGTGAAAGTAGAACGTTTTTGTTATATCCTCCGGGTTACAAATCGCTGAGGATTCCTATTTGAATTGGAAAATGATATGACTTTTAAATTTAGGAGACTGTGTCAGGAGCCTGAAAATGGACTGATGACATATGTTACCAGTTTAGTTCCTGAGCTATGACTATGGTAGGAAAAAAGGGACTGATGACATATGTCACCTGTCGTGTTCCATGCATGACTGCTCGCTCTTGTTTGTAATTGTTGTAAAATATATAAAGTTTAAACTGTTTATACAAAACTATAGATATACCCCCCCCCCCCCCACCCCCCCCGCCGGCATACAAAGTATGTCGAGGGGTATATAGTTTTCGTAATTCCGTCCGTCCACGTTAAAGATTTTGGGTACCCATTATCTCTGTGACGGAAATTCGGATGGACCTCAAACTTCATATACTTCCTTATCATCATCCATATTTTCATTCCATACCACACTCATGCGGCCTTCATTTCCAAGGTCAAGGTCAAATTACTTAGACATTTGCATCCGTACGATTTGCCTTAATGTTTTCTGTAACCGTAAGTCAGATTGACTTCAAACTTCATATACTTCCTTATCATCATCCATATTTTCATTCCATACATGTACCACACCCATATGGCCTTCATGTCCAAGGTCAAGGTGAAATTACTTTGAACAATCATGTTTGTGAAGATAAATATTGTTTTTGCAGCATTGATAATGTATACTGATTCGACGAATATATTGATTTTAAATGGAGTATATATGATTTTTTGTGTGAAATATGTTGAGCACGTACTGCGAAGGATTTCAGGACTTTCATATCTGTATAGCGGGCACTCGTAATTTTTAGAACTGGTGGAATAGTGACACAATAACACTTATTTATGTCCTATAAAGCACACTTTGTGCCTACTGACTGGGCATGTACCTTTAATGCACGTATTAACAGTGGTCCGTTATTGCAACATGTACAGGGGCGTAGGCACGGGTCCGGCAGGTGAGGCGACTCCTTGACAAAAATATGACTTTTAATGAAATATTTAGAATTCAATTTTTTTTTTTATACAAGATGATGACTATAATAATATAGAGAATAGTAGGTGAGTGCCGTGAATGGGAAAAAATATCTGGCAAGGCTCAGGAAACGGGATGGGCGAGGCTCTGCCGAGCACATCCCGTTTCCGTGCCGCGCCAGATATTTTTTCCCATTCACGGCACTAACCTACTATTCTATTTATCCCGTCAACACCTACAAATGGCTGTAAAATGCAAAAATTGTATTGACTGGATATCAAAAATGTTTCACGGCACCGTGTTTCACGGCACATACGCACTGTGTTGACGGGATAAAAGCTAGATCACGGCTCGCCGCATGTACGATGAGATAATCCACGAGCTTTAGCGAACGGTTTATCACTCGTACATGCGGACAAACGTGATATAACTTATTTATCACATCCTCATGTACATACCATGCACAAGAGCTGTGTTAATACAAATGTAAAGCAACACTTGGAAAATGTGTAAAAGATGTGATAATGAATGTAATAATTATTATCGATAATAAGTGCATTTTGTTACCACTCAGTTGAACCGTATCGTTGAGACGGTTCAACTGAATAGTAACACTATACACTTTGGGTGGGTGAATGCTAGAAACAAAATTGCTACCCCGTTCCATATCTCTCACGAGGGTAGCAATGTATCCCCATCTCTTTAATGTAACGCATGGAAGAGTGATTTTTGCAACCGGTTATCCGGCATGTTTGATATGTTAGCGATATAAAACATATGTCTCCCCCAATACCACCACTGCATGTTTACTTGGAAAAGTAGAAGTTAAGGCAGCAACAGCATATATGTAGCTACCTTGTATTTTCTGCATACTTCTGAAGATACGCGCGACACAAGTTGAATATCCCCACTTTTCACTAAGTCAAGGGCCATAACTCCGTGAATTCTGGATTAATCCGCATCTAAAACACCCGGGGCCCGTTTCACTAAACTTCTTACGCTACGAACTTTCTTACGTCTACGATACTTTTCGTACGAACTTCTTGCGAACTTCTTACGTGCGTTTCACTAACATGTTCGTGCGAAATTTCTTAAGTTACGAACTTCTTAAGAATTCTTCAGTATTGGAAATCCATCATGCCCTTTGAATGTAAACATCCGGTCCGACTTTGACAACGAGGCGACAGCTGTCAAATCAACTTCATTAGTCCAGCATGTTGAAAACCAGGAAAGTGAATTGGACTGACACTGATATTCCATCCACGGCGCCCAGGGTGTTCGGAATCCTGGCCACACTGATAGAAGGCTTTTTTTTTACAGTTGGCCAGGTCTTGTTTCCTCGGTTGGAAAACTGATGTTGTCCAGTCGATTATTGATGGCTGAGACAACATCATTAGTACACCAAGAAACCGAACTCCTAGAGACACCGTGGATGTCGCCAGCCTCGGAGTAGACCTCGCCCTTCGCTATGTAGCGCAGGGTAACCAATGTCTGCAAAGTTTCAAGTGGTTGAGTCTTTGATGATCCCAAATGTGATTTTTATTTGCTTTATCTTGTAGTGTATACTATACGGGGCATGACGTTGCTATATTGGCCATCTTAATATTTGCAATCCATGAGTAACGTGTACCTCTTGTGGCGTTTGACACATACCACAAACAATTTTACATACCCATAACTTCGTTTGACTTACCGTTTCGCCTGTCGAATGTTTCTAAAATCAACATAATACAATTTGGAAATTTTCAGAAAAATAAGCATATCATAGATGTAAAATTATGGTAGTGCCAAATATACACGGCTCCTGGCATATCGCATCATGTGACACTGGCCAAACATGTTTTAGTAGTTCGTGTTGGTATTGTGTCACATGCATATATACTTACTGCGAACATAATTGTAGCCACCTGCAGATACGTAGCCTACTCATTTGTATATGTATCTGCTACCACTTACATGTACCTTATAAACATATCACATTGAATCAGCCGTACGATTGCCGTTTGATAACAATGTAAATATTCTTTAAAACGATCACTTGTAAATATGGTTATATGAATGTAAAGCAATTTTGCTAGTATATTTCAAATCATTGCAGACACTGATCAGACCAACATTTACATTACATTTAAGAAGTCCGACTTTGTCAGATCGTTGTTAATTTACTTACATGTACTACATGCACATTTTGTACTAAACAATGCACGTTTGCGCGCTTTGTTTTTTATGAAAGGGCCGTTCTAGTCGGGGGCGTGTAAATAATATAAAGCAGAACAGAACAGAACAGAACATATCCTTTATTTGGCAATGATCTCAGACCACTTAGTGGTATATGAGTGCATACATGTACAAGCATAATTTATTATGAACAACAACAACAGCATGGCGAGAGTTATGTGGAAGTACTGTACTCGGTCTAAATTTATCAGCGAACTTGTTTTGCAGGCAAATTTAGTTAAATAGTCAACATCTATATATTTTGCAATGATTCGGCTTGATGGTATTTATCAGTAGCGAGTATTGACTGGGTGGGAAATTGCATCAAGCATTATATGTAAAGGAACGTGGTCAGTAAGCTTGGATCCGAATCAGAACAATTTGTTTAAACATAGTTTGACAATAATTCCAATTCTTAGAAACTCATCTACGAGTTTATAGGAGTTAGATTTGGTAAAATTTAATGCTACGTCAAACATTTTTACAATTATATACAAGCATATAGAAAACGGGTGCAAGTATATTCGATTGCAAAAAAGACGCGCACATCCCTGTGTGTCTCAGTCTCCAGGAATATGGAGAACGAGACAGGGCATGTCAGGATGAATACACGGTGAATTGTAGTGGGACACACTCTCATCAGATAGCGAAAATCGAAAGTTGGTGAGAGTATGTATGCCACTTAATACATAAGTTATTATACAGTTTCTCGTAAGTTAGACATCGTATATGGGTGTGCCTGTATTGGTTGGATGCGGACCGCACGCACAACGACAACTCATATATTTGTGTATGCGACCTTCACCCTCCACTAGCATGCATATCGTGTCGTTATTTACCATGCAAATATCATATCAATCCTTCATGCATATTGATAGGTGTGAACAATGTGCATCTTGATTTACTAGTATGTGACTGAACAACAGTATGTTGTGTTTACTCATAATTGTCAGTAGTATAATATCTACAATTAGTGTAGCCCCGGATGAGATTGCTCAAAGTAAGCCATCCCAACAGGATCAAATACACACAAATTCCAGATTTGCAGATTAAACGCGTCTAGGTTCAAAGGAGCCGCTTCGAACAAATGTCGCATTCCAACGAAATCTGTATTGTGATCGGGACAAATTTAGTGTATTAGGGCGGTTACAGTCTTCCTCTTGGCGTGCTCGGTGTAATTAGTGACTGCGGATTACATTCTCGAGGAAAACATTGAGGACACCACGGTCTCTTCGTAGATCAGGCCAGAGATTCGCTTCACACCACCTCGGCGAGCGTATGCTGTCCCGCGCGACATCAGTCACGAACATAACAAATAATGAAGGAATCTGCATAGTACGGTTGATAAATGCGAACATAAAATTTGAAGAAAATTTACAAAAAG
>CM055269.1:107743532-108151775 GCA_029237695.1 Conchocele bisecta | reverse complement strand
AGTTGAATCCGGTTATACCCATTATAAAAGTAGTGAAAGGGTTTAACGTCTTACCAACAGCTAAGGTCATATACAGACGGGACCACTGTTTAAAGTCTCATCCTTCAGTCAGACCAGTGGGATGGAACTACTATGAAAGTATTTTTCGATACCCTCTAGCGATGTATAAAAGTAGTAGGATCAGTAAATGACTTGTGGGTGAATATACCATTTAATAAATAAATAAATTCATGACCTTGTGAGATATTCGACCAGAAGCTACTCGGGCAAACCACTAGAGTTCCTTTTTAGTGTGCCTTCTGGAGGAAGGATGGTTTATGATATACGACTGTGACTGGAGAAATGGGGCTTATGGTTTCTGTGACCAATGTATATCCAGAGCAGCCTGTGCATCCGCACAGTCCGATCAAGATTTGCATTGTTCGCCATTGCAACAATGAAACGCCAATCATGCTTCTAACATCGGCTACAGGAGTGTGTTATTTGATACGGAGCTAATCACATAAGCTCCATTTCTCCATTCACAGCCACATATACCTTTTGTGTGGTAGTATGTGTCTGCCATCCATCTGTGTTCATAAAAATGCAAAATTAATGCTCAGTACATTCCTTCTTATTTGTATCTGGAGAAATGTGATGTGTGACCAGTGTAGTTCCTGATCAAATAGCACACTCGTGTAGCCTGATCACGATCTACATTCCTTGTTAGAAGCATGATGAGTGTTACATTGATGGCATGGCGAACAGTGAAGATCATGATCAGACTGCTGATGCACAGGCTGATCTGTATCTACACTGGTAAAGCCCATAAACCCCATTTCTCCTCCAGTCTCCGCCACATTTGTGTCGTGCCTGCTTGCGGACAGCGCGATGTAGTCGGCACATTGGCATACGTACGTACATGTGTCCGAGTTTGCGCCATATTTTTTTTTTGTGGTTGGTTGGTCGGGCGAACGCGGCGGCCTACATTAACGGTAGGGGTTCCTCCTTATAGGAATCTGGCTTTGCCTGGTTTTGGCTCTCCGGTACGTTTTTATCTTTGGCTCTTTTGTTACATGGGAGTTGAATTAGGTTATTGCCCATTATAAAAGTAGTAAGATTATTACTGATTCTACTGCTTTTGGGAGGGGGCCAAGTGATTCTGGCGTGGCGAGGACCTTGCATCAGATCAGGGCTGAATATCTTGTGGGTTTTTTTATAAAATTGTTAATATTCAGTTCTGATTTTGGGATGTTCCCCTCATTTGTACATGTACTTGAACGTGTACATGTACTTGTACAGGTAATATATGGGATTTAGTACTAAACCCATTGGCCTTAAATGACCTTAGCTATTGATAGGCCGTTAGACCCCAACAAACAAACAAACAAATACAAAAGTTGTTGGTTAAAGTTTTTCGGTATGCTATCAAAGCCTCGGCGGGCGCTGGGACGAAGATGAATGTATGTATGGTCCCCGGCGGGCGCGACATGCGGGCTGCGACCATATAGTTTCTTCGGCAATACTCTTCTTCTTGTTGCTTTGTATCAATATTTAATGCATCGACATATCATCTGGAAAATCAGTGAAAAGAAATTGAAATCGTGTGATCTTTATGTCACTTATGCTCCTCCACAGGTGGAAACTCGGGACATTTGACATAAAAATGCCCAATAAAAAATGTACTGTACGACACCAGGTGGGTGGAGTAATGGGATTTTCAATAGGCAATTGTTTTGTCAAATGTCCGAGTATTCCACCTGTGCTGTGGTCAAAGGTCCTATTGGCCAAACTATCCAACTGTATTGTTGGTGACGATTGACTTCACGGTCCAAGTGGTCACTCCGTAGCCCGTTTACTGTGCCAATACATGATGATTATTTTTATAGCCACATTATACAATTTCAGACTGTTTACGCAGAATCTTGTTTGTGCTGTATACGTAACGTCGTATCACGGTAACGCCACGACGTCGTGTATAACTGCGCCATAACGTATAAATACCGCGAACAGACGCGACGTCGTCAGTTGCTCGTTCAACGCCAAACCGTAAACAACAGCTTACAGCCATTTTCAAACGTTATTTCAGCCGCAATATTCGCATCACCAGATTACTAGAGTTCGACTAATATTGCTAATATGATACATCAAAGTAAGTTATTAATTCACAAATGTTTATTAACAATTATTTATGCTGAAATCAACAAACAAATCGTCGGAATTTCGACGTAATCATATAAATTAAGAATACGAAAATGACGTTCGACGTCTCCGAACAATAACAAAATGGCGTCTGCGCATAGCAACGTCAGTAAACAATGACGGAGGCGTAACTTTTCAACAAAACGGCCAACGTTTGTCGTGTTCTGATGACATTTCAGTGGTTACGTGAAGCTGGGGTGGTTTATTGTGATACACGTTATATGTTTGACGCATGAATGGTGCCAATCTTGTAAATACAGCCGTCTAACCGACATGAAACTACGACAGTTTTCAATGTTCTTGTTATTTGACCATCATTCATGGGACTGGACACGATGTTGTAAACTCGGTGGTTAATGTAATGGGCGTCACACAGTGTGGGTGAAGTAATTTACTAGAAGTTAGAAAGCCAAATAATTTACCACACGATGAGCTCGGCCACACGTCTGCCCACACTGTCGTCTCTACGCGCGTCAAAATCCAATCCATACCACCACCCCCCCCCCCCCCCTCCCTTATCATTCGGAAATTAGACCCTGATATTCCGAGCCGGTCGGTCTTTTTCATAATGTGTCAAACTGCTCTGGGTTATCTGCTAAACGCCCACCGCATCCACACACAACCATGACCCACAGACATACCATTCAAAAAAGGTTACCCCACCCATCCACTTCTATAGTTGCGAACAGTAATTCTTGAAATATACTCCTGTACCGTAAGTGTACCATCATTTCATAGACCTTGACGTCTGTGGTCCATCAATCCATATATGTGCCTTTCAAAGCTGTACGTTTTTCTAACTGTTTTCTCTTTTTTTTTACTCGCGAGCAGAGGCGTCAAATGACATTATTAGCCCGGACCTGAGAAATATTGAATATCTGTATATATACCTCTCGAACGCTAAATGATTAATTAAAATAACATGTTGTCAGATAACATACTCCAGTGTCTATGATTATTAATCTTGCATGCACGTTCTCAACAGCTCTATAGGAAATCTTGAAGTTTCCTCGTCCTAGTTTGATCACATTTGTGACTGCAAAAATAGGGTTTATGGATTGTGCGACCAGTGTAGATCCAGATCAGCCTGTGCATCCTCACAGTCTGACAGGATCTTCACTATTCGCCATGCCATCTATGAAACGCCTCATATGCTTATAACAAGCAATATAGATCGTCAGCAGGCTACACGAGTGTGCTATTTGATCCGGAGTCAGAAATACAATAAACCCAATTTCTCCAATCACAGCCACATTTATATTCACATTTGACACACGCCATGTGATTTTGTTCCTTCGGACATCTGCGTAATTTCATTAAATACGTTTACAAAGTGTACAATATTGTTCATAAAATCACATGGCGTGTTTCATTTAATCATGCACCTCATTGTCTTCATCGGTCGGAGACGGGCGTCAGAGTGGGTGGGGAGGACAGTGACTGTGCACACAGGAGGACTTTAGAAAACAAAACGTTATCAGGGCTGGCAATTTCTAGAGGTGTTATGCATCTATCTTCGTCCGCAGTGTGGAGTTGACCCATAGCCGAGGATTTGGACAAATTAAATACATGTGTGTGTAAGTCATAAGGCGGGAACATAATTTACTTTTCGAGCCGACGTACAGCACGGGTATACATACGTACAGCTATTTGATTCCCATACTCATAGTTTTAGCTGTCTCTATTCTCGCATTTGACATGTCTGTGTATTTATACCCCCCAAACTCGGGGGTGGGGGTGGGGGGGGGGTATACATCAGAGAAATATTGTTATAACTTCTATTGCCTTAATCTAAAATGCTTAATAGTTCACACATGCATTCCTGTAAGGCTCTACTACCATGCTGTGCCAAATCCACGACCGTCAAACCCCAGCTGATCCGAAGGTCAAGGTCAAATACTTGGTCTCTTTACAAAACTTAACATCAGAGAAATATTGTTATAACTTCTATTTCCTTCATCCAAAATGCTTAATATTTCACACATGCATTCCTGTAAGGCTCTACTACCATGCTGTGCCACATCCACGACCGTCCAACCCCCGCTGATCCCAAGGTCAAGGTCAAATACTTGGTCTCTTTACAACACTGTTATAACTTCTATTTCCTTCATCTAATATGCTTAATAGTTCACACATACATTCCTGTAAGGCTCGACTACCATGCTGTGCCAAATCCACGACCGTCCAACCCCAGCTGATCCGAAGGTCAAGGTCAAATACTTAATCTCTTTACAAAACTTAACATCAGAGAAATATTGTTATAACTTCTATTTCCTTCATCCAAAATGCTTAATATTTCACACATGCATTCCTGTAAGACTCTACTACCAAGCTGTGCCAAATCCACGACCGTCCAACCCCCGCTGATCCCAAGGGCAAGGTCAAATACTTAGTCTCTTTACAAAACTTAACATCAGAGAAATATGTTATAACTTCTATTTCCTTCATCTAAAATGCTTAATATTTCACACATACATTCCTGTAAGGCTCTACTACCATGCTGTGCCACATTCACGACCTTCCAACCCCCGCTGATCCCAAGGTCAAGATGACAAAACTTAACATCAGAGAAATATGTTATAACTTCTATTTCTTTCATCGAAAATTCTTAATATTTCATGCACGCATTCCTCTAAGGCTCTACTATCATGCTGTGATAAATCCCCGGTAATCTCGAGGTCAAGGTCACATACTTAGCTCTACAACACTTAACTTATCAGAGAAATCGGTTATAATTTCTAATTCTTTGCTCGGATCTGCTTCACATTTCACACACGCATTGCTCCAATGGACCTCTACCACCCTGTGACAAATTCACGTTCGTGCCACCCCGCTAAGCCCAGAGCCCACAAGCCCACACACTTGGATTTTTGTTTACATATTTAGGGGTACCTGGGCCCACGCGGGGGGTATTCCGTAAGCCTCGCTTACTGACTAATCTAGTTTGTTTTGGCATTATAATTCACCTTGTTTGTACCCATGCACTAAGAAATGAGAACACAGATATTCGTGTTTCTAGTATCATTTTGTATATGCAATTTAGTGTAGCGGCTGCCATTGTTACATATTATTTCAAACCGCAATAGTGGGCGGATGGTTGTGAGAATGTGAAGGGTAATTTAACTATGGGTGTTCATCCTTACCGGAATCCCGATATCCCTGATTTGGCCCACATGCACATTGTTTGGCTTCCTTGTTACTTGAAAATTTAATGTAATGCGATTATACCCTTTATAAAAGTACATATACTAAGATTAGTACTAATCATATTACTTATAGGGAGTAGGGCTAAGTGACTGGTGTGGTGAGGACCTGGCACCAGGTGGCGTTATTCTAATTTCAACGTTGCATTTTTTTTCCTGTAAATTTTCGGTTCTGATTTTGAGATCCCCCACCCCGATCACAACCGGTGAACTATTTCTTGACATGCCGTTAAACACCATTAAATCAAATCAACCGCAATACTAATGTGTACTAGTTAACCATGGGCAACACAGAGGCTATAAACACGAATGTCGCGTGTCTAGTATCACGCTAAATAGGTGTGGATTTTCCACTCACAAGCACAGGTGGAAGACTCGGACCTAGGACCCAACAAATGAAAAATGCCACCCGTTTCTGTACACTATACAGTAGTTCATGCATAAACTGTAATTTATAGTGTATGTAAATGGTTGGGTGGGGTAACATTTTTCAAATGATCCAATTATTGGGTCCTATGTCCGCGTCTTCCAAATGTGCTCACAATTTCATACTTTGATTGCATTCTAGCCCATACATGTAAGTCATAAGGCGGGAACATAATTTACTTTTCGAGCCGACGTACAGCACGGGTATACATACGTACAGCTATTAGATTCCCATACTCATAGTTTTAGCTGTCTCTATTCTCGCATTTGACATGTCTGTGTATTTATACCCCCCAAACTCGGGGGTGGGGGTGGGGGGGGTATACATCAGAGAAATATTGTTATAACTTCTATTGCCTTAATCTAAAATGCTTAATAGTTCACACATGCATTCCTGTAAGGCTCTACTACCATGCTGTGCCAAATCCACGACCGTCAAACCCCAGCTGATCCGAAGGTCAAGGTCAAATACTTGGTCTCTTTACAAAACTTAACATCAGAGAAATATTGTTATAACTTCTATTTCCTTCATCCAAAATGCTTAATATTTCACACATGCATTCCTGTAAGGCTCTACTACCATGCTGTGCCACATCCACGACCGTCCAACCCCCGCTGATCCCAAGGGCAAGGTCAAATACTTAGTCTCTTTACAAAACTTAACATCAGAGAAATATGTTATAACTTCTATTTCCTTCATCTAAAATGCTTAATATTTCACACATACATTCCTGTAAGGCTTTACTACCATGCTGTGCCAAATTCACGACCTTCCAACCCCCGCTGATCCCAAGGTCAAGATGACAAAACTTAACATCAGAGAAATATGTTATAACTTCTATTTCTTTCATCGAAAATTCTTAATATTTCATGCACGCATTCCTCTAAGGCTCTACTATCATGCTGTGATAAATCCCCGGTAATCTCGAGGTCAATGTCACATACTTAGTCTCTTTACAACACTTAACATCAGAGAAATCGGTTATAACTTCTAATTCTTTGCTCGGATCTGCTTCACATTTCACACACGCATTGCTCCAATGGACCTCTACCACCCTGTGACAAATTCACGTTCGTGCCACCCCGCTAAGCCCAGAGCCCACAAGCCCACACACTTGGATTTTTGTTTACATATTTAGGGGTACCTGGGCCCACGCGGGGGGTATTCCGTAAGCCTCGCTTACTGACTAATCTAGTTTGTTTTGGCATTATAATTCACCTTGTTTGTACCCATGCACTAAGAAATGAGAACACAGATATTCGTGTTTCTAGTATCATTTTGTTTATGCAATTTAGTGTAGCGGCTGCCATTGTTACATATTATTTCAAACCGCAATAGTGGGCGGATGGTTGTGAGAATGTGAAGGGTAATTTAACTATGGGTGTTCATCCTTACCGGAATCCCGATATCCCTGGTTTGGCCCACATGCACATTGTTTGGCTTCCTTGTTACTTGAAAATTTAATGCGGTTATACCCTTTATAAAAGTACATGTACTAAGATTAGTACTAATCATATTACCTATAGGGAGTAGGGCTAAGTGCCTGGTGTGGTGAGGACCTGGCACCAGGTGGCGTTATTCTAATTTCAACGTTGCATTTTTTTTCCTGTAAATTTTCGGTTCTGATTTTGAGATCCCCCACCCCGATCACAACCGGTGAACTATTTCTTGACATGCCGTTAAACACCATTAAATCAAATCAACCGCAATACTAATGTGTACTAGTTAACCATGGGCAACACAGAGGCTATAAACACGAATGTCGCGTGTCTAGTATCACGCTAAATAGGTGTGGATTTTCCACTCACAAGCACAGGTGGAAGACTCGGACCTAGGACCCAACAAATGAAAAATGCCACCCGTTTCTGTACACTATACAGTAGTTCATGCATAAACTGTAATTTATAGTGTATGTAAATGGTTGGGTGGGGTAACATTTTTCAAATGATCCAATTATTGGGTCCTATGTCCGCGTCTTCCAACTGTGCTCACAATTTCATACTTTGATTGCATTCTAGCCCATGTTTGAGAACGCAGTTATATATACAGTCGAACCTGTGCTAAAGACCACCTGGGAATAACAATTCCCTGTCTATAGCAGCATCGCTTTTCCTTTCCCAATAACTCCATTACTACTACACGAATAACCCTGTGAATAAAGACCACCTGTGAACAAAGGTGTGACTGTATAGAGAATAGTAGGTTAGTGTCGTGAATGGGAAAAAATATCTGGCAAGGTTTAGGCATCCCGTTTCCGTGCCGCACCAGATATGTTTTCCCATTCACGGCACTCACCTACTATGTATTCTATTATCCCGTCATCACTACAAATAGCTTTAAAATGCAACAAATAATCCCAGCCGCATCCTCAAAATTGGAGAATCGACTAGTATGACAACCGCACATATTCATACGCAGTGATTAGGTCGTATTGACAGGATATCAAAAATGTTTCACGGCACATAAGCACTGTATTGACGGGATAAAAACACATGTTCAATTAATATATTGGTGTCGTACACAACCGTCTGCGCTAGACTGGGAAATATTTGTCATCTTATTTATTTTCAAAATACTTTAATAGTGTACATGTACTAGTTGAAATAAAGCATATAGATTGATTGATCCTGAGCTGTGCTACAGCTCAGACTCAGTCAATCAAGTTGCTTGATTGCGAGTTGAGATTGCAAATAGATGTTCAGAAGCGTTGAAATGTGGGCACGATTAACGCATGCGGTTGTGTGTAAGACATGAATAGTTGAGATTGCCAATAGACATGATAGATGTTCAGAAACTTTAACAGCTGTGTGTTATTTGATACAGATGTGTATAATAATAGTGTATAATTCCCGTCTTGCCATTTCAGGAGAACCAGCGTGGGCCATTCTACAAGACGACGGATTACAAGCCATCCAGAGACCCGCAGGTCCATGTCATAGTGAGGTACGAATGGCGGTACACAATGCACCATGGAATTGAATGAATGATTTATTTTTGGAAACTGGCAGAGAACAACATTTGTGTCTAAAAGTAGCAAATCTACCAGTTTTTAGGCAAACTGAGGAATCATAATTAAATTGTTAATAATCGAATGAAAATGCATATGACAAAAAAGAAGGAAATATTATTCAGTCTTTCTTTTCTTAGTATAAATAGTGTAAATAGTGACTTAATTCTAGCACTTTCGCTTTTAGATACTACTTTTATTTAGCGCCACATATGTAATTATTTATATTTGTATAAAACCATGCTCTGCATTCGATACAACTGTTGCACATACGTTTCAACGTCGTCCAAACATGGGGGCCGTTTCACTAAACTTCCTAAGACTAAAATGTTCGTAAGTGCCAAATTATTATAGTCTGTAAATTTTACATTAACACTGTTTTCTTGTAAAAAATTATTGGATTTACATTTATTGAGCATATGCTTTTTATGCAGTCTATGCTCAATAAATGTAAATCCATCAATTGAAATTAACAGATGATCCTAAATTTGCACTTATATACGAACATTTTAGTCGTACGAAGTTTAGTGAAACAGGACCCTAGGCTGGTGGGGTGCACTCCAGGGAGAATTCGATCGACTGTCTATTTCACAGCTCTCATAACTGAAACAATATATACTGTCTTTTCCATATTGTGCTGTCGGCGAAGAACATTTGGCTATTAAACACATTACATAATTATATACGCATTCTTCCCGATATAATAGTAATAGTTACTGCCGACAACTAGCGTCCCCAGGAAAAATGTTAATTTCTACATTCAAATTACTCGATTATACTGATCTTAAAGCTATGATTTCTCTATATAGTTTAGCTATTTCCCTCAGATAAATTTGGATTTAAAAAAATACAGTTCTCATCAAGTCGAAAAAGGTAATTTTCTTTAAAAAATAATTTTTTAGCCACCATGTTAAATTTCCATAGGAAAATTGTTGCTTTTTTTCTCGCAATAAAATCAATATTTGACGGAATTTTATCAAATAAAAATATGTGGATGGTCCCTGTTTTGTTATTGATGAAAAAGTATTTCCATTTAAATATTGTTTAGATGTAATGTTCTTAATAGCCGAAAGTTCGTCGGCACAAGAAAAAAACGTGGAACAGACAGTGGATGATCTATATACTTTCGCCATTCAACATCTTTACCGGTGGATTATTTCTGATCGTTGCAGGTGCACACCAACAGTTATGCGTCCAAGCGTCCACCGGCCTCCTTTCACGAGGATACCGAACTGCCGCCACTCGCCGCCAGCTATGACGGACCAGACGAGCTCGGATCGTACCTGCCGGCCGGGCTGACAGACGACACCCCGTCCCGCCCACACTCGCCGTCATGCGCGTCTGCGTCGTCCAGCAGCTCTTCCTGCTCCTCGTCATCATCATCGTCATCTAGCAGCTTGTCGAGCAGTTCGTCTAGTAGTTCGTGTAGCAGTTCGTCCGACTCCAGCCGGTCGTCGACGCCATCTCCGACTCCACCCACTGACAGGATCGTTATCCAGCTGTCGCGACGGTACACGCTACCCAGGTCACCACAATCGTCCGGGAGCCTAGTACGACCCAAGTCACCACAACTACTCACGTGTCCCGTGCGGCCCAAATCACCAGCAGCACTGCCGCCAATGCCTACCGGCCCGATGTCGCTACCGCCGCCTTCGTACGTGCCGTCATTTGAGCCCAAACCTCCAATGCGATCTTTGTCAACATATCTGCCAAATAACCAAGCATTTTCGGCGAGTCAACAATACGTGCCGTCAATCGAGCCGAAGTCTCCAGCTGCACCTCCAATTGTTCTGCCAAAGCAGCAGATGCCGCCGCGAAGTGCATGTGTGTCAATAGTGAAACAAACAACACCGCCATGTGCGCCACGGGGTGACATTTCGATAGATGAGCTGATATCGTCTCTGTTGGCAAATACCTTACAACCACACGTCCAGTGTCCGGCAAATACTTTACAACCACACGTCCAGTGCCCGGCAAATACCAAACAAACACACAGCCAATGCCCGAGAAACACACGCGAGATACAGAACGTGAACGTGGTCGATGATGACGTACATATGAGTCCCGCCGCATCAAAGTGCAGTAGTATCAGCGTCACCTACCTACACCGCCGACAGCCGTCTCCAATGGAAATGTCGGCGCCTAACATTGTCTCACTACGGCACATAAAGGCAGACACGTATTTCCCCAACGAAGTAGGGCTAAAATCAAACATGGTCTCCCTGCGACACATAAAGGCAGACACATATTGTCCCAACGAAGTAGGACCAAAACCAAAAATGGTCTCCCTACGGCACATAAAAGAAAACACGTACTGTCCCGTAGAAATAGGACAGCAATCAAAACTCGTCTCCCTACGGCGTCTAAAGGCAGAAATTAGTTGCCCAAAAGAGGTAGGACAGTGTATGGCCCCGATGGAGATCGAAAAAGCGGCTGTCAATTGTGACGTAGTTGTCAAGCGGCCATTGCCAGCAAATGCATTCCCATTTACAAGAAATTCATCAGCCGCTGCAGACATCCAAGAACCAATGGATGTCGACGCTCACGTGATTCCATCGAGCTATTCTGCTGTAGTCAGGCGACAAAATAATCGTGATCACCTGGAAAAGAGCCTCAAGTTAGCACGACGACCGAAGAGAAAATATTTTGCAGATGAACTAGATATACAAGCAGACATGCAAGAATATCCAGCAAAGCGCCGCAGATTAGAAACACTACAGCAGAAATATTGTGCTGATGATTTAAGAGTACAAAGAGACATCCAGGTGTACCCAGCAATGCATCATCGTGTAACAGCGTCACCTGCCGTATCTACCAGTGCCGGCAGTCCGATCGTGCCGTCGCCTCTTCCCAAACGACCTGCCATGGCGCCTTTCTCCACAGTCCAGCCACTTTCCCGTCTAATGCGGAAACACATAATGGGCAGGGCCCACTAAAGACAATACAAGAAACTCCAGATTACATACTTTAAATGTGTAAATATTATGTCGAAAATTGATTCATATGAATGATATAAAGAGTAAAATTATACAAAACAAATCATGATTAGAATATTCACCAACGCAACAACAAATGCACGTATGACTATTCAGTGACACCTACGTATACTAGCGTAAAAACAACTGTACCTTGGTAAACTGTTTATTAAAAATATTCCCATTGTCATAGAAAATAAATATCATTCAGAAGCAATGCACAGTAATGATGTCACAAATTCATTCCATTTCTTAAGTTACAGCATCAGTCATGGTCATTGGTAGAGTGAATGTATCGTATGAGTATTAAATGTCAGTTCACAATGTTGATACACAGTATGGCCCCCGTTGTCATAGATACAAGCCTGTCATCGCCGCTGTATGGCGTCCACGTGCACCATACGGTACGGGAATATCTCGTGGAAGCTCTATTGCAGACCTGGGCCCGAGCAACTTTCATAACGTCTACTCTTTTCCCATGCTCGAAGTTATGACGTTTGATTGGTCGCGTCTATACTGTGCTCAATCTCTACCAATCAACCTGTCTGATTTCGCAGCTGATCAAATATCATAACGTTTTTTAAAACTCGGGCACTGAGCAAAGTCTCTGGATGGTTAACCAAACAACCTCAGAGCCGTGCATTCCGCCCCACACAGACGAGTGTGATGGATGATTCAATAAGAGTGTTCCATGACATTGAACGATTCTTGTGTGGCTTGGAATAGAGCACTCTTTACCTGGTTTGCCGAACTAACCAGTGACACTGGCTGATCTGGATCTACACTGGTTGCAAAACCCATATACTCCATTTCTCCAGTCACAGCCACATATACGGTTGCAACTTTGCGAACTGATTTTTCGCAAACACGTACGTGTTGCATTCACTCTACCAATGAAATGATTGATCTTGTAACTTTTGAAATGACGACACGAAGTCACTGGTAAGCTCGTCAACGACATGTTGTTCTATGTCAATGCAAGGATTGTGTTAGGTATAGTATTTATGTCTCTGGTCAATGCTATTATTTAAAAAAAAATCATTGTACGGTTGCATTTTCCGCTTGTATATGAATGTTTATAAGTAGTATGTACTGAATCATACTAACACATGTAACGAACCTATTCTTATGAATCACAACAATAAATTGAATCTCACTTGTATGAACATTGTTGTTTTTAATCAATACATTCAATATATGTGGCTTATAGGGCTTATGAGTTTTACTATCAGTGTAGATCCAGATCAGTATGTGCATCTCACAGTCTGAGCAGTTAATGCACTGTTCGCCAATCAGTCGCAATGAAACAGCCGCCATACTTCTAACTTCTAGATTTGATCCTTATCAGACTTCAAGAGTGCGTTAGATGATCAGAAGCCGATTTGTCACCAAAATTGCTAAGCATACTTATCTAGCTAAGTGTACTTTCAGGGAGTAAAAATTTATTTTTTCCAAAATGTATTATTTCATATATAACTAACGACTGCATATATTTGATTATTAAAAGTACAATGTATGCATAATTATTATACTGAATGTATTACATTATCACAGCCAAAATGGCTGTGATAATGTAATAAACTCAGAAAAAATAAAAATTAATAAATTTATCCTTAAATTGAAAATTTCTCCGTCAATTAATGTAGTTAGCAAGAAAAACATACTTTGCAATTTTGGTGAAATAGGCTACATAAGTTTGAATATCCACAATTTACCCAATTTCCCATTATAATTACCCATTAGAATTCGGTGTGGCGTTCGTCTGTCCCAGTACGTATAGTCGCAGATCATCTGCACAGTATGACAATGGCATACACTGTTCACAGTTGCGAGTGGGTGACAGGTGGGAGCATGTGATGGGTAATTTAACGATCGGGATTCATCCTTACCGGAATCCCGACAAAGACCAGTAGCCGATTTCATCAAAATTGCAAAGATTACTTATCTAGCAAAGTATACTTTGAGGGAGTAATCATTTATTTTTTCCAGAAATGCATTATTTCATACAGAACTAATGACTGCATATATTTGATGATTAAAAATATGCAGAATTATTATACTGAATTTATTACATTATCACAGCCAAAATGGCTGTGATAATGTAATAAATTCAGTATAATAAAAAATAATAAATTGATCCTAAAATTTAAAATGTGTCCCTCAAAGTATACTTTGCTAGATAAGTATACTTTGCAATGTTGGTGAAATAGGCTACAGAGCTCCAGATAAGTTTTGTATTAAGAGTATTATACCCCTATATTTCTAATTCAATGCGTAGTTTTAATTACGTTTACAAATGTATTATTGGGATTCTTCTTTATTAAATAGGGAACAAATTATATATATTTTTTTTAATTCACTTAGTTGAGCTGCATGCTTTTTGCAGCTCAACAAGTAAATTTTCAAATGTATTACTGTATTTTCACTACTCAATTTGAAAATCAATGTGTATTTTCACATTGCTGTGAGTATTTTGTACTCCCACCTTTGATAATTAATGCGTGTAAAATACGTCAATACGCACCTTATCTGGAGCGCTGTATGACAATGGCATACACAAGCTGTTCGCAGTTGTGTACTACTATTATAATTATATTAATGAATATTGACTATGCACTTACATAGGAGACACGCCATGTGATTGTGTACCTAAGAATGTGCGATATCTCATGAAAATATTTACAAAATAAATTTTACGATATTATCTGTAAATGACGTAGAAAGTTGACGAAATCTTCAACACGAATGCGGAATAGAATTTTACAGTTGCTAGGAAAATTTCGTCATCTTTAGACTTCATTTACAGAAAATATCACAGTTTCTGTAAATATTTTATATCGCACATCTTCTTATGTGCAAAATCACATGACTTGTGTGAGTGTGAGAACTGATCAGGAATATACACTGGTTAACATTTCAATAAGACCGGGGTTTCCACATGTATATGTTCTATTCCAGCAAGTTAACTATATACACTTACATCGACCAACATATCGGCATGTCATTCCGTCAGTCTGTTCCTCGGACATACACGACACATTAGACAGAAAATGCACCCCTCACCAGAGGCGGGAGTTAGACAGACGCTACTAACCGTGGATGGGGCATTAGATTAGTAGTTATGGACAGCACATGTTACAAAAGGATCTGAAGTCATTTGCAGCTCATTCTGTGACTGGGGGAAATGGAGGTTATGAATATTGCCGTCTGTTAATTACCACGCTCCTAATCTTGCTTTATATTGTTTTGTTAGAAGAATGACGGCGTTCTGCTGACTGAATGGCGAACAATGTAGACCCTGGTCAGGTTGTGGGGATTTTGAAACCTTAATCCATGTTCTGCTGAGGATTCACCAATATGTTAAATCAAAAATGTTATAGTGTTCTTATGTATGGTGACAGGAATAAATAGTCCGGTAGAATCTCTCATTGTATAATGTCATGGGATTTTCCATCACCTGTGGCTTTAACTGAAGAAATGTGGCTTGTGTCTGTTGCGTCCAGTGTAGATTCAGATCAGTATGTGCGTCCGCATAGTATAATCAGGATCTGCACTGTTGCCCATTCCATTTTAGAAACCCTCGTCATTCTTTTTTTTTTTTTTTTTTTTTTTTTTTTATCTTATATTGGCTCGAGGACCTTCCAAACCCGGGCATTTGAGCCCAAAAGTGGCAGGCCAATGACCGTTGGCCCGTTTGTTTCCGAATTTACTAATATCTGCCATACAGTCGAACTATGTGCATTAAATGAAGGCGGCAATGAGGCGGTTAATTTAACCTAGCTAGTTCATTCTCCTATCGCACAGAGCCGGTATGTAAGACCGTGAATGTGAGTGCATGTGATATATGGATATGGAGATTCAGCCGTAACAATGTTATCCTATATAATGATGATATTTGACGATCCCCTCGTCATGCGTCCAACCAACAATATATATCTGGTTACATGATACTTTCTGAGTACATAACTGTTTCACGAAACCTGCCCAAATTTTACGGCCATATATATAAACAATGCAAAAACAAATTTTTTTTTCGATAATACAATGTATTACATTTTATAAACATTTAAGAATGAGCCTTCATTTTATTTCGTGAAATTTGGTCAAATATTAATTTTATTACGAAATATCTCTGGGAATTTAAAATGGGGAAGCAAGCGGTGGAGAATCTGGATGAAGCGTCGAAAAACGAAACATTTTGGAAATTGATTCTGAAACCTATAGCTATATAGCTTGGAAATGATTTAACTAAGAAAACAAAAGTTATATTTTTGAAAATCGGTCAACTATTTCTGAAATTAGAAAAAAGTCCACATGTTAAATCCCCATAGCCAAGATATGGGGATTTAACATGTGGACATTGTTTGTTTTTTTCCCAATAAAATCAATGTTGGACAAAATTTAACGAAATAAAAAGAAGGCTCATTCTTAAAGTTTGCTCAATTTTAATATGATCGAAAACAATATTGCTTTTGCATTGTTCATATATAAGGCCGTAAAATGTTGGCAGGTATCGTGAAGCAGACAGTAATTCCATTATGTTACATTGTATTACATATATATATATATAATGATTGATAGAGCAACCTATAAAGCGGAACACCTGCAGCTAGTTGCATGAGTGTGTTATTTTATCAGGAGCTACAGTAGCCACAATCTCATAAGCCTTTTTTCTCCAGTCATAGCCACATATTTATGAACATTCAGAATATTCGCGGGTGGTGGGCTATCCTATTGCAACTCAAGAGGTTGCTCTACGAAGAGCGAAACGAAATCATAGGACAGAACATATTACCTGTAGCAGATTTCACCAAAATTGCTAAGCATATATACGTATCTAGCAAAGTGTACTTTGAGGGAGTAATTATATTTTTTTCTCGAAATGGAGTACATGTATTTCATATAGAACTATATAACGACTGCGTATATTTGATAAGTATACAAGTATGCAAACTTATTATGCTGAATTTATTACATTATCACAGCCATTTTGGCTGTGATAATGTAATAAATTCAGTATAATAAAAAATAATAAATGTATTCTTAAATTGAAAATGTCTCCATCAAAGTGTACAGAGCAAGATAAGTACACTTACAAATGTTGGTGAAATCGGCTACTGAAGTCCAATATTAAATATGCTTGCTATTGGCCTTGCTTACATTTATACATCAGATTCATTCGTTTTCATTGTCTATAGTAAGTTATGCAATCAGGCCCCCCCTCCCCCCTCAACAATTTTGTTGGGGGGGGGGGGGGCCTATAATTCTGTAAATTTTGGATTTTTTATTTTAATATATTTGTGTGATCATGAGTACTGGGAACTTTGCTGAGAACTTTGCTGAGAATGCAGGAAATTGCGTTTCACACCACTTGGATTTCAAAACTTTCCGGGGGGAATGCCCCCGGACCCCTCTAGCGCTATCGGGCCCTTCGGGCCCTCAACATTGGGCCCCCCCCCCAATAATGTTCGGCTTCCGCCGCCTATGGCAATATAGTAGCCGTGTGTATATATAGTAACATTATTATCGTAGGATAGATATATAGTATATTTGGGACGAGTTGTTGATAGGCCGACTTGGATGGGCGAGTTGAATGTTTTGCTTGTTTTCGAGTTACTTCCCCTGATTACGCCGGTGACCGTGACGCAACTCTGACGTGACGTGGCATCTGACAGACCAAATATCACGACTTGTTTTCTGTCAAATTGTAAAATTTTCAATACGATTAATGACATAAGCAATTAATTTTCAGAATATAACATAGTGACACGACGTAACTGCACTATTGGTACAATTTCCTTCGGAAAATACTCGCAGGTAATGTCTAATGAATAGTTTTATGTTTGATGGCCTGTTACCGATAGTGACCAATAACCGTGGTATCGCGAATAATCGGTGGTTACATGTGGTAATACAATGTACATCAGAGTTATACATTAGGCCAGAGACGAGCTGTGTATTTTAACACTGTTATATGAATGTAAATTGACTGAACTTTACTAAATAAACCTACACTTTGTGGAAGAAAAAAGTATAATTTATGCCAATCTTCATAATATCTTTTGTAAATGTTTTTTTCTGAGTTTCCTATTGCGAATGGAAAGTTCAAGATCTCTGTTAGTGTAAATTTATTTACCCACATATTATCAGATTGGTACGTCATGATTTCCTTGATTTTTATTGGTTTATTCGGCCCTTCCCGACAAATTCAAGAAAAGATAATGGGTTGGACCATCACTCCGAGATGAAGCTAAGGAATAGAAGACATGGGCAGATGTAGAGGGTTTGCCATTCCTATAATGCTATTGTCGGTTTTTGCTTCATTTTGATGTTTCAGATGAATTAATTATATTTAATCAAAACCTTTGACAGATCTATGGAATCAGATCTGAGATAATCTTGGCTAAATGCATGAATGTCACCTAGCCAAGACACATTCTGTGTGAATTTTTGTCTCAATAACAGCCTCTTCCGTCTTTTACAGTTGGTTTAGAAAAACTTGAATACAAGCAATATCAAGGTCAAAGTAGATAGGTATACTTACAGTTACATGTGTCACTCATCAGACCACGTTGGAAAAATACGAGGATGGAATGGGCTGTTATTGGAACCCAAATTTTCACAGCAGGTGTCTCAGCTATAAAGATATTCGAAATTTAAAATACAGATGAAATATTAAAAATCACATCCGTTTAGCAAAGATTATCTCGGCTATCAATAAGCAAAATGCACTTTCCTGTTTAATGAATTGATATAGTGAATTATACATTTCCTTGAATTCAATCAATTCTCATTTGTTAGAATGGCCACATACCAGGAATACATACAGCAGAATGAGGACCGCGATGCGGTGCGGTTCAGCTGGAACGTGTGGCCGTCAAGTCGCCTGGAGGCCACCAGGATGGTGGTTCCCCTTGGGTGTCTCTACACGCCCATTAAGGAGCGCCAAGATCTACCGCCGATCCAATACGACCCTGTACTGTGCACACGACCAACATGCAGGGCTGTTCTCAACCCATACTGGTAGGTTGTCCAGTGCCCATGATTATGATACTTTCTGAATACATTCTGGAATTTTATGCTCAAAATCAGACAGTTTGACTGGTTGATTAGACTAATAAAACATTCTGATTTTGAAAGCAGAATGCGGTGCATTCTCCGAAGGTTTTTTTTATCACAGACCAGGTTTACTTGGCTGGCAACTCGTGTTACATTTTAGTGTTAATCTGACAAACTAACCATATCATGGAGCAGGGTTGGTTCACCGACTAAAGTGTCGGAGGTTAAAACTTTGGACATCACACTTGGTGGTTTGTTATTCAAATCGTGCTGGTGCGATACCACTAATCATTTTAGTGTGTCTTTGAGCAAGACATTTTAATACAAGTTTTGTCTTGTGACATTTTTCTGAGGAAGATTCTGAGCATGTTTAAAATCAAGTTGGAACTACATGTATTCAATATAAAAAGCCTGAGCTCCAGATAAGGTGCGTATTGGTTTACTTTACACACTTATTTTAGCAGAATATGCATTGCTTATCAAAAGTGGCAGTACAAGATAATCACAGCAATGTGAAAATACGCATTGAATTTCAAATTGAGTATTGAAAATACTGTAATAAAGTTGAAAATTTACTTAGTTGAACTGCAAAAAGCTCAAATAAGTGAATTTTTTAATTTGTTTTATTTTATATCATTTGTTCCTATTTAATAAGGAATAAAATACATTTGTAAAAGTAAAATACACATTGAATTTGAAACATGGGGTTATAATACTTGTTGCCTTGTTAATATCATTACTCCAGCTTAAATATCTTAAATAACCTAAGCTGCAAAACAATCACATCAAGTATGAAGTACCAAACTAACTAAATTAGAGTACCTGTATTGGCTGAATTCAGAATCGGACAACTGTAATAGATTTTGTGTTGGATCTCGAGTTTTATAAATCTTGTTTTATTTCAGCCAAGTGGATTACAGAGCCAAGATCTGGTCGTGCAACTTCTGTTTCCAGCGAAATCCTGTAAGTTTGAACATCATTATATGTATGGTACCTATTATCTTAACTTTAAATTTGAGTTGTATCTACCTCAAACTCCATCTATATACATATACTTGTGTATCATCATTTTCATTTTATTTCCCACCTTTGCGGCTCCCATGCCCAAGGTCAAATGACTTGGATACTGTTGTTGTCTTTATTTGGACCACTGGCTTGCAATGTTTGCATCCAGTATAACGTCAGACCAGCCTGCACATCCGCATGTCTAACAGGGTCTACAATGTTTGCAATTCATTCGCTGACAGGCCTTTGCTGTCGTCAGAAAAACACATTGTACTACTTTCTGTGCAAGAGGACAAGCATACAATTGTATGAGTTTAAGATGCGTTCTCTTTGCCGTGATCCGTGTATGATGTATCTGGGATTATTTTTACCATTGCAGTGAAACTAATTAAATCAATTGAGTCTAATTTGACAAGATTTAGTAAAATACTTGAAGTACTATTTATACTTTCTTAAGATTTTTTTTAAGAATCTCACTTTCACGCTCAACACTGAGAGAATCTCTTACTTTCACTTCCAAAAATGTGGCTCTGACTGGAGACATTTGGCTTGTGGGCTTTGCGACCAGTGTAGATCCGCATCCGCACAGTCTGATCAGGATCTGCACTGTTTGCCATTCCATCAAAGAAACACACGTCATGCTTCTAACAAGCAATATAGATCATTATCAGGCTACAAGAGTGCTATTTGATCAGGAACTACACGGGAGACATATCTTTTAAGCCCCATTTCTCCAGGCAATACAGACAAATGATCCCTGATGTATGTGTTACAGTTCCCCCCGCAGTATACAGCGATTACAGAACAACACCAGCCAGCCGAGATTATTCCCCAGTTCTCCACCATCGAATACACCATCACTGTGAGTTCACTTCTGTACATGGATGGGTTGTGGGCTAGGGGTAGATCATTGGACTTCAATATCGGATGTAGTGGGGTCAATCCCAACCAAAGGCATGAATCGATACTTTCATAGTATTTCTATACCACTGATATTTAGAATAATATACAATTATGGACTTTTGAAGAGGTGTACACGAGATTTACGGACCTGCGATAAGCCATATTCACTGAGGCCGAAGGACGAGGTGAATATGACTTTTCTCAGGTCCGTTAATCTTTTGTACAACGACTCAAAAGACTATAATTATTTTATTATATGACTTTTGCTGAAACCCGACTGACATTTATGTACAAGTTTTCTTCAGTTTGCATCCATTGTTGTTATTTTGCTGATTGAATGATCCTATTTGCACAGCTCCAGATAAGCTGCGTATTTGCGTAAATACCCAATTAAAATTGCCAAAAACCCAATTGAAATCAGAAGACTCAAGTAGTGAGTATTAAAAAGCAATGAGAACAATTGTGGTACCTTTATCATGCTGCAGAAAAAAATAAACAGACCACCCAATACAGCATATTTTCTTATTTTTCCATGAAAACACATCTTGGTATTTCATTAGAATTGTCTCCAAGGAGACAATTCTAATGAAATGCCAAGATATGTTTTCATTTCAAAACAAACTATTCAATAATTGCTGTCTGTTGATGTGTAAACAGTAGTGTGATTTAATTTTACCCAATTAAAATTTTGAAATACCCAATTGCTTCAGAAATGATGGAGTAACAATACTCAATTACCAATTCCTTATCTGGAGCCCTGTTTAGGGTTGTACTGGTTTATTGCAATAATAATATATCTGGATCCCTGTATTTGTGTAGTTTTGTTCCAATTTGATCGTCGTTGTACCATGTCATGTTTCCGTTGCGTGATCAGTGACTCGCGCATCTAGATCAATATCATATTTAGAATATCACTCTCAGATTCGTCTCGCGCTTTGCGAGACGAGTCTGAGAGTGATGTTCTAAATATGAAAGTCCTATACTGATATTCAGGTAAATATCACATATGTCCGCAATCATGTGACCCTCTATTGGGCGATCCCATTGGCTGGACTTCTCGGTCATATAATAATACTGAATGGTTGCCTGTCTATATCTATGTTCACCTGAGACACAGCTGAGGGGCTGTAGCTTCAGGCAGGCAATACAACATCCAGGGATTCAGCTGGGGAAAATAAAAAAATCGCCACTTCAAAAAAAATAAAACAATTGGCGATAAAAAATTACAATTTTCGAGAGAGAAAAAATCAGAAAACAATTTTTTTTTTTTCTTCGAAAATTGTAATTTTTTATCGCCAATTGCGAAAGTGGCAATCGCCAGCGGAATCACTGAACATCATGTTGACTGTATAATAACAATAACGTATTTATCGTACCTCAGATTCTCTTTATTTCTCCAAAACTTAATTATATAAGTGTACTGGTACATCTATAATCTCGTAGAAATATGGCGCCACATCGCACAACGTTATCATAGTACCAATATCGCCTGACGTCATCCCGACACAAGTAAAAATTTGTCAATAAACTTGGAAGTATCTGGGCCGATTTTCAAAATTAAACTTTTGTTTTCATCATAGATACAGTCTCTGCAGCTTCTGAGTTGATATCAATAACAACCAGAAAAATGTGTTTTTAAATATATTTTATTTTTGTTTGTTTGAGATGTTCGACAGATAAGGAATCGGTAATTGAGTATTGTCACTCCAACATTTCTGAAGCAATTGGGTATTTCAAAATTTTAATTGGGTAAAATAAAATCACACTACTGTTTACACATCAACAGACAGCAATTATTGAATAGTTTGCTTCGGAATGAAATACCAAGCTGTGTTTTCATGGAAAATAAGAAAAATATTCTATATTTGTGGTCTGTTCATGGTTTACTGCAGCATGATAAAGGTACCACAATTTTTTGGTTGCTTTTTGATACTTGCTGCTTCTGATTTCAATTGGGTTTTTGGCAATTTTAATTGGGTATTTAAGCACAGCTTATCTGGAGCTCTGCTGTGGTATGACGAGTCTGTTTGTGTTGTATGACGAGTCTATTTGTGTTGTATTGTTGACAGAGGGCAGTTGTCCACCCGCCTGTCTACCTGCTGGTCCTGGACACGTGTATGGAGGACGAAGACCTACAGGCTGTAAAGGTAAAGTATATATTGATACATGACTGCCGTTGCTCACAGCCGTGTTCATACGAATAGCGCGTGCTGTTTGACCATGGCTGTAGACAATGCTCATTTCGGGGCCCAGCCAGCACGTACATAATGCATGTGTCTCATGACGTTGGTAGAATGCGCCATTACATCACCAGACCAGTTCACAACTGTCTCACTGAAAATTTGAAATTGACGCGGCTGCATCACGCGTGTACTGCGGCCCCGGATTATGTATGTTTAAGTCAGCTGTTTGAATGCAGCATATTATCAAAGTACCGAAAGTACTGCATATTTGCTCAAATTACAATATTTCCGACGGAAATGTAACAAGAACGTTTGACCATGTCCAGCCGTGGATAAACGTTTGCCCACGGCTGGACATTGTCGAACCTTATATTTCTCATCCAATAGTATCATTTAGGTGCACTAAACGTACAATTTTGAACAGTTGGTCCAGGATTATAAGAATAGAATGCAGTATCCCCGGCTAAAAAGGGGTTGGACTTAGTGTGTCACTTTGACCTGTAGCACCAAAATTGCAATGTATACTTATCTTGCTAAGTACACTTTGAGGGAGAATTTTTCAAGAAGGATACAGTTATTTATTTTTATTATACTGAATTTATTTCATTATCTCAGCCATTTTGTAAATTTCACATTAACAATGTATTCTTGTCAACAATTATCATCAATTGAAATTTACAGATTATTATAAATCTGCACTTACGAACATTTTAGTCGTACAAAGTTTAGTGAAACGGGCCCCAGTTACTTTTGTGTGAAATAGTTAATACCAGTAATGTAGGTAGGAATTATGAAGGTTCACTTTCCTATAATTCCAGCACAAAAATATTTACACAATTCCCTAACATTTGATTGACCCATAGCAAGTCTCTGTCCAAAATTTATATCCCAGTAAACTCCCACGCCGAACTACTTTCCGTAACCGTGAGGCGCAGTTAAAATAATTCTTAAGAAAACGGAAAATAAATACATTTTCTTGATGAATTTATTTCAAATGCTGGAATTATAAGGAATGAATGACCTTTTTGTGGAATTTATCGGGGATATAAACTTGGAAAAGTCGCGGGAATACTGGACCCGGCCTTCGTCCAATATTCCCGCGACTTTTCCAAGATTATACCCCGATAAATTCCACAAAAAGGCCATTCATTCCTATAGTGATACATCTCACTGGAGATTGGGCTGAACCCTATCAACCCAAATAACTGGAATGGACTGTGATATGTTAATTTTCCGACTGGGATGGGTTGTGTGTCCTAGGGGTTAGAACACCTGACTTCAAATCCGGAGGTTGTGGGTTCAAACCTCGCCTAGGGCATAAAAAATACTTTCATAGTATTTCCATCCCACATGGTCTGTCGGATGAGACTTTACACTGTGATCCCGTCTCTATATGACCTTAGCTGTTGCTGGGATTTTAAACCCATTCACTTTCACTTTGTTTGGCCTTAACCCTTTCAACCTAAACAACTGGAATGGACTGTGATATGTTAATTTGCCGACTAATTTCACTTGTCACAAAATGATTTTCAGTCTAGTCAACTGTGCTGATGGGTCATTCCATTCCATCATTACAGGAGTCCCTGCAGATGTCGTTGAGCCTGCTGCCCCCGAATGCCCTGATTGGACTGATCACATTCGGCAAGATGGTCCAGGTACACGAGCTGGGCTGCGAGGGGTGCTCCAAAAGTTACGTGTTCCGCGGCACCAAGGACCTCTCTGCTAAACAGATTCAGGTAACTGCTGCGGTTGTGACTTGCGATAATGAATAGGAGATTATTATACACCACGCAATCGGGGCTATACTATGGAGCCCCCCCCCGCCCCCCCCCCCCCCCCACTGGCAGGGAACATGGAATATTTTTTATCAATTCGTTCCGACGAAATAACAATTTCTTCCCACGATATAACGATTCGATCCCACAAAATAACAATTTGTTCCCTCAATTTAACAATTCGTGGAAACGAATTGTTAAATTGAGGGAACAAATTGTTATTTCGTGGGTGCGAATTAATAAAAAAGATTTCTACGTCCCCTGCGGGGTTCCGTACTATATTGGAGTCAGATTGTCCGTCCGTCCGCCCATGCATATGTGCGTTGGCACATGATCGGGGTCTTAGGAGCAACTTATTTCATAACCCCTTAAGTCTACTGTTTCTTAGGTCGTCATCCTTTATTTGAAAACAATGTATGTACCACCTAAGGGGTGTATCATAGGGACGTCCGCGTTCGTCTGTCACTTAATATAGCAGGTAACTTTCTGATAACTTGTTTTCCCCCGTCATGGAACTTTGTGATGTTGAATATATTCATTTCTCTGATGGTTCTCTATTGTGCTGTGACAAATCTATGATCCCCGCTTATGCCTACAATGCCCTACATCAATGTCAAGGAAAAATTAGCATCATGGCCTACACTGGGTCTATTCCATGAGTGCTTGATGACTGACACATCTAGTTGCGTTTACGTCCAGTGTTTCTCCTATGTGACTCATCACAAGAAAAATTCACTTATTGAGTGTGATCAGTGTAGCCCAAGATCAGCATTCGCATCTGCGCAGTCTGATCAGTGCATGCACTGTTCACTGTTCAGTCGAGAAAAATATTTATATCTCCATTATCAAACATGTTGGATCCATACCAAGTGGTGCCTGTGTCCGAACTAATGTTAGCAAACTAAATATACACACTTTTGGCTTTAACTAATGTTTTTAACACACTATGCGTTTATTCCAATGTCAGGATTTTCAAGGCATTTTGACCCTTGGTATTTTGTTTAATTAATTTTTGACACTTGAAAATTTCAGCTCAATGGTCAAATATTTCTATTAAATTAATTAGAAATATGTTCAAATATCTCTGTCATCCTTTGGATTCTGTCGGATGAGATTAATTTGACCCATGAATTTCAGGGTCAATTGAAAACTCTGAATGTCATTGTACCATCGAGCTTCAATAGTGAGTCAAGTGTCTACCAATGTCCATTGCAAAAAATGCTTTGCTTTGCTCTCATACTCTTATGTTGATTGTCCAATAATTCCAGCACAAAAATATTTACACAATTCCCTAACATTTGATTGGTCCGTAGCAAGTCTCCGTACAAAATTTATATCCCAGTAAACTCCCATGCCAAACTACTTTCTGTAACCGTGAGGGGCAGTTAAAATAATTCTTAAGAAAATGCAAAATAAACACATTTTCTTGATGAATTTATTTCAAATGCTGGAATTATAAGGAATGAATGGCCTTTTTGTGGAATTCATCGAGGATATAAACTTGGAAAAGTCACGGGAATACTGGACGAGGCCTTCCGGCCTTCGTCCAGTATTCCCGCGACTTTTCCAAGTTTATACCCCAATAAATTCCACACAAAGGCCATTCATTCCTATATTAACCGCCATTCCATTCTGTCCCGTGGGTGACAGGTGGGAGCTTGCGATTGGTAATTTAACGATCATGGTTCATCCTTACCAGAGACCTGTAGCCTATTTCACCAACATTGCAAAGTATACTTATCTAGCAAAGTATACTTTGAGGGAGAAATTTTCAATTTTATGATAAATTTATTAATTGTTATTATACTGAATTTACATTATCACAGCCAATTTGGCTGTGATAATGTAATAAATTCAGTATAATAATTCTGCATACTTTTAATCATGAAATATATGCATTTGTTAGTTCTATATGAAATAATGCATTTCAGGAAAAATAAATGATTACTCCCTCAAAGTATACTTTGCTAGTAAAGTATACTTTGCAATGTTGATGAAATAGGCTACTGGTTTGGTCCTCACATACGTCATTGGCATTCTTGTGTATGACAGTTGAATCTGGTTGTACCCCTAACATGAGTATACGATTATTTGTAATTCTATTACTTTTAGGGGAAGGACCAAAGTGGGGTATGGACCTGGCACCAGGTCAGGTTATTCTAATTTCAGGGCTGAATATATTATTTTTTTCGGTGTAAATATACCATTCTGATTTTAGGACTTTCCCCCCCAATACAGCAGGTTAAATACGGGATCGAGCTCATTGGCCCTGCCTTAAATTACCATAGCTGTTGATAGGCCATTAAACACTAATAAATCAATCCATTTTGTCCCTTATAGGATATGTTGGGGATCGGGAAGGGAGCCGCCCCACAACAACAGGGTCGCGGGCCTCAGGGTCAGCCACAACAACAACAACTGCCGTCCAACAGGTACAGTCCCACAGTCAAGGCAATTGCGAAAGTGGCGATCGCCAGCGGAATCCCTGGACTGTTGTGGCCAGTATTGATATTTGTGGATTTGTCAATTATTATGTCTTCTGTGTAATGGGGCTTGATAGAGCGTGTGGTTATTAAGATTACGCAGTCGAACGGTAATATATATGATCATGAATACCACAATATTAACCCTTTGAACCCGAAAGCCTGCTATAGCGGTTTATGCAAACAGTGCAGATCCAGATCAGCCGTCTCATCAGGATCTGCACTTTTTGAAAGTAATTTTCATATTTTTGAGAACAAAAAATACCTCCTTTTCATGAATGGACTAGTCTGAAAACCATTTTGTGATGATTGGATTGGCTGCAAAATTAATATATGAAAATCAATTCCAGTTATTTAGGTGTGAAAGGGTTAATCAAATACCTTGATTATCTTTTGTAAAGGCACTTTGATATTTATTACTAACAAAGAATACTCTAATTAGTTCTATTTTGACTCGGAAAAGTCTCAGTTTTTATAGCCTCACCTGGATAACTTGATACTAAAAGACACTTATCTGGTATTATTTATGGCTGTGACTGGAGAAATGGTGCTTATGGAATTTGTGACCAGTGTAGCTCGTGATCAAATAGCACACTGTTGTAGCCTGATGACGATCTTTGTTGCTTGTTAGAAGCAGTGTAGGGTTTCAATGATGAAATGGCGAACAGTGCAGATCCCGATCAGACTGTGCGGATGCACAGGCTGATCTGGATCTACACTGGTCGCCAAACCCATAAGCCCCATTTCTCCAGACACGGCCTCGAATTATAATGTAAAGTATACATAATTACGTTGTCAAACACGGACCAGAATGCAAAACAACGTATGAACTTGTGAGTGGAAGAGGCACAACCTACGTAACCCAATACTAGAAACATGAATAATCTTGTTTCTAGTATCTGGTAGCATAGGGTTAACTAGACGATATACATGTTTTATTTACCAGGTTCCTACAGCCCGTACACAAGTGTGACTCCAACCTGACTGATCTACTGGGGGAGCTACAGCGGGACCCGTGGCCGGTGTCTCAGGGCAAACGCCCACTGCGGTCCACCGGAGTCGCCCTGTCTATCGCAGTCGGTCTACTAGAGGTAGGGATCACTGGTCAACAACTGGGAACTGTGTAGCTATCCCATAATAATATTATTTTAATTTTACTGCCATGTATAGAAGAATTAAATTTTGTGTGCCATGCTTTGAATATGTACATAAAATTGCAGACCGCTTTTAGAAGTGTCATATCAAATGGATTTTTTTTTTCGATTCGGCTTATATTTAAGGGTGGGAATTGGCTCGAACACCTTCCATACCCGGTACATGTAAATAATTACGAAATTATTGTGTGTTACAAGAAGGTAGGAACTCTCCAATACATTGCATTTGTGAGACAGTGTTTTTGCAATGTGTTGAGCAATCACTACAATGAAAAAGACGAGTAACAAAGCATTGTCACGTCATTTGACTGTTTAGTTTAGCTTAATTTTCAAGCATAATATAGTTACATTTTCTGTTGATATGACCAGCCATTCACATTTATTTCCAGTGTTATCCAAGTATCTTCATACCAGTTTCATGACATAGTGTTATGAGAGGGTGTTCAAATGATAGATGAAGTTGTCCTTAGTCGATTGCGCATTGGACATAAACGACAAACGCATTCGTATTTACTCAAGGGTGAGCCACGTCCATGGTGTATTCCATGCCACAGCGCATTACTTCGCCTCAATTAATTGCATATCGACGATTCCGCCGATATCAATTACATTAATCATTAAATGTTGCAATATGTGCTAACTTATATTTAGAACGTATGTCCCGCCTTCTTGACGTAATTTCCTGTTGGTGCTAGGATTTTGAATTAGCAGCCAAAATGAACTGAAAACGTGAAAAATGACAAACAATACTATTTTACAATTGCTCCAATATTTGTAAATATTTACTACTTTTTCGAATACTTTCTGAAATTCTTAGTAGCCAAAATGTCAATTTCTGAAATATTAGTAGCAAAATGACAATTGTAGTAGATTTGGCTACTGTGGCTACCAGTTGCGCCAACCTAGATATTTAGTGAATTTGTGTACTGATTTCGTAAGAAACCTGGCATATCCTCGTTTCTTGTGAAATCAGAAAAGCTCATTTAATAAATATCATATAAATCATCACTCACGTGAGATTGGGTATTCACGTGAGATTGGGTATTTATTGTGATGACGTAATATTTGTGTATAAAGCAATATATTGACGAAAACACCTGACCATATGGCCAATACAAATACAATATAAACAGGTTAGCTGATATTGTGTACATTGTTACGTGTGTTCCAGTGCACGTTCCCCAACACGGGTGCGCGGATCATGACGTTTATGGGCGGGGCGTGCACCCAGGGGCCGGGTATGGTGGTGGGTGATGAGCTCAAGTACCCGATCCGCTCCCACCACGACATCGAGAAGGACAACTGTAAATACATGAAGAAGGCCATGAAGGTAAACAGTTTGTTCCATCTGCGAAATGATCGACTGATCTGATAGGCCATAACGACCAGATCAGCCGAACATATCAGAAACGTTTACAAACTTTGTAACCAAAAAAAGGGTGTTTTGGCTGAAAGTGTAGCAACAATGATTTTGAAAAGGTTGATAATATCAATGTCATGTTAATGGTGCCACGAATGTGTGTATTCAATTGAATAACCTTGAATAGAGTTTGTAATTTTGAATGTTCGCCGAGGACTATGTGTGTCAAAATCATACTAATGCATCTGGTAGCTATTTTAACCCTTAGACCCCTACTCACAAGAATTGTCGTCTGCTGTTGCTTTTATATCTTGCCTTATTTCTCAATGAAAAGCATGGTTTGACAGCACTTCAAAATCATTTCCAATGGAAATGATTCTGAAGTGCTGTCAAAGCATGTTGTAAATTATTCTAAAGTGCTGTCAAAGCATGTTTTTGATGATAAAAATGGAAAATAGAAAATAAACAGCAGACGACAAAAAAAGATAGCTGTCTAAGGGTTAAATCCAAGTTCAATAATTACCTATGTATGTAACTTTGCAACAGCCACCGCCTTGCAACAGCCCGTTTTATTTCTCCCCATGCTGGGATGGATTGTGGCCGAGGGGTTAGAACACCTGTCTTCCAATCCGGAGGTTGTGGGTTGAAACCTCGCCTAGGGCATCAAAAATACTTTCATATATTTCCATCCCACTGGTCTGTCGGATGAGACTTTAAACTGTGGTCCAGACTCTATATGACCTTAGCTGTTGGTGGGACGTTAAACTCTTTCACTTTCACTTTTTCTCCTCATGCTTTACTGATGTTGGGAGTTTATACTGAGTTTCCACTATTCTGTACCTACTCCATGCTGTGTTTGTAGCACTATGAGGGCCTCGCCAACAGAGCGGCCAGCAATGGCCACGTCATTGACATTGTGTCATGTGCCCTCGACCAGACCGGACTCCACGAGATCAAGTTCTGTGCCAGATACACAGGGTCAGTCTCACTACAATACTTCAACACTCATTGCTGCAATGTGGAAGGTTATTTTTAAGTTCCTCCAGCTGAATTTTCCTCAGTCTTCAGTTTGTTTACAAAGTGATAGTAGTTTATTGTTGCCATCACTCGCGTATCTCCTGCCTTCATACGTGTATATTACTTTCTGAGCACATTTGCCAGCTTAAAATCAAAAGAATGTTTGATTGATCGAGGCTAATCTTTGCTCTGTCTCTGACAGCCAATTAAACTGTTTGGTTTAAACATATTTTATGTGTGTATAATTTACAAGTAAGTCATCAATAGTAGTATATACAGAATTATACAAATGGGATTGGATTGAAAAAAAGCTTATATAAATCCTCTCCCTAACATGTGGCTTAGTATCACAGGCTGCAGAAACCAAGACACAACAAACATAATTAGCATAAAATTGGATTTTATTCTTGTTTATGTAATTCTTCCTAATTTCTGATTGCTGCGATACCCGGTAGATGTATTTTAGATGACAAATATACATGCAATTAAGCAGTTTGATTTTGAGGTCGAAAACGAGCATGTGCTCAGAAAACCTGATATTCTTGAACCTTACCCACTTAATGATACAATTACTGAGCACATTTTCCGAAGTTTATTTGATATCCCAACTGTACATGACCTTGTTGTTGAAAAGACATACAATCCCAGAGCTCCAGTTAAGGTGCGTAATTTGACCAACTTGGGGGTGAAATTTCTTATTTCTCCATCAAAAATGGCAAGTTGGGAGTCCTTTAGAATCGTCTCATTGAGACGATTCTAAAGCACTCCCAACTTGCCATTTTTGATGGAGAAATAAGAAATTTAACTCCAAATTACGCACCTTAATTGGAGCTTTGAATCCTATTCAATCAATTCTACCCAAATAAGGTGTAAAAATGTAATTTATGCCAGTACTGTATGTTTGTTTCCAGGGGCCACATGGTGATGGGCGATTCCTTCAACTCGTCGCTCTTCCAGCAGACCTTCCAGCGAATATTCTCCAAGGACTCGAAGAGCGAGTTCAGGATGGGATTTGGAGCT
Source organism: Conchocele bisecta (assembly GCA_029237695.1). Lineage (NCBI taxonomy): Eukaryota > Metazoa > Mollusca > Bivalvia > Lucinida > Thyasiridae > Conchocele > Conchocele bisecta. Next base: position 108,120,023 of record CM055269.1, on the reverse strand, counting down.
ACCCTCGAAGTCAAGGTACATATACACGTACATGCTGTGTTTATAGTATTTCCATCCCACTCGTCTTTAAGATGAGACTTGAAACGGAGGTCCCATTTTTAAAATATAAGTGCCTCGGGAAGAGGAAAGAGGTCTTACACAAGTTTTCACTGCACTGTTTGTGGAGGATGAATGAATATGTTTATCTGGATGGTGAATTATACCTAACAGTATCCACATTGAACAAAATAGAAATTGTATTAAAAATAAATTTATTGCTATGCTCGCAAAGCCTCGGGGATTCCTACGCGTTTCCTCGCCTTGCCTGATAAACTTGATATAAAAAGACAGTACCCTGATTTCATCAAAATTGCAAAGTATACTTTTCTAGCAAAATATACTTTGAGGGAGAAATTTTCAATTTTAGGATAAATTTATTAATTTTTATTATGCTGAATTTATTACATTATCACAGCCATTCTGGCTGTGATAATGTAATAAATTCAGTATAATAATTCTGCATACTTTTAAGCATCACATATATGCAGTCGTTAGTTCTATATGAAATAGTGCATTTCGGGGAAAATAAATCATTACTCCCTCAAAGTATACTTTGCTAGAAAAGTATACTTTGCTAGAAAAGTATACTTTGCAATGTTGGTGAAATCGGCTACTGGTATTCTCTGTGTTTTATCTACCTTTTTGAGTTGGTGATTCAAGTTTATCTCTGCTGAAAAAATTGCGAGTCCTATTGAAAATACAATCTGGTATTTGGTGAGTCAAATCCAATAAATGTGTATACAGTCGAACATGTGCTAAAAGACGATTCCCTGTCTATAGCAGCCAGGCTTTTGCTTTCCTAATTACGCAATTACTACATAAATGACCCTGTGAATAAAGACCACCTGTGAACAAAGGCCATATTTTTCTCTTCCCATGCGTGGCCTTTTTCACAGGTTTGACTGTATTTGACTCGCGCCCACTTGTAAATAAATCACTGTTCTCTAAGACACTGGTTCTAACCGAGTCTTGTATTTCAGACGTCGAGAGAGCTGAAGGTGTCTGGGGCTATCGGGCCATGCGTATCCCTGGGGGTCAAGGGGTCGTCGGTGGCGGACACGGAGATGGGACTGGGGGGCACCTGTCAGTGGAAGCTGTGCGGGGTCTACCCCAACACGACCCTCGGTCTTTTCTTTGAAGTCGTCAACCAGGTACGTGGCACAGTTAACCCTTTCAACACTACAGACCTCTTTTGTGATGTTGGCAAACAGTGTAGATCCAGATGAGCCGGCTCGTAACGAGCCGTCTCATCAAGATCTGCACTTTTTGCAAGTAATATTCATATTTTTTTTAGAAACAAACACTCCCTTTCGGACAGCGCGATATAGTCGGCACATTGGCATACGTACGTGCTTCCGGGTTTAAGTTTTTCGGTATACTATCAAAGCCTCTAGTATAAATGGGATAGTCTGAAAATAATTTTGTGATGATTGGATTGGTCAGAAAATTAACATATCACAGTCCATTCCAGTTGCTTAGGGTTGAAAGCGTTAATGGTACGCTGGCGTTGTTGGTAGCGGCTAACGAAATTTTCATAAATTGTTTTTGTCACACCCGCGTGCGGAGAACGCGATATAGTCGGCACATTGGTGATACATTCTGTAAGTGGCATTGCAAGTTGACGAAATTTACGTAGCAAATCAGAATTTTGTTTTGCATTTGCTCTTAAACTTTCGACATCGTTTACGGAAATTTTGTAAATATTTTGCATGAGATATTGCACATTTTCTTGGGTACAAAATCACATAACTTGTCTCATATGTGATGCAGAAAACCCTTCAACACTACAGGCCTCTATATGTGGTGCAGAAAACCCTTCAACACTACAGGCCTCTGTTATAATGTATGCAAACCATGCAGATCCAGATGAGCCGGACTATGGTCACTGTCACGGACTGTATGTGTAAACCAGTAGCCGATTTCACCAAAATTGCAAAGTACTTATCTTGCTATTAAGTACTCTTTGAGGGAGAAATTTTCAATGTAAGGATAAATTTATTAATTTTTATTATACTGAATTTATTACATTATCACAGCTGTGATAATGTAATAAATTCAGTATAATAAGTCTGCATACTTTTAATCATCAAATATATGCGGTCGTTGCTTCTATATGAAATAATGCGCTTCGGGAAATTTAAATGATTACTCCCTCAAAGTATATGTAGCTAGATTAGATAAGTATGCTTAGCAATTTTGGTGAAATCGTATACAGGTCTATTAAAATCTGCAATAATCAGTCTTTGTCAGCACATGTTTTGTATATTTGTGGCTGTGACTGGAGAAATGGGGCTTATGTGATTTGTGACCAGTGTAGCTCCTGATCAAATAGCACATTCCTGCAGCCAGATAACGAGCTGTAATGTTAGTTATATAAGCATATCGATTCTTTCATTGATGGAACGACAAACTGTACAGATCCTGGTCGCAAAGCTAATATCACTACCACATTTATGTCTATTTACAGCACAATGCGCCCATACCCCAGGGTGGGCGTGGTTACATACAGTTCATCTCCCAGTACCAACACTCGAGTGGCCAGAAACGAGTCCGTGTCACCACCGTCGCACGGAAGTAAGTACTACAGCCTCGTACATCGTCCAGGGATGGTTTCTAGCCTAGGGGTTAGAACACCGGACTTCCATAACATAATGTCGTATCTGGCATTGACCCGATACGAATATCAGAGTTACAATGAATTGAAACTGACGTTTCATTGGTCGAAATGTTTCACATACAGAATGACGTCACTAGAATGACATAATAGAAACAAACGCCAAGTTATAATTAATCATTCTGTAGCCTAAATATTACCTGATAAATAGAATACCATGCTAGTGTCTTCGATATCACATTTATCAGGCAAGGATAGGAAATGCGTAGAATTATAGGAATTCCTAAGCGTTTCCTAGCCTTGCTTGATAAAACTTGGTCCATCTGATTCCATCCCCGCTCACGAATAATGCCTCAAAGCGTCACTGCAAAAGAGGCCAATTCCATGAGGTTGTTAGCCCCACTCACCCACTAGCCTGGTATTCTCTATGTATTGCAATGTGTGGCCAAATATATCTAAAACGACAGTTAGACGTTGTATCACAATGGTGTATTCCAGCTGGGCAGACGCGAGCACGAACATCCAGCACATCTCGGCAGGGTTCGACCAGGAGGCTGCGGCCGTATTGATGGCCCGGATTGCCGTGTTCCGTGCCGAGACTGACGACGGTCCAGACGTGCTGCGCTGGCTCGACCGCATGCTCATCAGGCTGGTACGCATACACCACTTATTTGATTCTGAGGTTTTCTACCTTGTAACATAGGAGAATATTCTGAAATAGGAAAATTTCCGAAATTGACTTCGCTGATCTGTGATACTTCTATAAGTGGCATTGAAAGCAGGATTAACGAGAATTTCTGACTTTTCGCAGATTTGTGATACCTTTAGACAGCACATGCAGAATTTACACAATTTCAAAATTCTTCCGTTTTATCATTAAGTTATTCTTGTGATGGTATTTCTCTTCAGTTTAGAATATACCAATTTGTCGAAGCGTTTTATTTTCAGAATCCGTCTCATAATTATTATACCACATTGCCTCGTTTCTTTATATGAAATTGATAAACATGTTTATAAATATTTAATACATATTATATATATATATATATTGTAACAATAAACCTTATTTGTGTTTCAGTGCCAGAAATTCGGTGACTACATGAGAGATCAGCCAACCTCGTTCAAATTTTCGGAAAATTTCTCGCTCTACCCGCAGTTTATGTTCCACTTAAGGCGTTCCCAGTTTCTGCAAGTTTTTAATAACAGTCCAGATGAAACGTCGTATTACAGGTATGTGTTGTGTGAAAAATATTATAGGAACAAATTAAGAATTTATTAGGATATCAACCAGTTTCAAACATAACACAGACGTTCTATGATCATTAACCCAATGTATAATACAGACTGATAGGTTTCAAACTTTTTTTACCAATTTATCAATGAATGTATATGTTGTGACCACTCATTTGAACCGTCTCGATGAGACGGTTCAAATGAGTGGTCACAACATATACTTTCGGTGAGAAATAAGACAAGTACAGTATACACTCGTTACCTCAAACTCTCTGAAGTCCAACTACGGTTAACTCAAATTCTTGGTATATGACTTGTTTTCCTATATGGCAACTCTTGTTGACTCGACTTTTCATTAAATACAAGTAGTTTTCTCAGTCCTCTAAACAAGTGTAAACTGTATTAACCCTTAGACCGCTATCTTAATTTTTTTGTCGTCTGCTGTTTATTTTTCTATTTTCCAGTTTTCCAGTTTTATCATCAAAAACATGCTGTGACAGCACTTTAGAATAATTTACAACATGCTTTGACAGCACTTCAGAATCATTTCCAGTGCTGTCAAACCATGTTTTTATTGAGAAATAAGGGAAGATATAAAAGCAACAGCAGACGACAATTGTGAGTAGCGGTCTAAGGGTTAAGCATTTTCCTTCAGTGCATTACCGTTTCCTACAATATCTTGATCTGGGAGTCGGTACCATTGTCATGAATGATACTTGACCCCTGGTATGAATCACATGGTTAGACAGTGTGTCAGTTGAAGAAGGGGGCTAACACCATGAGGGAGGAATTATCGCCCTTCTTCAACTGAGCCCTGTAATTAGCCGGAGCTACGGATAAGGCGTATATTGACGTATTTTACGCACTCATTTTAGCAGAATATGCATTGTTTATCAAAAGTGAGAGTACAACATACTCACAGCAATGTGAAAATGCACATTGATTTTCAAATTGAGTAGTGAAAATACTGTAATAAAGTTGAAATGTACTTAGCTGAGCTGCAAAAAGCAAATAGTGTTCCCTATTTAATAAGGAAAAAAATCAATAATACATTTGTAAAAGTACAAATCATATTGAATTTGAAATCTGAGGTTATAATACTCTTTGGAACAAAACTTATCTGGAGCTCTGATTAGCAATCACCAATTGGGGCCACTTTGGGTGAGTGCCCATTGTATACCATATGCAGTCCACTTGGTTACACTCGCCTGCCTCGATCTCAGCTCGTCATTATCGAGTGAGCAAGTGGATTGAAACATAAGAAGAATTTCAAAACATCCATTAACCAATTTTATGCTGAGGATACACAATTTTATTGCTGAATTTTCAATGTGCATACATTTCTGTATTCCCCTCCCGTCTCTATATGTTGGGAAGCATGCGAAGGGTAAAGTTAACGATGGAAATCATTTGATATCCTTGGTTTGACACAACCCGCCCCCGTCCTCCACATCCGTGCAGGTGAGAAATGGGATTCGACTCTGTTAACCCAGCTTAAAATGTAACTTGTGTTCTTGTCTCTTTCAGACATATGCTCAATGTGGAGGATTTGACCCAGTCACTGATCATGATACAGCCTATACTGTACGCCTACTCCTTCAGTGGCACACCCGAGGTAAGGCTAGCATTTCTATACCTGTAGCCTGACCCGGTGCCAGATCCATACCACACCAAAGTCACTTGGCCCCTTCTCCTAAAGTTAATAGGATTAGGAATAATCGTATTACTCCTTATAAGGTGTATAACTCTCACATACAAGAATGCCAAAGACGTACCTGAAGGCCAAACCAGTAGCCTATTTCATCAACATTGCAAAGTATACTTTACTAGCAAAGTATACTTTGAGGGAGTAATCATTTATTGTTCCTGAAATGCATTATTTCATATAGAACTAACAAATGCATGTATTTCATGATTAAAAGTATGCAGAATTATTATACTGAATTTATTACATTATCACAGCCATTAAATGGCTGTGATAATGTAATAAATTCAGTATAATAAAAATTAATAAATTAAAAAAAAAAATGAAAATTTCTCCCTCAAAGTATACTTTGCTACTAAAGTATACTTTGCAATGTTGATGAAATAGGCTACTGTAGCCGATTTCACCAAAATTGCAAAGTATACTTATCTTGCTAAGTACACTTTGAGGGAGAATGTAATAAATTCAATATAATAATTATGCATACTTTCAATCATCAAATATATGCAGTCATTAGTTCTATATGAAATAATGCATTTTGGGGGAAATAAATTATTACTCCCTCAAAGGATACTTAGCTAGATATGTCTGCTTAAGCAATTGTGGTGAAATAGGCTACAGTTCAATAAAATATATTATTGCATAAAATTGTCTTTCATAGTGAATTAGCATAGTGTATTAACCCTTAGAATGGTGAAAACAAAAATTGTCATCTGCTGTTGTTGTTTTTATATTTTGTATTCTTTCTCAACAAAAACATTGATTGACAGCATTTTTGAAATGGTTCTGCAGTGCTGCCAAAACCATGTTTTTATTGAGAATAACAGATGACAATAATCAACTCAACACTGTAAGGGTTAAATATCATGATACACTAGTGTTATAAATATACAAATACAAATGCTATAGTGAACATATCAGGTGATCAGTATATATTCAATGTATAATGTGCTTTATATGCAATAAATATAATCTGACATGTGTTGCCTGGACTTAAATGACCTTAGCTGTTGATAGGCCATTAAACACCAATAAACAAACAAACAAACAGACATGTGTTGATTTAATATATCTATTAAACTCGTTGACTAATTTAGTATAAAGAAAGTCAGTATATCCACGTTTCCTATGAAATCAGACTATCAGTTAACATGCTCCTTGTTGTGTGATTTCAGCCCGTGTTGCTGGACACTAGCAGTATACAGCCAGATAGAATACTGCTCATGGACACATTCTTCCAGATTGTAATATACCATGGAGAGGTAAATACGATTTCCTTGTAACCGACGTGATGCCAAAAATAAGGATTATGATGTTTGCAACCAGTGTAGACCCAGATCAGCCTGCACATTATTGCAGTCTGATGAGTGTTTACACTGCATGCTGTTGATTGGTACCATTTACGATGTATCTGACATAGATTTTTGCTAAGTACAGTGGAACCTATCTAAACCGAACACCAAGAAAACCTCTGTGATCGCACTTTTAATAGGTTTCTTGATCATTTTCCTCAGATCAGTTCTGATTTTGTACAGGTAATATATGAGATTTAGTACTAAACCCATTGACCCGGCCTTAAATGACCTTAGCTGTTGATAGGCCGTTAAAACCCAACAAACAATGAATGAATGATGTATTGACAGACTATTGCCCAGTGGCGTCAACAGAAGTACCAGGAACAGGGGGAGTACGCAAACTTTAAGCAGCTGCTGCAGGCACCCGTGGACGACGCCCAGGAAATCCTGCAGACCCGCTTCCCGATGCCCCGCTACATAGACACGGAGGCAGGCGGCTCACAGGTACTCGTTGATTGCCAATTGTGGCTGTGCCTGGAGAGATGCCTGGCTTATGGGTTGTGCAACTAGTGTAGATCCAGATCAGCCTGTGCATCCGCACAGGCTGATCAGGATCTGCACTGGTCGCAATTCCATCAATGATACACCCGTATTCTGACAAGCAATGTAGATCATTATGAGGCTACCGGAGTGTGCTATTTGATCATGAGCTTCACTGGTCAGAAATCATGCCATAAGCCCCGTTTTCTTCAATCGCAGCCACAATTAACTGTTTCAGCAATTGGCTAAAATACCAATTTGTAAACCACTTAACCAGTTTCATAGACAAGGTGGCTCGCAGATATATGGCTTGAAAATGTCCAGCCGTGGGTAAACGTTTGCTGTGGCACGAGGGAACTGTTTGAACCCCAAGGCCGTAGCTGCATCAATTTCAAAATTTCAGTGCGACCATTGTGAACTGGTCTGGTGACGTAATGGCACTTTCTAGCAACATCCTGCAACAAATACATTACGTAGGTGCTGGCTTGGCCCCGAAATAAGCATTGTCTACAGCCATGGTCAAACAGCGCTGTACGTTTGAACACGGCTGTGAGTTGTGTATTTGCATCTTCAGATGAGACTTGAAACCGAGGTTCCGTCCCTATATAACCTGTTAATGGGACATTAACCCTCTTACATTGATCGCGGTTTACTCGCTATTCTGTTTTGAAAACATCATATTCACAATTGTTCAGTATTGGTGTATGTAGAACCTTCTGAAAAATTTGTCACTGGTTGTATAGCCATCAGTGTCTGTCCTGTTTATGTAGATTCACACTTATCTGATCATGGATCGATCTGAGCCAATATGTCAAACATGTACCAGAGCGTATTTTATAAATGTATTGGCGTATTTTACGTACTTATTTTAGCAGAATACGCATCGATTATCAAAAGTGGGTGTACAAAATAATGTGAAAATACGCATTGATTTTCAAAACAAGTAGTGAAAATACTGTAATAAAGATGAAAATGTACGTAGTTCAGCTCAGATAAGTGAATTTTGAAAATTGTTTTATATTTATCATTAATTCCCTATTTAATAAAGAACATCAATAATACATTTGTAAAAGTAAAATACGCATTGAATTTGAAATCTGGGGTATACTACTCTTTAGATTTAAAACTTATCTGGAGCTTTTTACCCAATGTTTGTTATACTTACCAACGTCCATATTGCAGGCTCGGTTCCTGTTGTCTCGTGTGAATCCGACCATCACCCACAACAACATGTACCAGTACGGGGTAGGTACCACCAGTAGTGATCCACATGATATATTTCTCCCGTGTATGCCCATGCACATCGTCCCAACTGTATGGAGAAATCGGGGCTTCTGGGTTTTGCGACCAGTGTAGATCCAGATCAGCCTGTGCATCCGCACAGTCTGATCAGGATCTGCACTGTTCGCCGTTCCATCAATGAAGCACACGTCACGATTCCAACAAGCAATATAGATTGTTATCAGGCTGCAGGCGTGTGTTATTTGACCAGGAGCCATTCTGGTCACAAATACTATAAGCCCCATTTCTCCAGTCACAGCCACATATAACTGGTAATATAAAACACGCCATGTGATTTTGTACCTTCGAAAATGTGTGATTTTTAATGAAATATATTTACAGAAACCATATATTTTCTATAAATTAATTTTTTTTTATATCGAATGCGGATTAGAAATCCACATTTGCTGTGAAAATGTTTGTAAATATTTTACATGAGATATTGCACATGTTCTTGGGTACAAAATCACATGAACAGATTGTATCTGAATGTTTCTGTAAATATGGTGTTTCCATAATTGTACACCACGAATATGATAGTTTTTAGCCGTCTGTATATGACCTTGCTGTTGAACTAATGTAAAACCCCAAGCAATCGGTCAATATTTCTTGTTGTTTATAATGAAATAATGGATTTTACATTATAAATGGTGTAATAAGATAGTTATTAACCCTTTCAATACCGCATGCCTGTATAGTGGTATTGGCAAATAGTGTAGATCCAGATGAGCCGGCTCGTGACGAGCCGTCTCATCTGCATCTGCACTTTTTGCAATAAATGGACTAGTCTGAAAATAATTTGGTGACGATTTGATTGGTCGCTAAATTAACATACCAAATTACATTCCAGTTACTTAGGGGTCAAAGGGTTGAACAAGTTTACTGATTTCATAAGAAATAATGCTATGCCAAGTTCCTTTATAATATGCAATCAATCAACAAGCTAAATAAATTTATTAAAACACAAATGTTAGATTGCATAAGCACAGCATCATACATCCATTGTTTTCTGTATTTATTACAGTAGTGTACAGATTTTAATGCACTTCCGAAGGCCATTTTTTTATGCAAAAAAATAATACAATGTTTTTAAAATTTGAATTAATTCCGATGCTATCATGACAATTCACAATTTTGTCTGGTCAACAAGTGATATCTGCTGAAATTGCATGTATATATGCCAATAGCTATTACTTATAATACAAAATTAATAATCATTAATTACAGGCTTCTCGAATGTTACTAATTATAGCATGTTACTCATCCGTATCGCAGCAACGTAATTTGACAATATGTGACTGGAGAAATGGCGTTTATGTCCATTGCGACTAGTGTAGTTCCAGATCAGCCTAAATACCCGGTCACTGATCAGTGTCCGCATTTCCGTTATTCCGACAGTGCAGCAGACTATTGATCATATTAAATGAACATGGTTTAATCATGGGAATAACAATTTTGATCAATCTCTGATTGTGTGAAAAAGAATACACATATATTTTGATCAGAACATGAAAAGACAAAGATTATAATGTGGCTGATTGGGGTTATGGGTTTTGCGACCAGTGCAGGTCCAGATCAGACTGCATCCGCACAGTCTGATCAGGATCTGCACTGTTCGCCATTCCATCAATAGCAAGCAGTATAGATCATTATCACAGGAGTGTGCTATTTGATCAGGAGCTACACTGCTCATAAATCCCATAAGCCCGATTTCTCCAGTCAAAGCCACATATGAGACACGCCATGTGATTTTGTACCTTCAGACATCAGCGTAATTTCATTAAATACGTTTACAAATTTACAATATTTTTCATAAATAAAGTCAAAAGTTGACAAAAATATCAGAGTACATGCGGAATTATATTCCGCATGTACTCTGTAATTTGTGTCAACTTCTGAAGTCATTTACGGAAAATATCCCATTTTCTGTAAATATATTTCATGAATTATCGGAGATGTCCGGAGGTACAAAATCGCATGGCGTTTCTCATATTAATACTGTCTACTCTGCCACTTATCCAACCATGCCTGTTTTTGCTTCAGAGTGGCGGCGTAGGGGTGGGTATTTCATTGTTCTTTAGGATCACGTCAGGAGAGAGACCCATCACTTTGATATGTAGTATGATTCACAAGGCTTTTCTGTCGGGATTGTGCAAATTCAGTATGTGAAATCACAAGACTAAAAATGGTGGCCGTTTCAAAATGTTTGTCAAGCCCTGCCAAGATAGAAAACTGATTTATTATGCCCACAGTCTCGGTAGAGCCGGGATGGCATATAGTCATCAGTCTGTTGGTCCGATTAAGAAGAGTTTCTCCATATATAGTATTTCTTTTCCTTTTTTGCGCCCGCTTGCGGGTCAAAGTTGTTGGTTAATATTTTTTGGTATGCTATCAAAGCCTCGGCGGGTGCAACATGCGGGCCGCGGCCATTCTAGTTTCTTCATATTTATCACAATCCTCAATTCAAATGGTCACCACAACATAGATTGAAGAAATATTAAAACTTTGTGTGCACTGATTAATGTGTAAAATCTACTTGCATTGTGATGTTTCTCGCTCGCTGGATATATTGTTATTTTATATTGTTTTGTAATTGTATTACATGAGGAACACATTAATTAACCCTTAGACCGCTACACACAACAATTGTCGTCTGCTGTTGCTTTTATATCTTGCCTTATTTCTCAATTAAAACATGATTTGACAGCACTTGTGATTCTGAAGTGCTGTCAAAGCATGTTGTAAATTATTCTAAAGTGCTGTCAAAGCATGTTTTTTATGATAAAAGTGGAAAATAGAAAATGAACAGCAGACGACAAAAATGTAAGATAGCGGTGTAAGGGTTACCACAGGAACCACTTTATTTATGAGGAAAATATTCATTTTATTGAGTGAAATGTGCTGAAAATGAATTTATAAGTGTTATTAAATGGAAGTTCCATTACACATTTGCGGATTAAGATAACAAAATCATGTTCAGCAAATATCGCTTGCGTACTAATACATATAACTGAATGATTTTCATTATCACTTAACATTCAGCGATGGTTTCTTTTGTACTAACGAGACACTTTGTTACACAAATTAATATACTATTTTTGTCGCGCCTGCTTTAGCAGAGGCGCGACTATAGTCGGCGCTTTTTCCATCGTCCGCGTCGTCCGCGTCGTCCGGTTTTTTTGTAAGGCAAATGCGTTAAAGTTATTGTTTTTTCACAATATCTCTTTAACCCCTTGCCAGACATTGATAATATTTCACATCAATGTTTGTCTAGGGATGATGCTTCATTACGCACACCCCACATCCAAATTTTGAAGGTCAACGTCATTTATTTCCTTGTAATGTTCACCGGTTTTGTAACAGAAATGCGTTAAAGTTATTGTTTTTTCACAATATCTCTTTAACCCTTTGCCAGACATTGATAATATTTCACATCAATGTTTGTCTAGGGATGATGCTTCATTACACACACCCCCACATCCAAATTATCAAGGTCAAGGTCATTTATTTACTTGTAATGTTCACCGGTTTTGTAACAGAAATACGTTCAAGTTTTGTTTTTTCACAATATCTCTTTAACCCCTTGCCAGACTTTGATAATATTTCACATCAATGTTTGTCTAGGGATGATGCTTCATTACACACACCCCCACATCCAAATTCTGAAGGTCAAGGTCATTTATTTACGTTTAATGTTCACCGGTTTTGTAACAGAAATGCGTTAAACTTATTGTTCTTTCACAATATCTCTTTAACCCCTTGCCAGACTTTGATAATATTTCACATCAATGTTTGTCTAGGGATGATGCTTCATTACGCACACCCCCACATCCAAATTATCAAGGTCATTTATTTACTTGTAATGTTCACGGTCAAATGCCTCGGCAGGCGCGATACCGCTTCCGTGGCGGAATTCTTGTCTTATCTGCTAACTATCAAGACTTCCTTCTCTAACCAACTTCAGATTTTCACATTACGTCATTATGAAATATTTTTGAGGGTATGGAATTAATGCCAGACGACCAAATTGCAACGTAATCAAAGTTCCGGTCTGCCATTTCCCAGTCATCATGCTGGAGATGGCCAGGATTCGGTCTACCGACATTCACATTGTTATCTCCGGCATTGTGATCACATTTATTTACATGTGCTTACAATTTCAAATTAGGTTTTTTGGTATTTTTCCGGGATTTCTCCGGTATTATTCCACTGGCCCCTTCAATTATGGCATGCTGGAATACAGTCTACATTCGTTACCTCAAGCTCTCAAGTCCAACTACTGATCACTCAAAAGTCAAGTTCATGGTCCGAAGTACATGTTTTCCTATATAATAATTATTCGGACACCATTTGTTTTGGGAAACCCCTAGGGGTTTCCCAAAACAAATTGTATCCAAATATATTGTTATTACGGTAAACCAGTACAACCGTACTAACCCTCAGCATTTGGGAAACTCATTGTTATGTTTCCTAGAATGAATTTTGTCTGAATATTTAGGGTTAATACGGTAACACAAACTATTTTCCTCATTCCCTTGGACTTTGAGTAAACGAGTGTAGACTAGTTTGGCGTCGTACCATACGGACTGTCCAATGATCGAACATGTACCTGATTTCTGCCAGGGTATACAGATTGGAGGCAACACCGGGGTAGTCGAGGTAATTTGGGCTCGCGGCGACAAAAATGAACTTGTATATGAACGTTGTATATCCTGATCAGCCTGCACAGTCGAATCTGGATCTAATCTGTTAACATTGTTACCTCTTTCATGGACTGTTGTATTGTTCCTTAACATGTGGGAACCGAAAATTGTCGTCTAATGCATGATTTGGCAGCACTTTAGAATCATTTTCATTGGAAACACTGTAGATTTAGATGATCCGGCCAGATGCAGCATTTGTCTGTACAGTTCAATTTTCTCATTGCTGGTATCGTCCAAAAATTAGCAATGAAACACCAATGTATGTATATTTGTAGCTGTGACTGGAGAAATGGGGCTTATGGGATTTGTGACCACGGTAGCTCCGGATCAAAGAGTATGACAGTTCATGGACTGTCGAACGGTGCAGATCCTGATTGACTGCGGATGCACAGGCTGATCTGGATCTACACTGGTCGAAAAATCCATTAGCCCCAATTAATCCCATTCAAGGCTGAACATATATTTTTTCTGTAAATATTCTGATTTTGGGATTTTCTCCCCATTACAACCGGTGAAATATGGGATTCGACCCCACTAACCTAAAATAACTTTAGCTGTTAAACACCAGTAAATAAATAAATTCTCCAGTCACCGCCACATTTAGTGTTGACGGTGTTAATGACTGATGGGTAACGGTTGGTTACTGACGAGACCATGGCGCTGTGCAGGCTGATCTAGGCCATGTGGTCTTGGGATTCATGGTGAAGGCCCCGGCTCATCGCAGGGATCTGGAAACATGTCTCGCAGGGATCTGGAAAACTTAGCATGTGTCGCAGGGATTCTGGGAAGCTAGCATGTGTCGCAGGGATTCTGGGAAACTAGCATGTCTCGCAGGGATTCTGGGAAACTTTGCATGTGTCGCAGGGATTCTGGGAAACTAGCATGTCTCGCAGGGATTCTGGGAAACTTTGCATGTCTCGCAGGGATTCTGGGAAACTTTGCATGTCTCGCAGGGATTCTGGAAACTCATCTCGCAGGGATTCTGGGAAACTATGCAAATTGTTTCCCGCAATTCTGGGAAGCTACATGTCGCAGGGATTCTGGAAACTAGCAGTCTCGCAGGATTCTGGGACTGCATCGAGGGATCTGGGAAACTACAATCTCGCAGGGATTCTGGGAAACTTTGCATGTGTCAGGGATTCTGGGAAAGCTTAAAGCATGTCTCGCAGGGATTCTGGGAACTAGCATGCTCGCAGGGACGGGAAACAAGCATGTCTCGCAGGGATTCTGGGAAACAGCATTTGTCGCAGGGATCTGGGAAACTAGCATGTCTCGCAGGAATTTTGGGGAACTTAGCATGTCTCTGGATGTTTCTGTCAAAGCACTGTTTCAGTCAACCTAAGCAAGCTACTTGTACATTACGGTCATATTTTAATTATGTACCTCAAATATTTTTTCATTTACCCTGAACAAAAATTGGGGCTACATAGAGTCACCACCCTGCTCATCTGGGGCCTGTTTCACTAAACTTATTGCAACTAAAATGTTCAAAATTATGATAGTCTGTAAATTTCACATTATCAATATTTTCTTGTAAACAATTATTGGATTTACATTTATTGAGCATAGGCTGCATATGCAGCCTATGCTCAATAAATGTAAATCCATCAATTTAAATTTCCAGACGATCCTAAATTTGCACTGACGAACTTCTTAGTCGTTGGAAGCTTAGTGAAACGGGACCCAGTTTGTATGTCGGTCCAAGATTTGCGTTAAAGTTTTTGGTTGCCTACTTACTATCTCTGTTACCTGAAGTTTGATTGGCTTGAAACATATCCTTATCATCATCCATATTTTCATTCCATACCACACCCATGTGGCCTTCATGTCCAAGGTAGAGGTCAAATGTTGTTTAAAGGTACATGCCCACTCAGTAGGCACACAATGTTCTTTATATCAGATACATCATCTGAGACATTTTCTTGCAAAATAAACATTCATTCACAATTACACTATGCATTTATTGGCATTATTATACATTTTATATCAGACATAAATTTCCACACTGATATCAGGGGCGATAACCGTGTTTCCTTAAAATGTTAACGGACATTACTATTTATTCTCTCTACATATTTTTTGATGTGCAATGATCATACTCGATAATCTGTTGAAAATATATTTTTTTTAGGTGTCTCCTCATTTGCATATGAAAATAGCCTGATACCACCTCGAGTCACTATCGGTAAAATAAATATTACTAAATGATTATATCTGCATAGCGGGCACTCGTAATTTTTACAACTGGTGGAATCGTGACACAATTATACACTTATTTAATTCCTATAAAGAACAGTTTGTGCCTACTGAGTGGGCATGTACCCTTAAATGTTTGCATTAAAGTTTTTATTTGTCGTCCCAGGCGGCGGCCGGGGTATACATAAGCCCCTGCTTAGTTTCTCTCGTTTCACCAATCCAGATTTTTTTCTAGGCGTCTTCTAGAGACCCAGTTCCTTTACACTTTTTACGTCCATCAGCGTTACTTCTTTTCTCTGTTCTCTGTTGTCTATTCTTTCACTCCGACATTCTGTAAGCTGAGCATGTTACCCTTAGACCGCTATCTTATTTTTTTTGTCGTCTGCTGTTTATTTTTTATTTTCCATTTTTATCATCAAAAACATGCTTTGACAGGTCTTTAGAATCATTTCCATTGGAAATGATTCTGAAGTGCTGTCAAAACATGTTTTTATTGAGAAATAAGGGGATTTTTTGATAGTAAGAAATAGGCGACTTATTGTATCATAATGCATGTATTGGAAATTGTTAGTGGGATTTACCCCTTGAAAACGTGTACAATATGTGTAAAAGACTGCCATGCTCCAGATAAGGAATTAGTAATTGAGTAATGTCATTCCCATCATTTCTTAAGCAATTGGGTATTTCCAAATTTTAATTGGGTAAAATAAAATTACACTATTTACACATCAACAGACAGCAATTATTGAATAGTTTGCTTCAAAATGAAAACAGGTCTTGGCATTTCATTAGAATTGTCTCCTTGGAGAAAATTCTAATAAAATACCAAGATGTGTTTTCTTAGAAAATCAGAAAAATATGCTATCATATTTGTGGTCTGTTTATTGTTTTCTGCAGCATGATAAAGGTACCATAAAATTTGTATTGCTTTTTCATACTCGCTACTTCTGATTTCAATTGGGTTTTTTGGCAATTTTAATTGGGTATTTAAGCAAATACGCAGCTTATCTGGAGCTCTGGACGGATTTTTGTTAAATACTGTTGTATAATTGTCAAAGGCTTTGTGTCTGTTTGGGTGTTGGGTTATAAGGGTTTATGATATACATGTATACATGATATTCATTGTGCAAATCCACGATCGTCCAGCCCCTGCTAAGCCCAGGGTGAAGGTCACATACTTGGTGCGTTCGAAATCTTAACGCTCGGGTAAATGTCTTATAATTTCTGTTTCCTTGCACGGATCTGCTTGATATTTTACACATGCATTTCTTTAATGGTCAAGATCACATACTTGCCGTTGGTGCATTGGGAAACTTAATGCTCGGTAAATGTCTTATAATTTCTGTGTCCTTGATATTTCACACACACACACACTGCTATAATGGTCCTGTACCGCCCTGTGAAAAATCCACAGTTCGAAACTCTGGTAATTGTTTTATATTGTCTATTTCCTTGCATGGATCTGCTCGATATCTCACACACATGTTGCTCTGATGGTCTGCTTTCATGCTGTGACAAATCCACACACATCTGGCCCTCTGTGTTTTCAAATGTGCCTCGTTTCTTTGGCTGCCAGAAGGGGGGTGGGGAGGGCATTCGTGTGCCGATAGGCCACATTTCTATTCTTGTGTACTTGTGTGTCCATATGTTACCATGGGACGGTATATGCATGACCAATTTGACACATTTCATGTCTATGACGAGAAATGGTGGGAAACCCAGTCATCTACCTTAACCCTTAGACCGCTACTCACAACAAATGTCGTCTGCTGTTGCTTTTATATCTTGCCTTTTTTCTCAATAAAAACATGGTTTGACAGCACTTCAGAATCATTTCCAATGGAAATGATTCTGAAGTGCTGTCAAAGCATGTTGTAAATTATTCTAATGTGCTGTCAAAGCATGTTTTTGATGATAACAATGGAAAATAGAAAATAAACAGCAGACAACAAAAATATTAAGATAGCAGTCTAAGGGTTAAAATTTTAATATTTATTAAATAAAACTGTGACTATTTAAATATGATGCATTTTTTTGTATGAAATCCAAGAAACAGAAATAAAAGAATGAATATCAGGGATTATTTTATATTAGAGAAGGGAGACTGTAATAAAAGAGCAACTATTTCACTGTTTATTTTATAATAAAAACGGGAAATGGTAAAAACTGACGATTTTAGAGACTAGTTTATATTAAAGTTTGGAAACTGTCATAAAACAGTGATTATCTTGTATTAAACACTGGAAACTGTCATAAAACAGTGCCTGTTTTCAGTGAATGGTCAAAAGATAGTAAACCGACTATTTTATACTAAGGTGGGAAATAGTGATCGTTTTAAATATCGTAAATTATTATATGTGGCCGTGACTGAAGAAATGGGGCGTATGGGTATTGCGACCAGTGTAGATCCAGATCAGCCTGTGCATCTTCAGTCTGATAATGATCTTCACTGTTCGCCATTACATTACTAGAATGCCAGTCATGCTTCAAACACCATGTAGATCGCTCTCAGGCCACAGGAGTCGCACATCCCATAAGCCACATTTCTCCAGTCACACCCACATATGTGCTTATTTATAAGAGTGATTATTTAAATATTATACATGTGCTTCCCTTGCATTCGGAGGTTACCATAATAACCCTAAATATTTGGACACAATTTGCTTTGGGAAACCCCTATTAAATAGGGGTTTCCCAAAGCAAATTGTATCCGAATACAGTGTTATTGTGATTTAACCAGTACCGCTATACTAACCTAAATATCGGCATGCTCACTGTTGTGGGGAAACCATATATTTGTATATGCTTCCCCAAATAAGCGGTGTCCGAATATTTAGGGTTAAATATTACGGTATTGTAAATTGTACCTTTGTATTTGCAGGACCCGAATGCAGCGGTGCTGACGGACGATGTGAGTCTGCAAGTATTCATGGAGCACCTGAAGAAGCTGGCCGTCTCCAGTTCGTCCTGATGGTCACACGGCCACATGGCTGGCGACGTGATCCATGTAGACACCACTAGTGATGCCGTAACCGTCATGTAGCCGTGTAGCTGTCGAAACGTAACACTCATTTATACTCACGTACCGTATGTAGACAGTATGCGAGTATATCCAAAAAATCAGAAGAAAAAAAACCACCAAAACAAATGTTTATTGTTAGAATACAGTACATTTTTCCATAGACACATCGACAACATATGCAACCATAAAATTATTCTAAAAAGCTGTATATACAGTTTGACATTGTTATCAATTGAGAGGTGCACAATATTAAAAACAATTTTGATTTTTCTTCAAAATGGATATTCGGAAATTTCAAATATTGCCCTGAATAAGGAAGTGTTACGTTTCTGCAGCTAGTAGCAGTACAAGTGGCCCCGCGCCGCTCAGCCATGTGGCTGGCGATCCACCGTGTAGATAGACTGGAGCTCCTCATTTCTCGTATCTAGTCGCCGTTGTGTTTCTCGTAGAACATTCAAGACGGTCCACTCCAAAGTACACTTCAAACTTGTTGTAACAGTGTTGGTTATTATTCCATAAAACAGACTGTCACAGTGTAATAACATGGTAATAAAATAATGATATACTACAGAGCTCCAGTTAAGGTGCGTAATTCGACCAACTTGGGGTGAAATTTTGTTATTTCTTCATCAAAAATGACAAGTTGGGAGTCCTTTAGAATCGTCTCATTGAGACGATTCTAAAGTACTCCCAACTTGCCATTTTTGATGGAGAAATAAGAAATTTACCTCCAAATTACGCACCTTAACTGGAGCTCTGTACTAGTGTAATAAATATGCAAATGAGGCCAGTACAGAAAACGCGCTAGGTGGTCATTACAGCTTCAACGTATTGTGCTGTGCTTATGCAATAAATAGGATCTAACATTTCTGTTGGTTTAATATGATATTTATTAAACTTGTTGACGGATTTCATAAGAAACGAGGCTATGCCAAGTTTCTTACGGAATCAGTAAGCTTGTTTAATAAATCTCATATTAAATAATCACATGCAAGATCCTCTATTTACGTGATTCTGATATAGCGTCACCAAGTCCTGGTTCTATTAATCAAACGTAATGGTTTCAAGGTGTGGGTGGGATCACTTGTTTCCGAACGGCGTAACGTCATGTTTTTTATGCCACCGGGTTTCGAAGAAACGGGTGGCATATAGTGTTTGGACCGTCCGTCTGTCCGTCCGTCACACTTTTCAGTTAACTACTTTGTCACAGTTTCTCAAATATGCTGCAGGTGGCATCCGTGTTCGACAGACGCATTTCTTGTTAGATGTGTTTCAATCTGTGTTTACCGTAGATTTCCTTTTAATATCTTTCTAATGGAATTAGATATTTTTATGAAATATACCGCAGCAAATCCGTTACACGATGCCCTTTATTGTATAGGCGGCTTTAATCTCATAATTCTGTCGCTTTGACGAAGAATCGGTTACCATAAATGTAAATAAAAACCAGCGTATGTGAATGTAAGAAATAAACGGTACTCGATTCTTTGTGAAAGTTACCAGTTATTGTAAATAACTTTCAGAGCAACCATAAAACACATATGCCATCGTATTTGGTGCGCTACATATCGAAATCCGTCCATTTTTTACGAATATTTTAAAGAAAATCTACTGTAAAACGTCACGAATTATGTCAAGTCGGAAAATCGGGTTCGGAAACCATGTGATCCCACCACACCTTGGATTTTGAATGGAACCAAATCATATTAAGGGGGTTAAAGTGTGTCTGGAATGAACATTCATCCATGTACATGTATTATATATTTCAGACTATTCTATTTATCAGAAGAGTAAATTTATATAGAAAATGACAAAAATACTGATATCTACACCACTTGCAAACATTGAAAATTACACCGTTGTGTTCCAGTGGTTATATGACCCCAGGTTTAATTATGTGCGCCAACAATGATGTTCAGTGATTGTGTTGTGATATAGCACATTGTGACTGGACAAATGGGGCTTATGAGTTTTATGACCAGTGTAGATGCAGATCAGCCTTTGCACTCCTTCCTGGTGTCTGATAAGTATCTGTTAGATGCATGGCGGGTGTTTCATTGATGCAATCGTGGTCAGTGCAGCTCCTGTAGCCTGATAATTATCTATACTGCTTGTCGGAAGCATGATGGGCGTTTCATGGATGGAATGGCGAACAGTGCAGATCCTGATAGGCTGATCTGGATCTACACTGTTTGCAAAACCCATAAGCCTCATTTCTCCAGCCACATTTGCTCATTGAAATATCCTTAATGTTCCTCCATGTGCTACCAGACTAGGACATAGCTGTCCATTTCAATATGGTATTGTACATCAAATACGACTGTGACTGGAGAAATTGGTCTTATGACGGCATTTATGACCAGTTTAGCTGATCTGCGAAATACCGGTATATGGAGCCTGATAAGAATCTATATCCTTGGTTAGAAGCATGCACAATATGTGTTTAATTGACTGAACCTCAAACATTGCAGATCCAATCGGACTAAGTGGGTATGCAGGCTGATTTGGGGCTACACTAGTCACAAATCCCATAAGCCCCTTTTCTCCAATCACAGCCACATATCAGTGTAGATGTTATCGTTTTGACCGTGTAGTAATTTAAGTCGTTAACAGCCATTATCTTCAACTTGATCAATTACTAAACACAAAACTGTTTTAATAATAATGAATAGTATGTCGTTATCATCTGATGTATAGATGTGTAAAGTTTATTTTAATTTGCTCCCTTGGTCATTGATTATCTCCCCCTTTTGAAATTATAAAATTTTGCTTCAGCTGCTCGTACTATTATGCATATATCTTTGTTAATACAATATGGACCCTTTCTGGGATTGCCTCGCATATCGATTTGTCGTTTTCGCCGATATCGATTTAAAAAATCATCCATATTTTTCGCAAATGATGTCTGAAGTTGAAATAAATTTCAGAGCTAATACGGAATTTTAATTTAGCTCTGCAGACATTTTTCTTTCCCATTTGTTTATGTAGCTAAAAGCAGTACTGCCAGTACGTTAGGCATCCGTGCTCTACTCATAGATGTGTGTTCGTGTTCTACGTACGACACTGCTTAACCCTTTCACCCCTACATATATAGCATGGTATCTTCCATGTTCATTTCGGAATAGACCATTATTCCAAAAAGACGGTTTGAAACTCTTGAAAATCATGACCAACACTGTATCGCATGAGACGGCTCGTTACAAGCCGGCTCATCTGGATCTAGTGTTTACAAATAATGGCTTTATGCTAAGTAGGGTTGTTTTTAGCACAGGATGAAGTAACGGACCAGTAGCCTATTTCATCAACATTGCAAAGTATACTTTAGTAGCAAAGTATACTTTGAGGAAGAAATTTTAATTTTTTTTTTTAATTTATTAATTTTTATTATACTGAATTTATTACATTATCACAGCCATTTAATGGCTGTGATAATGTAATAAATTCAGTATAATAATTCTGCATACTTTTAATCATGAAATATATGCATTTGTTAGTTCTATATGAAATAATGCATTTGAGGAAAAATAAATGATTACTCCCTCAAAGTATACTTTGCTAGTAAAGTATACTTTGCAATGTTGATGAAATGGGCTACTGGGCTATAAACACATTAAATATGCCTAAAAGCATCCATAAATGAAGAAAAATAAGCTCAAAAACAATTTGTTACTCAGTCTAATGGGATAACACTTTTATTGTTACAAGTATAGTAGTACTCAGTCCCCCACATAACACTTATGTACAAGTATAGTGGGAGTAACAATTTGTTACTCAGTCCCTCTATAACACTTATGTACAAGTATAGTGGGAGTAACAAATTGTTGTTTAGCTTATTTTTTTTCATTTATGGATGCTTTTAGGCATATTTAATGTATTTATAGACCTCAGTCCGTTACTTCAACCTGTGGTTTTTAGCTGTCCCCTCAACTCGCTGTAGTGAGTGTCACATGTGTATCTTATTATTGAAATGTCTAATAAAATATTGTTAAAAATAACTGTATTTACTCTATTATTACATGTCAATGTGTAATGTCTTTATACCCCCCATCATACATAGCCCATTTGTTACCAATAACGGCGTAAATTAATGGGTTCCTCCTTAAAGAATCAAGATTTGCCTGGTTTGGCCCTCGGGTACGTTTTTATCTTTGGCTCTTTTGTTACCTGGGAGTTGAATTGGGTTATTGCTTATTACAAAAGTAGTAAGATTATTACTGATCCTACTGCTTTTGGGAGGGGGCCAAGTGATTCTAGTGTGGCGAGGACCTGGCATCAGATTAGGATTATTCTGATTTCAGGGCTGGATATATTATTTTTTTTATTGTAAATATTCACTTCTGATTTTGAGATTTTCCCCATTGGTACATGTACTTGTACAAGTAATATATGGGTTGTAGTAATAAACCCATTGACTCGGCCGTAAATGACCGTAGCTGTTGATAGGCCGTTAAACCCCACCCCCCCAAAAAAAAGAATTATACCGAATAATATCTAAATTACATAGGAAGCACATGGGCATTTGGTTAAGGGAGCTTCTTCCACTGTATATGCTGATCACCTTTCACTTAGCCTAGCTAACAAGGTGTAAGAAAACTTGTGTGACTGAGGATTAGATTTAATTTAGTGGTGTTTAACGCCTATCAACAGCTAAGGTCATTTAAGGCCTAGTCTGGGTTCGATCCCGAATTTAACCTGCTGCATTGGTGGGAAAATCCCAGAATCAGAACGGAATATTTACATTGAGAAAAAATATATATTCAGCCCTGAAATTACCGTAGAAGAACCGGACCTGATGCCAGGTTCATACCACACCAGTCACTTGGCCCTTTCCCCTAAAGGTAATAGGATTAGGAATATTTGTATCACTCTTTCAAGAGGTATAACCAGATTCAACTCTCGCATACAAGATGTGCAGGATGAGCTGAACTGGTCGCCAAAAAATGTGTAGGGCACATTGACAAACTTGTTACACCTACCGCAAAATGTAGCTGTATATAGAGTATTATTTATTTAACGGTGTTTAACAGCCGGTCATCTGCTAAGGTTAACAGGGTCTAACCTCATATTTCACCTGTCCTGTAGCCTATTTCATCAATATTGCAAAGTATACTTTACTAACAAAGTATACTTTGAGGGAGTAATCATTTATTTTTCCTGAAATGCATTATTTCATAGAACTAACAAATGCATATATTTCATGATTAAAAGTATGCAGAATTATTATACTGAATTGATTACATTATCACAGCCAAATTGGCTGTGATAATGTAATAAATTCAGTATAATAAAAATTAATAAATTTATCATAAAATTGAAAATTTCTCCCTCAAAGTATACTTTGCTACTAAAGTATACTTTGCTACTAAAGTATACTTTGCAATGTTGATGAAATAGGCTACTGGAGCTGGCAGGATGAGCCGGGGCTACACTGGTTACTAAGGTACAAGTATGGCACATGTCATATATCATTGACAAACAACTGAAACTGAATGGGTTTAACCTCCCAGCAACAGCTATGGTCATTTAGGGACGGGGCTTGGTTTCAAGTATAACTATGAAAGTATTTTTTCATGCCTAAGGTGAGGTTTGAACCCACAACCTCAGGATTGGAAATCCGATCTTATAACCACCACCCAGCCATGAGGAATGAACTCAAAATGTGGTGGCTGTGACTGGAGAGTGAGTGAGTGAATAGGGTTTAACGTCCGCTTTTCTGACATAGAGGTACAAGCCTCAGGGAGTCTACACGCAGACGGGTCAACGGGGTCGTGTCCCGTATCCACCTGTCCGAGGGGGGTAAATCCCAACTTCAGAACTCAATATTTACAATCAAAATATATATTCAGTCCTGAAATTAGAACAACCTGATCTGGTGCCAGGCCCTCGCCACACCAGCATCATTTATCCCATCCCCTAAAAGTAATAGGATTAGCGCTAATCTTACTTTTATATATAGGGCATAGCCCGACTCAACTCTCACATACAAGAAAGCCAACAAGAGCTGTAGGAGAACAGCATAGCTCGACTACGAGGGTTGTCGATGTACACATAGCTTGACAAAGAAGGTGGCTGCGGCCTGCATAAAAACCTTAACCAATGTCGACTAAAAACATTAACCAAGGGAAACTAGAAATGTGGCCTGTCGGCACACGAATACCCCCACTGGCAGCCAAAGAAAACGAGGCATTTTTGATTATAAGCCATTTAGCAAAGCGTTAAGGTTTCAAACGCATCAAGTCTGTGACCTTGACCCTGGGCATAGTGTGATAATCCATGCATCGGTGTAGAAGATATAGAGCGGAAGGGAATTTCAATAGGTTTGACCTTTGACCTTCAACTGTGACCTTGGACGTAGGTGCGTGGTTAGCAATTTGATAATCCATGCATCAGTGTAGAAGATATAGAGCGGAAGGGAATTTCAATAGGTTTGACCTTTGACCTTCAACTGTGACCTTGACCTTGGACGTAGGTGCGTGGTTATTGATCGCGACACACCTTCTCATCATGAGAAACATTTGTGCCAAGCCATTTGATAATCCATGCATCGGTGTAGAAGATATAGAGAGGAAGGGAATTTCAATAGGTTTGACCTTTGACCTTCAACAGTGACCTTGACCTTGGACGTAGGTGCGTGGTTATTGATCGCGACACACCTTCTCATCGTGAGAAACATTTGTGCCAAGCCATTTGGGAATTTCAATATTTTTGACCTTTGACCTTCAACAGTGACCTTGACCTTGGACGTAGGTGCGTGGTTATTGATCGCGACACACCTTCTCATCCTGTGAAACATTTGTGCCAAGGCATTTGATAATCCATGCATCGGTGTAGATGATATAGAGCGGAAGGGAATTTCAATAGGTTTGACCTTTGACCTTCAACCGTGACCTTGGACGTAGGTGCGTGGTTAGCAATTTGATAATCCATGCATCGGTGTAGAAGATATAGAGCGCAAGGGAATTTCAATAGGTTTGACCTTTGACCTTCAACTGTGACCTTGACCTTGGACGTAGGTGCGTGGTTATTGATCGCGACACACCTTCTCATCACGAGAAACATTTGTGCCAAGCCATTTGATAATCCATGCATCGGTGTAGAAGATATAGAGCGGAAAGGAATTTCAATAGGTTTGACCTTTGACCTTCAACAGTGACCTTGACCTTGGACGTAGGTGCGTGGTTTTCCAAGTATGGTTGCTGTAGGCCCAGGAGTATTCCATATACAAGCTTGAGTAAAAACCGTAACCAAGGGGAGATAACTAAGTAATCCAAGGATAAAAGTAGGTCAAGGTCAAATATAGGTCAGGGATTATTGATGTACATCACTGGGAGATGAAGTTGTCCAAGTATGGTTGATGTAGGCCCAGAAGTATTCCATATACAAGCTTGACTATAAACATTAACCAAGTAATTCAAGGTTAAATGCAGGTGAAGGTAAAATAAAGGTCAGGGGTTATTGATGTACATCCCTATGAGAAAAAGTTATCAAAGTATGGTGTCTGTATGCACAATAGTATTCCATCTACAAGCTTGACTAAAAACCTTAACCAAGGTTGAGTAAAAACCTTAACCAAGTAATTTAAGGTTAAATGTAGGTCAAGGTCAAATATAGGTCAGGGGTTGTTGATGTACATCACTAGGAGATGAAGTTGTCCAAGTATGGTTGGTGTAGGGCCATGAGTATTCCATCTACAAGCTTGACTAAAAACATTAACCAAAGAGAATTAAGTAAGTAATTGAAGAGGAAATGTAGGTCAAGGTCAAATATAGATCAGGGGTTATTGATGTACATCACTATGAGAACAGGTTGTCCAATTATGGTGTCTGTATGCACAATAGTATTCCATGTACAAGCTTGAGTAAAAAGCTTAACCAAGGTCGAGTAAAAACCTTAACCCAGGGGAATTAAGTAAGTAATTCAAGGTTAAATGTAGGTTAAGTTCAAATATAGGTCAGGGGTTGTTGATGTACATCACTAGGAGATGAAGTTGTCCAAGTATGGTTGGTGTAGGGCCAGGAGTATTCCATCTACAAGCTTGACTAAAAACGTTAACCAAGGGGAATTAAGTAAGTAATTCAAGAGGAAATGTAGGTCAAGGTCAAATATAGATCAGGGATTATTGATGTGCATCACTAGGAGATGAAGTTGTCCAAGTATGGTGGGTGTAGGGCCAGTAGTATTGCATATACAAGCTTGACTAAAAACCTTAACCAAGGTCGACTAAAAACCTTAACCAAGGGGATTAACCAAGTAATTCAAGAGGAAATGTAGGTCAAGGTCAAATATAGATCAGGGGTTATTGATGTACATCACTAGGAGATGAAGTTGTCCAAGTATGGTGGGTGTAGGGCCAGTAGTATTCCATATACAAGCTTGACTAAAAACCTTAACCAAGGCGTGACGGTGACGCCGGGGTGACAACATAAGCTCTACTTATTCTTCGAATAGTCGAGCTAAAAATGTACATGAGGGCCAAATCCGGTATAGTGGGTTCCGGAAAGTTTGAACCCAATCGTTAAGCCAGTTTAGTCGCCTTTTACGACAAGCAATGGCTACTGCAGCACTATTCTCAGGATCAGTTGATCCCGCCCCGGTGCCTGCACGGGGCTTGTGACTGGAGAAATGGGACATAAGACATTTATGGCCAGTCTAGCTGTGGGTCTGCTCGTGCACTCCTGCTGTCTGGTGATCCATTCCATTGCTAAAAGTACGACGGGTGCTTCACTTACTAAATGGCGAACAGTGCAGACCCTGACCAGACTGCGCGGATGCGCAGGCTGGTCTGGGTCTACACTGATCGCATTGGCCATAAGCCCAATTTCTCTAGACCGACAAAAAACAAAAACACATTAAATATACATTTATGCAATTCACTGTCTTAATTTTGAAAATACATAATTACACATATAATAAATTACAATGTGTATAGTATACCTGCATGCACTTCTGAATATAATCTGTACTGGTAAAGGGAAATCTGAATTCATATATATATTTCAATCCTAAACCAGGCTGAATATTTTAATTCATTGCCACATGTACTTAAACAGTCATTTTACTAATGTAGACCATTTGAATATACAAATACAGTAACGTCGTTTCTACAACGGCTAAACACAAAGTATCCGAATATATATATATGTAGTTTTATTCAAATATTTGAAATGTGTGAAAATACAGGATTTATTTCCCTGAGCTCCGGTATTTGAAAATTGTATCTGAATAAATTTGATTACACGCATATGCATTTATATAAGACTGATCAGGGGTTAGTCCCAGAAGAACGGGTTAGTCCCAGAGCAGGGGACAATTTCAGAATGGGGGCTAATACCAGAAAGGGGGTCGAAAAACGTGATGTCGATCCCAGAACAGGCCAATCACGAAAATTGCACACATGGAACATTTTCAAGCTGCCGTCGTAGAAACAAGCAAGGTGCATGTTTTTTTTACTTCACATCAATAATAACTTCAGTGGGTGATGTACGTTTGGCCTCAATGACAAACCCAACATCTTCAATCGTCGCCACCATCTTTGTAGCGAGCGCAGGTGGCCAGAGCCTGATGTTACGTCCATAACTTTGACTTCATTCAAGCGTGAAGTCAATACAGCGTATTCAGAATGTGCAGAATTAGCCCTCATTCCGGTAAAAATTAGCCCCGATTCTAGGGATTGGTCCCTGAAATAGGACCAACCCCAAATATACGTGAAATTGCAACATCGGAGCACCGTAAGTAAAATTAATCTTAGATGTATTGTGTGCATGTAAATTGCATGTTAGGAGCGCTATACAAACAATTTTGATGCTGATCATTTCTCAGGGTAACAGATCCTGAGAGTGTTAAATCACACTATAGCGTGCAATATTTATAGGTTATTTGATTTGTATGTGGATATATGCACGAGTTCCGCCGCGTGCGATATTGCGCGACTTTAGGAGCGCAATATCGTTGAGCGGCGGAACGAGTGGCATATATCCACATACAAATCAAATAACCGTTTTATTATATACGTACATCATTCATAATTTATATGCGCTTCAAAAAATATACAAAATATAAACAAAATAAACAAATTAGTGGTGATTTAGAAGGAACCATTTTGTGAGGTGCAGCGTAGTTCTGGCGCTGACTAACATGAACTCACGAGACGTCAATATGGCAATGTGTTTCAATGGGAAACGAAAGTACGTGTATAATAAATAATTTAATATATGAACAAATATGGAACAAAATGTACAACTTGCATGACAAAATCTGATTAATGCCAATAAATGCTTTGCAAGGCTGAACTCAGTGCAGTAATAGAAGCAATGGCGGTTTTGTATTCTTATAAAACGAGCATGTATAAGAAATTGAAACTCGAAATTCAACGGTTTCATTTGCCAAACCCAAATACAGACTTCCTGATTTGATAAATTTGAGCACATACCCGGAAAGTTCTGTAACAACCTGTCATTAGTACAAAACCGCTTAGTCCAATAACAGTTGACCCCGGGTTTTGCGCTGATGGAATATTCAATCAGAAATACATTGTAACAGATGAAAAATAATTAAATATTTACGTTTTGTGTCCTAGAACTAAAAATGTTCTTGAATTTTTACCCTAAATAAGGCAGTTTGGATCGGTCGAGACAGCTCGACCAATCCAAGTGCCTGATTTTGACAAATCATACTGCCTGGTTTTGAGTAGAAGATTTTACCAGATATCAAGCTCTAGATTTGAATACAAGCTCGGATATTTTGTTTATCCATCAGCCCAGTAGCCGATTTCACCAAAATCGCTAAGCATACTTATCTAGCTAAGTATACTTTGAGGGAGTAATCATTTAATTTTCCCGAAATGCAAAATTTCATATAGAACTAACGACTGCATATATTTGAGGATTAAAAGTATGCAGAATTATTGTACTGAATAAATTCAGTATAACAACAAGAGCTGTAGGAGAACAGCATAGCTCGACTACGAGGGTTGTCGATGTACACATAGCTTGACAAAGAAGGTGGCTGCGGCCTGTATAAAAACCTTAACCAAGGTTGACTAAAAACATTAACCAAGGGAAATTAAGTAAGTAATTCAAGGTTAAATGTAGGTCAATGTCAGATATAGGTCAGGGGTTATTGATGTACATCACTAGGAGATAAAGTTTTCCAAGTATGGTTGATGTAGGCCCAGGAGTATTCCATATACAAGCTTGAGTAAAAACCGTAACCAAGGGGAGATAACTAAGTAATCCAAGGATAAAAGTAGGTCAAGGTCAAATATAGGTCAGGGATTATTGATGTACATCACTAGGAGATGAAGTTGTCCAAGTATGGTTGATGTAGGCCCAGAAGTATTCCATATACAAGCTTGACTATAAACATTAAGCAAGTCATTCAAGGTTAAATGTAGGTGAAGGTAAAATAAAGGTCAGGGGTTATTGATGTACATCCCTATGAGAAAAAGTTATCCAAGTATGGTGTCTGTATGCACAATAGTATTCCATCTACAAGCTTGACTAAAAACCTTAACCAAGGTTGAGTAAAAACCTTAACCAAGGGGAATTAAGTAAGTAATTTAATTAAGGTTAAATGTAGGTCAAGGTCAAATATAGGTCAGGGGTTGTTGATGTACATCACTAGATGAAGTTGTCCAAGTATGGTTGGTGTAGGGCCATGAGTATTCCATCTACAAGCTTGACTAAAAACCTTAACCAAAGAGAATTAAGTAAGTAATTCAAGAGGAAATGTAGGTCAAGGTCAAATATAGATCAGGGGTTATTGATGTACATCACTATGAGAAAAGGTTGTCCAAGTATGATGTCTGTGTGCACAATAGTATTCCATCTACAAGCTTGACTAAAACGTTAACCAAGGGGAATTAAGTAAGTAATTCAAGAGGAAATGTAGGTCAAGGTCAAATATAGATCAGGGGTTGTTGATGTACATCACTAGGAGATGAAGTTGTCCAAGTATGGTGGGTGTAGGGCCAGTAGTATTCCATATAGAAGGTTGACTAAAAACTTTAACCAAAAGGAATTAAGTAAGTAATTGAAGAGGAAATGTAGGTCAAGGTCAAATATAGATCAGGGGTTATTGATGTACATACCTATGAGAAAAGGTTGTTGAAGTATGGTGTCTGGATGCACAATAGTATTCAATGTACAAGCTTGAAAAAAAACCTTAACCAAGGTTGACTAAAAACCTTAACCAAGGGGAATTAAGTAAGTAATTCAAGAGGAAATGTAGGTCAAGGTCAAATATAGATGAGGGGTTATTGATGTGCATCACTAGGAGATGAAGTTGTCCAAGTATGGTGGGTGTAGGGCCAGTAGTATTGCATATACAAGCTTGACTAAAAACCTTAACCAAGGTTGACTAAAAACCTTAACCAAAGGGGAATTAACCAAGTAATTCAAGAGGAAATGTAGGTCAAGGTCAAATATAGATCAGGGGTTATTGATTTACATCATTAGGAGATGAAGTTGTCCAAGTATGGTGGGTGTAGGGCCAGTAGTATTCCATACACAAACTTGACTAAAAACCTTAACCAAGGCGTGACGGCGATGCCGACGCCGGGGTGACAACATAAGCTCTACTTATTCTTCGAATAGTCGAACTAAAAACTAATAAATTTATTCTTAAATTTAAAATTTCTCCCTCAAAGTGTACATAGCAAGATAAGTATAATTTGCAATGTTGGCGAAATAAGCTACAGATTACCACCCCCACCCCACTCCACCCCATAGGGTAGAGAGGTCTCATTCTCTCGTATCCCGTTTTATCGATTCACTCACCCCACTCACTTCAATACTAAAAAACTCGCAATTTGACTAGAAATTAATGTCCATTAACAACCATAAAAATGACCAGCCACAACAAAAAGGGGCTTACATAGTTTGATGCCTGTGCAGCTCCAGATCAGCATGCACAACATGATCCCCCCCCCCCCCCCCCCCCACCTCCCCCCCCCCCCCCCCACCTCACCCCATGCAAGTTTTATGTAGCGTCACAACTTAATAAAAGTTGTTCACTTCAAGAAAGACACGTTTGGGCTGTGCTCTACAAACACGATCAACTCGACAGAGCGGGTTCATGGAATGTGTGATCGGTCTAGCACCCGATCCATATATGGGACTGGAGAAATGGAGCTTATCACATGTACGATCAGTCTAGCAACAAATAGCAAACGCATATCTCTGCAATGTTGGAGCACTGAACTTCTGACAACTATACACATTGTGGTACCGCCTTATTGACTAATGGATCCAGATGATGTCCTGCCACTGCAAAGGGTGTTTACTGAACCAGTGTCACCCCAGATCAGCCTGTGCATATACACAGTCGATCCTGGACTACAGTGTTCAATTATAGTGTCGCGGCAATATACTTGGATGTTTTGGTAATAAAATATAGTTTCAAACTTTCATGTTCAAATATGTGATTTGTTTTTCCGGGATGTTTGTAAATCCGATAAAGAAAGTTTATATGAATTAAAAACTGGAAATCACACTGAATACAAGTGAAAATGTGACATCTGGAAATCAACAATTTCAACTACCGTATGGGAGCCAGCTGATCAGGGACTGTGTTTGTTAAGCAGTCTGAGCACATACTCTGCTCTCATGCACAAAATCATGCAGTTTGATTAGTCGACACTGAGCTGAGCTCAGTCTCTGCTAATCAAACTGCATGATTTTAAGCATAGATTTCGAGAGCGTGCTTAGAAAGTTATTTATCAGGTAACAAGCTTTGTATTGGCCCAATACGTACCGATTGATAACATAATGTCGTATCAGGCACTGACCTATACGAATATCCGGCTTACAACTAATTGAAAACCGCAGTTTCATTGGTAGAACGTTACCGAACGACGTCTGTGTAATGACGCAATGTAAACAAGTCTGTGTTATTTTCAATGAAATCGGTGTCATATTTCCTCATTGTGTACATAAAACGTTACCTGATAAATAGAACACCATGCTAGTGTATTTTTATATCGAGGTCATCAGGCTCGGCTGGGTAACTGTAGGATTCCAACATGTTTCCTAGCCTTGCCTGATAAACTTGATATAAAAAGACATAAGCATGTTATTCTCTATATATCACAGGCCCTATATCTACACTTGTCAAACACCCGATAAGCCAAATCTGTCTTGGCGGAACATGGGTAGATATGGCGGTACTGTCACGTCGACTAGTGCAGGAAACGTATACTCATCTTCTGTTCCACGTCCACTCGCTCCATCACCTGGGGATATATACAGAAATACATGGACATCTAGAGATTATGTTTGTAAAACATGGATATGACCCTAAAAAAGAAAGCTTACACATTTCTTGACGTAAAGATGGCTAAGTGTGTCAGCAACATTGCAGCGGTCAAGGTCCTTTGTGTGCGTTACTATTACTGAATTAGAGAGCCGGGCCCAAGGTACACTAGTACCACTTCCGTTGGTTGAAAAGATGGTGATCGTCATACCTTGTAGATATTTAATATCAGAGTATAATTTGGTATGATTTAAAGAGGCTTTTGTCATTCATACTACTAAGTGCCTACTAAAAGCTTAGCTCATACAGAGACGGGAAGGGACCTCAGTGTCTCATGAAAAAGACCAGTGAGATGGAATAACAAAAGTATTTTTTTGTACCCAGTGTGGGAATTGAATACTGTCGATTCATCCCTAAGTACAGTGGAACCTCGTCCAAACTGGACACCCTGGGAAGTCCCCAGGATGTCCAGCTTGGATGGGGTTCCACTATGATTCAGAATTATTAACACATTTCATACCTTGTTTCATGCAATAACAGAAGCTCACTTGTAATGCAAAACTTTAACAGATGCGATTAATATCAATAATATCAATAAATTAAAGTGAAACTCATCAAAATTAAACACACTGGTGTTTACTCGGTGTCCGGTGTAGGTGTCAAATCTAGAGAGATTGTACAGTAATGGAACATGAGCGGTTCGAACTTCCAACAACTGACCCACCCACAACCAACGGCTCCCTAACTCTGGAGTACACTTCACTGACCTTGGTGAACTCGTCAAAGGATATCATGAGATCGCCGTCTGTGTCGGCCTCGTTGATTGTGCGGTCGGCTATACTGTTCAACTGCAATAACAAAAGTGATGGTTGAAACATGTTTTATGTACGTAAATGTCACTATGGCTTATGGTATTTCTAGCGAGACTAGCTCCGGTTTCCTAGCACCTACGATAAGGATCTTTCCAGTTTGTTAGACTGAATGGCAATCAGTGGAGATCCTGATCCGATGGCACAGGATCTATACTGGTCGCAAATGATGTCCCACTGTCACCACAAATAACAAGAAACGAGGCAAAGCCACGATGGCCAGGTTTTTTCCAAGCATAGACACTTGGATAACATAATTATACCCACTTTTTGTAGACTAGATGGCCGTGGCCTGCATGTCGTGCCTTGGGGCGAGGCATGGACACTAAAAAAATAGATATAGTAGATGGAAAAACTTTAACCAAAAAACTTTAACCGGACACACGGACGTATGGACGTATGCCAAAATGCCGACTATATCGTGCTTTCCGCAAGCGGGCGCGACAATGATGATAAACACCCATGTGAAGTATCAAGGTAATGGGTGAAGCAGTTGCAGAGATATAGTACACGAAAAAACTTTAACAAAAAATATTAAAGTAATTTGACCTTGACATTGGGCACAGGGGCCTCACGGTTGGGGGGTAGAATGAAAATATGGATGATGATAAACACCCATGTGAAGTTTCAAGGTAATGGGCGAAGCAGTTGCAGAGATACATGTATAGTATAACGAAAAACTTTTAACCAAAAAACTTTAACCAGACGTACGTTAAAAAGTTAACGTTGAAAATGGGTAAGTCAATTACGTAGAAATAATAGGTGAAGCTAAAAAAAATGGTCACATGTTGGATAGTTGTATGTGGTGGGCACCCCTTGGTTATGAAGCTGTGAAAGTTTGGTGGTCCTAGGTGGTACAGTAATAAAGAAATGGACTTAAACACGAAAACTTAACATTGATTGTGGACGCCCCGCCGCCCGCTGCCCGCCCGCCCGGCTTTCGCTAATCCAATAGCCTGGGTTTTTAAAAAAAAAAAAAAAAACCTGGCTAAAAATTATACATATATATTACTAGATGGCCGCGGCCGGCATATACATATATATTACTAGCAATATATATGTATAATTTTTATTTGTGGTGACAGTGGGACAGTTGTGCCCGCCGGGGCTTTGATATTATACCGAAAAACTTTAACCCGGACACACGTACGTACGTGTGCCAATATGCCGACTATATCTCGCTGTCCGCAAGCAGGCGCGACAATAATGTTACCAAATAAGACACAAATATGTAATATAAGACAGTAGATAGAACGCGATGCCTTTAAGAATGATGCCGAGTTCGTCAAACAAATGGCAATCAGCGCAGATCCTGATCAGACTGTGCAGATGTGCAGGCTGATTTGGATATACACTGGTCACAAATGCTACTGCCACCATGACAAATATGCATTCCATTCAATGTAGAATTTTTACCAAAGCAGACAGAGATATGAAATGCAAACCAGTAGATAAAAAGCGAGGGTTTCAAAAATGATATTGAGCCTGTCAAAGAAATATTGAAAGTGAAAGGGTTTAACACCAACAGCATGGACGCAACCAATGCTCTCACAATCTCATTTTTTCTCCATCAACTTGGTCTCTATGTTGGAAATTATTTGTGGTGCATTGAATTCGCGGATATTCCATGACCGCAGATATAGAGGGGAAAAAAGCACAGAATTTTCTCGCTGTACAGTATCCCGATTTCAGGCATACAATTTATCAAGGAGTTTGGTCACACAAACTAATAGACTTCGAGCACATTCTCAAACAATTATAGAATCATGAACATGATCAGGAGCTACACTGTTCACTATTTACCTGTTCCTCGGAGATATTGTCGCCCACCATCATGTGTAGGACGGCCAATAGTTCCTCCCGCGAGATCCGCTTGTCTGCGTCCAGGTCATACATTTGAAATGCAACTGTAACACAGATGGGAAAGTTTTGTATCTAAAGCGAATTATATGCCCAGATTTCAAATTCAATGTGTATTTTGCTTTTACAAATGTATTATGATTTTCGTCCTTTATATTAAATAGGGAGAAAATGATTTTTTTTTAAAATTCACTTATTTGAGCTGCAAAAAGCAAACACTGTTTGCTTTTTGCAGCTCAACTAAGTAAATGTTCAACATTATTACAGTATTTTCACTACTCAATTTGCAAATCAATGATTATTTTCACATTGCTGTGAGTATTTTTTTGTACTCCCACTTTTGATAATCAATGCATATTCTGCTAAAACAAGTGCCAATATCCATCTTATCTGGAGCTCTGCATGTGTAGAGGGTCTTACATGAGTGATGACTAGTTATGCTATATTTTGCTTAGGAGACGACCAGTAGCCGATTTCATCAAACTTCCCGAAAAGCATTATTTCATATAGAACTAACGACTGCATATATTTGATGATTAAAAGTATGCAGAATTATTATACTGAATTTATTACATTATCACAGCCATAATTAACTTCCCGAAAAGCATTATTTCATATAGAACTAACGACTGTATATATTTGATGATTAAAAGTATGCAGAATTATTATACTGAATTTATTACATTATCACAGCCATAATGGCTGTGATAATGTAATAAATTCAGTATAATAAAAATTAATAAATTTATCCTAAAATTGAAAATTTCTTCCTCAAAATATACTTTGTTAGAAAAGTATACTTTGCAATGTTGGTGAAATAGGCTACAGATCAGGAACAAACAATAAATATGGCCCAAGAGATAAATTGTTCCTCGTGGAAATAAATAGCCCCACTTGTTAAACATTTTTACAGATATCATTAGAAACGATGATAATGCTGTATGATGATCTAATGCACTTTTGAGGTTCTCTAGTTCGCATATTCAAAATGATTTATGATTTTAATACATTGTGTCATTACACTGCGAAAGACCATTTCACGCAATAAAATAGGGATCAGAGATTTTGATGTGAGCTTATACCACCGCGAGTCACTATCAGTAAGTAAGTATTACTAAATGATTATACCTGTATAGCGGACAATCACAATTGTTACAACTGGTGGAATAGTGACATAATTATACAATTATTTAATTCCTATAAAGAACAATTTGTTCCTACTAAGTGGGCATGTACCTTTAATAGCAAATAAAACATACTGTTACTAGCATTCAATTTTCAAGAACTTTTATGATATGTGGCTGTGACTGGAGAAATGGGGATTTTGAGTTTTGTGACCAATGTCGCTCCTGACCAAATAGCACGCTTTTGTAGCCGGATAACCATCTGTATTGCTTGTTAGAAGCATGATGGGTGTTTCATTGTTGGAATGATGAACAGTGCAGATCTGGATCTACACTGGTCGCAAAACGCATATTAAGCCCCATTTCTCCAGTCATATATAAATGGTAACAGAATAATGTTTTCAGTGTTTCATCATGTTCATTGTCACTTGGATAGAGAAACGTCACAATTTCAAATTCACATCAATTTGAACAATCGATACTAGTAATTCCGATAGATAAAACTGAAACTGACATTCGATTCAGCTTATATTTAAGGATAGGAATTTGCTTTAACACCTTCCATACCCGGAAATCTTCAAATGTCAGTTTTATACTTGATGCAGGTCATCTTGTACATGTAGCAAAGTTGCATCTCCAAAGCAACAGTAGGTTTACAAGTATTCATTACTACATAAACTCTTTTGCTATGTTGGATACCGTAATTTATCCCGTCAACACAGTGCGTGTGTGCCGTGAAACACGGTGCCGTGAAACATTTTTGATATCCAGTCAATACTATTTATTGCATTTTACAGCCATTTGTAGGTGTTGATGGGATAAATAGAATAGTAGGTTAGTGCCGTGAATGGGAAAAAATATCTGGCGCGGCACAGAAACGGGATGTGCTCGGCAGAGCCTCGCCCATCCCGTTTCCTGAGCCTTGCCAGATATTTTTTCCCATTCACGGCACTATTACCTACTATTCTCTATAACCCTAAATAATCGGATAAAATAGAAGTTTCCAAAACAAATTGTATCCAAATACATTGTTACTGTTATTAACCCTTCCTACGCTGTTGACAAAAATTGACGT
Source organism: Conchocele bisecta (assembly GCA_029237695.1). Taxonomy (NCBI): domain Eukaryota; kingdom Metazoa; phylum Mollusca; class Bivalvia; order Lucinida; family Thyasiridae; genus Conchocele; species Conchocele bisecta. The sequence continues at coordinate 108,082,217 of CM055269.1, read as the reverse complement.
CTGCTGTTTTTCATTTTCGCTTTAATTCTTAAAAACTGGTAATGACAGCACATGAGAATCGTCTCCACTGGTTTTTGTCCAGAAATATTGAAAATAAAACATTTCCAGCAGACGACATTTAATTCAGCGTAGTAAGGGATAAACCAGTACTATCATAATAACCATAAATATTGAGACACTCACGGTATATATATTTATGTGTTTCCCCAATAAATGGTGTCCGAATATTCAGGGTTATGACGGTAGTTCAAATATAATTGGACTGAAACCAAACACATGTAAGTTTATGGAAACGGAGATTTATTTGATATTTATGGTATGTGGGCTTAGTCTCACATTTGAGTTTCTCCTCCCGTGTGTTGAGTTTGTTCTTGCTGGCGTTGGTCTTGGTTGGCCGGAACCGCGCTAGAACTCGCATGAACTGCTTGAAGTTCACCGTCTCCTCATTGCTGAAATGTACAACACAGATGTGAGGATGTGAGAGAGGGGTAATAATCGGGCACACAGGTGAGTATGAGAACTTTCTTACACTTGGCTGTGAAGGAAGAAAATGTTTAATGTCACAGCAACAGCTAAGGTTATTTAAGGATGAGACCTCGGTTTCCAGTCTCATCAGAAATACAAATGGGATGGAAATGTACAGGGATCCTCTAGATTATCGGACAAAAGCAGTTTATTTCTTAAAATAGCAGCTACGGGTATAACATTTTCACAGAACAATCGTCGGTTCTTGCTATCTCAACGCATGTAAACTATTTAGCAAACTGTGCCATCTTTCTCACTTAAAATTGGGTCAGATCATCAGTCATAAGATTGCCCCAAAATTAACATCGACAATCAGTTATCCGGACAAATGTATAATCGTCTTATAACTTGTATTCTCACCTTGAAATCATAATTTTATCGCCTGTAAACCACTGTAAACAGTATTGTGTAGTTCTGCAGAAAAAACAAGCACCATTCGCTTCTTGGAAAACAACGTATTTATAGAATTTATTGTATTTATAGAACATCTCTGAAATGACGTAATGGGCGCACTCGATTGGAAGCCCCCGCGCGACTTTTGACGTTGTAAACAACTTGTGGACAGAGTTGAGGAATATTTTCAGCAATTTTCACTAAAATGTTTACCTTGGCGATATATTCTTCACACTGGCATATAGGCCATGGGCCAAATATGGAAACCCTCCCCCCCCTGTGGTACATAAGCAGACATATTTTTCTGATAACTATAATCAATTACGAGTTTAATGCAACTTGTCTGCGCTCTGTAAACCGCTGGATGAATGTATGGCACCATTTTGAAATATACCACCCAGCAACGTTTTGCCATATTAAAAAATCACACTTTTTGTAAAGATGTGACAAAATTATATTGTTAAACACGGAAACTGCTGTTGTTTTGCAGGTTTTGAGAGATGTTTATAGCAATACTTTGCATTTAAGTAGAATTTAGGACCGTCCGGTCCTTTTAAGCAAATATTTTGCATATTTAATTACCCCACCCACTCCATCTCAATGGTAACACATGTATTGCCACACATCTCTTCCCATACGGTATTTATAAATTATAACTATGGAAAATATACATGCATGTGCTCATGAAACATGTGCAAACTATAGTTCCTGTTTTTCTTATGCTTACTGCACATGATACTAAGTTAACCACAACTGAATTTGAAACCGTTACCCCACCCACTAAATCTACAATGTACATTGTATACATATTGAGTTTCATTAGCTGTCTCCACTTACATTTACTTTTAACTGGTACATATGAATAGTCAACTACTTCAACATGACACTGGCGTCATTGCATACACAAAAATATCAAAAGTTGTCATGATGAAAGTGCATGGAGTGAAGTATGTATAGCAGCAAGTGTGAAGAACAAAGAGAATTTCCCCACATTATCGGGCAAGAAATGATTCGATATTTACAACAAGATCAATGCTATATTGTGAAATAGAACATGTTAAATGTGAGCATCGATATAATGCACAACAACAGTTATAGACATGCGTATACTGATTTGCGTATGCTTATACAACAAGGTAATTAATTTTCAATCAAGGTTTGAAGCATCGCGCCTGTGGCGGGGACAATACCCACAACATCAGGTAAGAAACTATTCATTATTTGCATCGTCACATCAAATATGGTTCATGAAATCATTAACATACATAGCATCATATATATGAGACATACATACATACATACATACATAGTTACATAATGTGTCCAGGGCTTTCATTGTTCTTGATTTGTGCATGATTATACAACAACAGTTATAGACATGCGTATACTGATTTGCGTATGCTTATACAACAAGGTAATTAATTTTGAATCAAAGTTTGAAGCATCGCGCCTATGGCGGTGACAATCCCCACATCAGGTAAGAAACTATTCATTATTTTCATCGCCGTATCAAATATGGTTCATGAAATCATTAACATATACATAGCATCACATATATATAGACATACATACATACAGTTACATGTGTCCAGGCCTTTCATTGTTCTTGATTTGTGCATGGTTATACAACAAGGTAATTAATTTTCACTCAGGATTGAAAGCCTCGATACCAGGTAAGACATATTTCAATATTTACAATAACAGATGAAATAAAATATGGTACACAATATCATTCATATCAGCATATTCATATCAGCATATATAGACATACATACAGTTACATAATGTGTCCGGTGCATTCGTTGTTCTTGATTCACGTATGGTTGGTTACAACAAAGTAATTCATTTTCAATCAGGTTCGGAAGCATCGCACCTGTGGCGGAGTCAATACCCATGGCATCACGTACGAAACTCCGGCTTAAGAGAAGTAACTAGTCATATGCTTCATCCGCATCAAACATGCTATCTAGTAAGCTGTCAGGCTCATGGGCATTTGTTTCATCAACATCCACCGTATCCACTTCTTCCTCTTCTTCTACCAGTAGATCTATCATTTCAGTTGGCAGGTAATCCCCCTCTGTCCATTTGCACTCCAGTGTTCCGTTTATGACCTCCCACCCACGGCCATTTGGTGGCGGTATGCATGCATTCGATTGGTCAGTGCTGCACCAAATGAGGGTTTGGTGATTAGCTCATTCATATACATTCTCAACGATGACCTGCATGGTGGCAGAATACTAAGATCAGCGCCATTGTAACTTGACAGCAGCTCTCCTGACTTGGGACTGAACTTTTGCAGGAATAGCTCCATGCGCAGTTTGTTTATGTCTGTAATACTAGTACTAGTACAACGTACTCCTGTACATCAGACACACAAAGTGTTCAAGGTCTTCGAAGAGTTGTGTTCTACAGAAGGGGACAAACCCAACTGCATGAATGTATCAGTGAATTCTGGGTGCCTCAAGTAGTTTTAGCGGTGTCACCTTTCCACGACGAACGAAAGCACTCGTGCTGTCACAGACCGGTGAATGCATGAAGTGCTGGCAATGCCAAACACAGCTGCGTACCAACCTCAGCAATGATACCGTGTATGTCAAGCAGTCGTCGTTTGTTGCCGACACCGGTGTCAAACAGCACATGCTGTTTCACCTGCTGTATAAACCTGAGTAACAGTACAAACACGTCGGTATCTGGAGATCTGACAACAATTGTATTGTTCTCCGATAAATGCGATGCATGGTGAAAACAATGCAATACCAGTCGTGTGTCTGCTTCCTCTTGTGACGAATTCAGTTCTTCTATTTCGTCAGTGTGTGTTGATATGCCATACATACTAGTAATTTGACGCATTTGGTTTCACACACAAACACAATTGTTCTTCCCTTCACCATGTGTGTGTATTTATCTTGCATCCATTCATTAAGTAGGAGTTTTCACAATTGTGTCTTGTTGACATCGTTCGAGAGGAACTGCTTCCAGTTCCACGTGGAACATTTGTCAGCGGTCCCTTGATCAAGTAGGTATTTTGTGGTACCTCTTCGTTGTCGTTCATTGGTTTTTAATTGACAGAGGATGGTACGTGTTTGTTACAAAATCCACGCGTTCTGCTTTCGGCATTTGGTGATATAGACTCTCCGCCAGATCTGCAAATGTGTTGGGCAAAGCAGTTTGCATATGTAGAAATTGCATTTCCGTCAATGATGTAGCTCACCTGTTCTAGCGGAGGCCTGTAAACCATATGCGTCTGCCCTTCCAGTTGGTCATCAATTTCGCTTTGTCAGTCCTTGCCGGTGATCCATCAGCTGTTGCAAGCGACCATGGAACACTGGACCTAACGGGTAACTGAAGACCTTAGCCATGTCAATGTTGTTCCTGAGTGCAATGGAAACGAGCTGTCCAAATACATTCCGTTCTGCTACTAGTTGCAAATGTCTCGAGTTTTTGTTGCTTTATTGGCGCATGGAAGCTGGCAGATCTTTCTACAAACAGACTTCAGTCTGCCCCTGGCAGCTAATTTGTGACGTTGACTGACAAAATGTACCGAAATACATTTGAGACCAGCGTAACGCCAGATGTGACAGTATGATAATGGAACATGCTGTTCACTATTCAATCTATATTATGAAGTGTCATTTCTATTGAATATCTTAGATCCAGAAACAGACTGCATTTCAATACATGTGTAACTCAAGACATCCATAGGTCGCATATGTCATAAGATGCCACTTATCATCAGTTAACGTGGAAAATTGTTAACATAGAACATTGTTGAAAAAACGCCCTTTTTGGCGGCCATTTTGAAAATTTCCACCATTTATATCATGCTATCAAGTCAATATGTATTACATAATTGATATGCATTACAAGGTATAAGTTACAATGTTAATAGCGGTTCCAATAACACTTAACAGCAGTTACAGTGCAAACTTTTCGTAAAAACACACTTTTTGCAGGCCATTTTGAAAATGGCGGCCATTTTGGTAAAAGAAATTGATTTTGAATGTATCACACACTGTTTTATATTCAATTAGGGAGTAAATAAGAATGATTTAGAAAATTTTAATCGGTCCTAATACCGGTTAACAGGCGATAAAGCTAGTCCTGTAAACCAAAACAATTGTTTTTGACGGCCATCTTGGAAAATGGCCGCCATTTGTTCATCCAGCGGCTTTTTAATGGCAGACCTTCTGGAATGACAGACAATTGACTACTGAATTTGAAAATCATAGTGGCGTTATGTACCACAGGGGGGGGGGAGGGGGGGTTATTGGTGGCCCAAAGACTAATAGAAACAGCAAGCACCTGATGACTTAGATGTGTTTGTTGCAAAATCGGATCAAATGAATGCGTTTAATAAACAGGGATTTTCATTTGTCTGATAAACTGATTGTCCGGCTAACTGGTATGACCCCTGTACTGTAAAAGTAGTTTTTGATGCCCTATGCGAGGTTTGAACCCACAGCCTCTAAATTTGAAGTCAAGTGTTCTAACCCATAGACCACAACCCATTCATGTGATGGGAGAAATGGGGCATATAGCATTTGTGACGAGTGTAGACTCTGACCTGACTGCTCATGTGCGCAGTCTGATCAGGGCCTGCACTGTTTGCAATTCAGCGGGTAAAACAGCCATAATTATACTAATAAACAGTATGAACCATTATCATGTTGCAGGAGTTCACTAGCAGATCACAAGCTAGACTGGAGCCACATTATCATAAACCAAGAGTGGCGCTAAGATTTACAATTACAAGCCAAAATGAACTGTTATTGTGGAGAAAAAACACACACTATTCTACATTGGCTTCATAGTACTTTCAGGGATTCCGCTGGGGAAAAAAAATAATTGCCACTTCAAAAAAAAAGAAGGAATAACCAATAGGATAAAAATAAACAATTGGCGATAAAAAATTACAATTTTCGGCAAAAATAAAGAGGATTTTTTATCGCTAATTGTTTATTTTTATCGCCAATTGCGAAAGTGGCGATCGCCAGCGGAATCCCTGTACTTTTTCAAATAATTTCTGAAATGTTCAGTAGTGAAAATGGTAATTTCTGAATTATTTGTAGCTAAATGGCCATTTCAGTAACCAAATGGCTACCAGTAGCGCCATTCTAGATAAGCCCCATTTCACAAGCCACAGCGCTGGGCTAGATTACAATTGCCTGTGACACAACTATGAGTACCCATACCTTTCCTGGAAGAATGAGTGGACAATTCTGTCTCCGAGTGGATTTATGGCAAGTTCTGGAATTCGCAGGAAGTCTTCTCGGCTGCATAAAACAATGATTACAGCAAAAGAAGTTAAAGAACATGTGTCATATGACTATGGAACATCACAGCAAATTTAATTAAATATCAGTGTTCACTACATATATAGAGAATACCAGGGCCCGGTTGCTCAAAGCTGCTGTTAGCTTAACAGACTGTTAAATCCTTAGCATTGCTAAGGATTTAACAGTCTGTTAAGCTAACAGCGGTTTTGAGCAACCGGGCCCAGGCTAGTGTCTTTTGATATCAACTTTATCAGGCAAGGCTAAGAAATGCATAAGGAATTATGAGGCTTGCTGAGGAATTCCTACCGTTTCCGAGCCAAGTCTGATAAACTAGGTATCAAAAGACACTTGCCTGTATTCTATTTATCAGGTAACGTATTATGTTCGAAGATGACCACAGATAACGTCGCTATCTATGGACAGAACGCGGACTAGTTTACGTTGCGTCATTACACCGATGTCATTCGGTAACGTCACGTGACGTCATCCAACCAATGGAAAGTCAGTTTTCACATCGTTGTATGCCTGATACAACAATATGTTATCAGTCAGTACGTATTCGGACAATACAGGGCAGGTCTGATAAAATTCAGATAGCGCCGCAATACAAATACCGTAATTATTCTAATAACAGTCGGAGGGCTATGCATATTTCTGATTCAGCTTTGGCATTATAATTACATAAAAACACAGATATTTGAATTTTGAGATGATTTTTCTGTGTGAAAATAAAATAATTTGACTGAAAATATTGAAGGAGGCTACTATTAGAGACGAATCTACTAAAAGAATAAATATGAATTTTTCCATAGCGCATAAAAATATGTTTAAATATCACACCTTGTGCTCAAAATCAAGCAGTTTGGTAGGTAGGTCATCCTTGGCCATATAAACTGAGAAAAAAGAAAATCCAACAGCTGGCGACAATTTTGAGTGCAATAATCCAATAAGTTTAGCTCGCTATGCCCATGTAATAATATTGTCGCTGAAAAACTAGAGCCTACGGTTTCTGATTGTCAGAGGAAAAAATACTACTAAGCATCCAAACTGTCATAAACCTACTCAGAACCGTTTCACCCCTAAATACATGTAACTGGAATGGATTTTGATATGTTAATTTTTCAACCAATCCAATCGTTACAAAATGATTTTCAGACTAGTCCATTTGTGAAAAACGGGAGTTTTTTTTCTTCTTCTTCTCAAAAATATGAAAATTATTTGCAAAAAGTGCAGATCCTGATGAGACAACACGTCATGAGCCGGCTCATCTGGATCCTGACTGTTTGCAAACACCACTATATAGGGCTGTAGTGTTGACAGGGTTAATGATTGTTTACCTTAAGAATCCATTGTTGTTCTTGTCGAGGCTTGTAAATCGGCTGTACAGGCGTACTATCTGGTTGCGAGAAACTAAAACATACAATAACAAGAGATTATGTTTGCAAACCATGGATATACACCTTGGCATACTGGGCAATGCTGGAGTAGATGCCAGGTTCAACGGCATATTACCATCTTTTGATCGATACCGACGGTTACTTCCAGTCAAATAGATCTCAATGACGAAACGTCAATTACATATTAATTACCAAATTCATTAGTAAACAAATGGCTGCTATTGAAAGTCGCGATAGGTAGGGCAAGCGAGAGGGCTCACAGATATCCCCAGCCACTGCCTGCATCAACAAAGTAAAACATTCTGGAAGTCTTGACTTTATCTATTTCACGCACCTGTCGGTTATAATTATCTCCCCTGTCAGTGACTTGAAGGAGCGTAAGGGGAAATCTGACCTGTTTTCCTATATAATCATTTTTGAACACTAAATTATAACAACAATTTCGGATCGTTTCGAAAAGTTTAAAAACAAATTTATAAATTTCAGGGGTTGAAATTTCACTCGGCCAGCTTGCCATGGCGAGTGTTATTTGTGGCGGTCGAGTACTTTCTACAGGCACTCGCCCAGTTTGGCGAGTGAAAAATTTGTCAGGATTTTTTTTCTGAAAAAATTGCCAATTAATTCCATCGATAACGGCCAACAAATGGTATTAATTCAGCGACCATTTGTTGTTTACAGTTTACGTCAGTTTGCCGGAAGTAAGATTCAAGCAGTGTCTATGTACACGGTTACGGGTAGAATCGTTAGCGATTTTGAACACGGTCCATATCGGGCAAATTTAATTCACGGATTATTTGTCGGCTGTACGCGGCCGGGCTAACAAATAATATGACTGCGAGTATAGACTAGTGTGTGTATTATCATACGCGACGCTTATAGAAAATAAGTAGCGTGCAAGCCTCTGAGCAAATTCTCTGCTAAAAACGTTGTTGAAGAAAAAACTTGACGAAGTTTATCTCCCGATAAATACTATTTATTTGTTTGTTTATGTTCATTTAATAATTAAAATATAAATAATAATAATAGTGAATATGTCTTATCCGTTTTGGTAATGATCATACATGTATATATGTAAAAGCTTCTTTTTTTTTTAAATAAGATGCAACATTACAAATAGCAATTTATTTTTTTTAAAATGGGCAAGTAACTTTTTTTTTACCTTTTTCAACCCCTGAATTTGTATAGTAAATAAAAAGTGAAAGGGTTTTATAATGGCCGGTTCTCAGCTATAAAGATACAGATATGAGATAATATACAAGACAGATGACATCGTAAAAGTAATTTGTATAGCTATTTTATCTAAGCTATGGAAATCCTAGTTACAGCCTGTAACTCTTTGACCCTCCTGTACAGTACAGTCACAGAGTTGTAGGCTGTAACTATTGCAATCCGGACTATGGTCTGGACCACAGGCGATCGGCATGTTGATAGGATATTGTATTATTTTTGTTCATTCTATTGTCAATGTATATAATCAAGGCATAGAACTAAGATGTAATATGCATAGCCAGCATTTTACATGCAGAAGTCGTACCAGCCCAAAAACCTGAAACAAGTCACCCGACAACACTAGTTCTGCATGGCATAGTCACATAGAAGTTATATCACATAGAACTACATATCTCTATATGGTACGTCAATACAGTCACATTTGACTATTAGATGACGGTGCGATCGGGTAAGAATAAGATTAAGTATAAAGGAAAATAGAACAGTTAGAAGTATAGGTCGATACCGGACGTATAAATAAAAAGGTGTGATGTGTAACAGAGAGAGAGAAAGAAAAGTTTCCAAACTACGTTTCGTCTTTCAGTGATAGACCAATCCGGCTACAGTAGCTGCCAAGGGATACAATACAAGATCCCAACCGGCACAGCTCTAACACATCACTACTTGTAGTTTGGGGCCCTAACATTTTACGGAGAGAATGTCGCGAGCTCCCGCTTGAAGGATACCAAGTCGGGAGCATCGGCGAGTGTGGATGGCAATGTGTTCCAGAGTTTCACTGTCCTTGGGAAGTAGCTGAACTTGAAGGAGTCTGAAGAGGCTGAGTACTGTCGGAACTTGTGGCCATGGCTGGATCTGGTACGTCGGGAGGCTGGTGTCAGGTAATCTGTCTCTGGGATCTCTACAAGGTTGTTGACTATCTTGTATAGTAGGGTCAACTGTGTTTTGGCTCTTCTGTTCTCAAGCGTTTCCCATTGTAGGTGGTCCAGCATGGTACCCACACTGCTGGTATTTCTGTAGCGATTTGTCGCGTACCGGGCAGCCCTCCGCTGTACCATCTCCAGCTTGTAAATCAGTGACTGGGTATGTGGGTTCCATACTGACGAACAGTATTCGAGGCCTGGTCGCACTAGTGAGAAGTATGCGGATGACTTGGTCTTCTCGTTACTGATTCTCAAGTTTCTTCTCAGGAACCCTAGTGCGCTGTTGCCCTTCTTGACCGTCTTGTCAATATGTGCCTTCCATGTCAAGTCGCTCGATAGTTCGACTCCCAAGTACTTGGAGGTGTCTTCTGTCATCATCTGGTGACCCTTGAGCATATAGTTGTACACAGTGGGTGATCTGGATCTGGTGATGCGCATGACACTGCATTTTTCGGGATGGAAGCACATACCCCAGGTCTTTTCCCAAACAGTAAGGTGTTGAAGGTCTTCTTGTAGGAGTTTGCAGTCCTCTTGTGAGTTTATTTCTCTGTAAATGACGCAGTCATCAGCAAAAAGTCTAGTCGGGGATTTCACACAGTCTGGAAGGTCGTTGATAAATAGTAGGAAGAGCATGGGACCAAGGACGCTACCCTGTGGCACACCGCTAACGACTGGTGCAGTATCTGATGTTGCTCCGTCGACTACTACCTTTTGTGTTCGATCTGATAAGAATGATCGGATCCACTGGTGTGTGTTGTTCCGTATACCATAGCGGTCTAGTTTTCGCATCAGACGCTCATGTGGGACCTTGTCAAACGCCTTACTAAAGTCCAAGATGGCGATGTCGGTTTGTTTTCCTCTGTCAAGGGATGTTGCCAGCTCGTGTACCAGGGTTAGTAGCTGTGTTTCGCAGCTTCGTCTTGCTCTGAACCCGTGTTGGCAGTCGGTGAGGATGCTGTATTTGTTGAGGTGTTTGGAGATGTTGCTGACTAGTATGTGCTCCAGGACCTTACAACATAGACAGGTGAGAGAGACAGGTCTGTAATTACTGGCCTTGAACTTGTCGCCTTTCTTGAAGATTGCCGTGACTGTTGCGGTTTTCCAGACTGAAGGTGCCGTTCCTGATGCCATGCATTTCCTGTAGACTATGGTGAGCAGTGGTGCTATCTCATTAGCCAATTCTTTAAGGATTCTTGCTGGGATCAGGTCTGGGCCAGATGCTTTCTGGGGGTTCATCTTCCTTAGTAGGCTGCATACCCCATTGCTAGTGATGTCTATTGATGGCATTGGTGGGTATGTAGTTCCTTTGGGCTCAGGAATATCGCTGGGGTCTTCTCGTGTAAACACTGACTGGTACTGCTGATTGAGTATGTTGGCCTTGTCGACTGGATCAGAGTACAGTTTTCCATGGTCCTTTAATGGGGAGACCCCGCTGTTGTCCTTGCGCTGTGCCTTGATGTATGTCCAGAACCTCTTCTGTTTACTGGGTTGTTCGCTCTCTGGATCGCCTATCTCGATTAGGTTTTCAATATGTGTCCAGTATGCCTGCCTTTCCAACTTCTGCACATTTGCCTTGGCCTCTTTGTAGCGCTTCTTGACAACACTAGGTCGGACACGAGTTCGTATCGAGACTTCACTCAAATTATCAAGAATAAAATTAACAAGACTATTTACATTGATAATAGAATGAATACATTTTTAAAAAAGTATAATACACTATCCTATCAATGACAACATGCCGATCGTTAGCCGATCGCCTGTGACCTGGACGACTCAAATTAGGGACGACTTCATTTTTTTCATCTGAAACTTACAGCCCGTCTCATTTTGAATGTCAATTATTTCTTCATCTTGAAGTTCCATTGACGCCCTGGTCCCCATGGCTGTGATTAATTTAACAGCAAAATTAAGGAGATTACGAGTTTCTAAGATGTATGGGAAAAAAGTGTTTTCAACAAGGAAGTGAACTGAAAATTCGGCTGGACTTGATTGGATGACAAGTTGCTTGCATTGTCGAGGTTTCGTTCCCTAATAAACTCGTCATTGGTCTTGATTACCTATCAATTAACGACCCCGACACATTGAATGTTTGTACGAGAGCATATTTTGTCTTCGCCATGCAGTGTAGCTCCTGATCAAGCAGCACACTCAGATGGCTGATAACGATCTACATAGCTTGTTAGAAGCATGACGGGTGTTTCATTGATGGAATGGTAAACAATGCAGATCCTGATCAGGCTGATCTACACTGATCGCCAAAAATTGATCAGTCATATGTATATACATGTATTGTAGCCTACATAAGATGTGCGATATCTCCTGAAAAAAATATTTACAAAATTTACGATTGTTTCCGTAAATGTCGTCCAAAGTTGCATTCAATGAATTGCGCGTCTGCTCTAACGATTTCGTTAATTTTCGATGTCATTTACAGAAAATAATCGGTCGATTTTTTCGTATTCCGTGAACTTCTTCGTTCCACCCCACGAAAGACTTTGATTGGCGGCGCACAATGTTGCTTTTCACATCTTTGATCTATTTTCGAGTTTTGTTTCTACATGGGAAATATGTATGGACATGAGGTTGTGATAACACAGTTAGATCACGGTTCGTCCGCATGTACGATGAGATATATCCGTGAGCTAAACATTGCCCATGTAGAAACAAAACTCGAAAATAGTTCAAAGATGTGAAAAGCAACCTTATGCGCCGCCAATCAAAGTCTTTCGTGCTGGGGTGGAACGAAAAAGTTCGCGGAATACGAAACAATCGATCGATTATTTTGTGTAAATGACATCGAAAATTGACGAAATCGTTAGAGCAGACGCGCAATTCATTGAATGCAACTTTGGACGACATTTACGGAAACTATCGTAAATTTTGTAAATATTGTTTTCAGGAGATATCGCACATCTTATGTAGGCTACAATACATGTATATACATTTGACTGATCTCTAATAATGACACAGCATTCGTACAGTTTGTCAGAGCGTACAACAGTGTTCGCTATTGAAGTTTTATTGGGGATTTCGACATACCGTGCGCCTCTAACGTATATGCTATGCGCATTAGGCTGTGGCTGGAGAAATATGGCGTACGGGATGTGTGACCAGCAGGCCCGTACGCAGGAATTATTTTAGGGGGGTGCGTTATCGAAGGTGCGAAGGGCTAAACATTGTTTTTGCACATCCACGGACAGACCTCCGCAGATTAACCATTTCACCCCTAAGTAACTGGAATGGATTTTGATTTGTTAATTTTGCAACCAATCTAAATCATCACAAAATGATTTTCAGACCAGTCCATTTATGAACATGGGATGTTTTGTTCTCAAAACTATGGAAATGAATTGCAAAAAGTGCAGATCCCGATGAGACGGCTCGTTACGAGCCGGCTCATCTGGATCTACACTGTTTGCCAATACCACTATACAGGCCTGCGGGTTAAGAGTACAATGGTCAATGGGGGTGCGTACGCACCCGTCGCACCCCCTCTGCGTACGGGTTTGACCAGTGTAGCTATTGATTAAACAGAACTCTCCTGTAGCCTGATAACGATCTGTATTATCTGTTAGAAGCATTCATTTGATGGAATGGCGAACAGTGAAAATCCTGATCAGACTGTGTGGATACACATGCTTATCTGGATCTACACCGATCGCAAAATCCATAAGCCCAATTTCTCCAGTCACAGTCACATATCAGTCTGCTCTAGCTATGCTAATAAAAATAAGGCCCATTTTGACATGGCGGGTCACAATTCACCATCTATAGTCCTTGTCATTTTACTGCATGTGTTAATTGCATGTGCATGCTGCGAGAAAGCCACATTAAATTATCACGTAGTAGCCAAGTGGTGTAAATTAATTCGACGGACGGTGATTGTTTTAAAAAACAATCACCGTATGTCGAATTAATTTACACAAAATGATGTGTCATTATGAATGTATTATACCTTGCTATCATTTACCGCAATACCATTATGGATATAACTGCGCTATGATAATTTACCGTTTATAGATACCTATTAATTGGCCACATATTCGACGATAACCCCGATTTTCTCCGGAACTGGCGAAATTGGTAATTAAGTATCAGTCGGGGACCTGATACGTGCTGTATCCCGCCATGGTCAGTGTGTACGCCCCCTGTATGTCGAATACACGTACCATGGATCGTAACGTTATTCTGTTTGTAATTATCATCACTGGTAAGTCTTTTTTTTATTATTTTAAATACATTTTTTTCAATAATGAAGGGGCAATGGACTTTTTTATTTTCTTTATTATCAAACAGGTAAATTGTGCGTGAGTTATACAGTTGTAAAAAGCGCACATGTATAATTCTCAATTTTTTTCCCCATTTCTTTTTGGTGAAAATTGCACTTCTTTTTCACATTGATTTTTTTACATTTACAACGATTTCTTCACACTTACTGGACAAATCGCCAATTCAGTTGCATGGTTGCACTAAGATTACACCGCACCATGCACTATAGTTCAGGGGCGTCAGAACATGTCCGGCAGGTCAGGTGACTCCCGGATCAATGCATGATGTTGAAAAACATATTAATTTGTATTGACATATTCGAAGTTATATATACAAAAACGGCTAGAATTGTAACCATTATTATTAATAGTATATAAACATGAACTATACGCATTTCCTACGGAGCTCCGCAGGGGGCATGGAATTTTTTATTAATTCGTTCCCACGACATAACAATTCGTTCTCTCAATTTGACAATTCGTTCCCTCAGTTTAACAATTCGTTCCCTCGAATTAACAATTCATTCCCACGAATTAACAGTTCGTTCCCACGATATAACAATTCGTTCCCGTGGGAACGAATTGTTATTTCGTGGGAACGAATTGTTAAATTGAGGGAACGAATTGTTATTTCGTGGGAACAAATTAATAAAAAAAGAATTCTAAGTCCCCTGCGGGGCTCCGTAATTTCCCATACTGTTGACTTTATAGCATGGATTTTCCGTTTTGTTTTTCATGTCGGCTCGATCTCATTTGGTATATCAGCCGATGCACACATTCCTAAATACATGTATTTGTCTGCATTTTATTCGGCGGGCAATTATCCTGAAATGTTCATCTTATCATTTGCGATACGAAATTTGCACATTTCGTCTCCTGTGCCATATATGTGTGACCGACATTACCAGAGATCTAAATAAAGCATTGTTCCTTTCTATAACCAGCCCGTGGCTGCGGTGCACTGTACAGCCGCTGGTTGAGGAACACGGATCTAGTGAATCCGTATAACTGGGACGCCGGGCGGCCGCCCTGCGGTAACGACAGAGTCATCATCCATGACGACAGCCCCGTCGTCTTCATGCAGCTCAACACTACCATCCAGGAACTGGTGAGATATTCAATACCTGACAGTCCAACGAACGCTATCGTTCAACAAATACTGTGGAACCGCTCTAATTGGATAAACACATGTCATATATACACATCAGTATTGGAGGCTTGTATACTACCTCTTTCCTCTTACCTCTTCTTAATATGCTTAACCCTTTCAACACTACATACATGTACAGTGGTATTGACAAACTGTGTAGATCCATATGAGCCGGCTCGTGACGAGCCGTCTCATCAGGATCTGCACGTTTTTTAGAACAAAAATTCCCCGTTTTCATAAATGGATTAGTGTGGAAATATTTTTGTGACGATTGGATTGGTTGCAAAATTAAGATATCAACATCAACTCCAGTTACATACGAAAGGGTTAATACTACTGTAGCTACCGGCAATTCAAATGTACATGTCGTTATCCACACTACTGTAACCCCTGTGTCCACGCATATTCGTCGTTCTCTGTCAAATGCAGATATACCATATTATGGGTCATACATTTTGTACTTGTATAGGCTATAGCTGTACACGCTCGCCCTTATTATCCCCTCGCCGATAGACAAGAGGGGATATAGCGTTGGTCCATGTACGTACGCACATACGTGCGCGCGTTAGTAACAGCTTTCATTTGTCAATAGCTTATGAACGGCTTCACCCATTTTGATAATAGTTGGCCTGTGTCTAGGGATCTGCTTGGCTTTGCATACGACCCAAGTCCGACAACCAAAGATCAAGGTCACTGAGGACATACGTTCACCTTGTTTGTAAGGCAAATGCGCTAAGGTTTTCTTTATTCAATAACTAATGAACCGCTTCACTGATTTTGATAATGTGGCCACAACGTGTGTCTAGGGATGGTGCTCTATTTTACATACGACGCATATGCACGTCCAACCGCCCCAGATCAACTAGGTCACTGAGAACTTGTTTCTTCTATCAGCTGCAACACATTATAATATATTTGATCCTCAACATGGGGTATATTTGTTAGTCGCACAATGGAAGATTGTGACATTGATGATGCAATATTGACATGCAGTGTCTTATTCTGTACGGCGTATAGCTTTCTATCCCGTAATGTTCCAGTCTCGTATATATGACACAATGGTAACAAGTAAACATGTATAGGTGCTGCCCAAAACTGGAGAGTTGGTATTCGGAAGTTACGCGACGTTGGCATTCACCAATGAACCCGATCACAGCGCCACCTGTCTCGATTCCGGCACCGGTACGTCCTTTAAATAGCGTGGAAATTAGCAAATTTAAGTCTATATGGAGGGAGTAAAACATTTGTTTAGCTTATCTTTTTTCGTTTATTGATGCTTTTAGGCATATTTTAATGTATTTATAGACCTCTGTCCGTTACTACAACTTGTGCCTAAAACATACAAGTTCAAGTAATAATTTTACTTCAGTTTTCGGAAATTGCGACAACAGTGGAACCTCTCTAAACCGGACACCCTGTGAGGTCCCCAGGGTGTCCGGCTTAGAGAGGTTTCACTGTAAATCAGGCATTTGGTCGTCAGTCTGAGCCATAGTTGTGTGCTATGCGATCACGAACAGACATTATCACCTGAGATAAATGACCAAGAAACTGTTAAAAAATAAGACCACATGTGTTTTCTTGGTTTTTCAGTTTAGAGCACAGGGGTCCGAAGTTATGCTGGGAAAAGTGTACTGAGTCCGAATCGGTGGGCGTCTTAGTCGGTGGGCATCTTTTTATAAGATTAAAGATGCCCACCGACTAAGACGCCCACCGATTCGGACTCAGTACACTTTTCCCAGCACAACTTCGGACCCTTGTGGTTTAGAGAGGTTCCACCGTACTGATTTCTGAAAGAAAAGTGTACATTGAGTTTCGCATACGTATGTACTATGGGGCGTTTGTGTCAATGTTAACACATTTTTTTAATTGCAAAGATCTGATAATTTCCTTATTTCTCACACAAAGTGTATGTTGTTACCACTCAGTTGAACCATCTCGTCGAGACGTTCAACTGTGTGGTAACAACAAAGACTTTTGATGAGAAATATTAAAAAATGCAGAAAATAATCTGAATTTTATGAAAATTGGCGATCATATGTGTCTCATTTGAAATCCACGCCCCCTCTAGACATTCTGGATCCGTGGGTGGAAGGTGGGTGCAAGCGATGTGTAATTTAACGATCGGGGTTCATCCTTACCGGAATTCCGACTGGAGACCTGGTTTGGCCCTCACATATGTCTTTGGCATTTTGTATGTGGCAGTTGAATCTGGTTATACCCCTTATGTGAGTATTACGATTATTCGTAATCCTATTTTAGGGGAAGGGGCCAAGTGACTTTGGTGTGGTATGGACCTGCCACCAGGTCAGGTTATTCTAATTTCAGGGCTGAATATATTGTTTCTCGATGTAAATATTCAGTTCTGATTTTGGAATCCCCCCCCCTCCCTTCCAATGCAGCAGATTAAAACGGGATCGAACCCGTTTGCCCGGCCTTACATGACCTTAGCTGTTGATAGGCCGTTAAACACCAATAAACAAACAAACAAACAAACAAACAAACATTCTGGATCCGCCTGATTGACAGAAACGAACGTGTGAAATATATGGCACGCCGTTCTTATATTTATTCCCGAAACAAGATATCTACTAAACTTTACTAGATATCTTATATATTATACGAGATATCTACTAAAGTTTAGTAGATATCGTATATAGTTTATAAGATATCTTACATACTTTTTTATATAAGATATCTACTAAAGTTTAGTAGATATCTTATAAACTATATGAGATATCTCATAAAGTATATAAGATATCTACTAAAGTTTAGTAGATATCTTATATCAAAGTATATAAGATATCTTATAAACTATATAAGATATCTACTAAACTTTAGTAGATATCTTATATACTTTATGAGATATCTCATATAGTTTATAAGATCTACTAAACTTTAGTAGATATCTTATATAAAAAAGTATATAAGATATCTTATAAACTATATAAGATATCTACTAATCTTTAGTAGTATCTCATATAATATATAAGATATCTAGTAAAGTTTAGTAGATATCTTGTTTCGGGAATAAATATAAGAACGGCGTGCCATACCACGCCGTTCTTATATTTATTCCCGAAACAAGATATCTACTAAAAGATATAAGATATCTACTAAAATATATAAGATATCTACTAAACATATAAGATATCTTAATTAATTTGCATTTATATAAGATATCTTATAAACTTTAGTAGATATATTGTATAATTTAGTAGATATCTTATAAACTATATAAGATATCTCATAAAGTTTAGTAGATATCTTATAAACTATATAAGATATCTCATAAAGTATATAAGATATCTACTAAAGTTTATAAGATATCTTATATAGTTTATAAGATATCTAATAAACTTTTTTTATATAGATATCTACTAAATTATATAAGATATCTACTAAACTTTATGAGATATCTATAGTTTATAGATATCTAATAAACTTTAGTAGATATCTTATATTAAAATTTTATATTAGATATCTACTAAAGTATATAAGATATCTACTAAACTTTATGAGATATCTTATATAGTTTATAAGATATCTACTAAATTATACAAGATATCTACTAAAGTTTATAAGATATCTTATATAAATGCAAATTAATTAAGATATCTTATATGTTTAGTAGATATCTTATATATTTTAGTAGATATCTTATATCTTTTAGTAGATATCTTGTTTCGGGAATAAATATAAGAACGGCGTACCATAGAAATAAAACAACCGTACATGCTATGCATATATTCTGTATACGTGTTAGGCGATTATCATGATATGATCGAGTCTCTTGCCGTTGTATTGCAACTTTCGTATTACTGCAGAATTGGAGTTCAATGCCAGTCACCCGGCCGAGTGGGTAGATCCGCTAAACTGGTGCCCGACGACGGAGGAACGGTCCGGGTGTCTATCTCCGGATCTACTCGACTCCGAGAGAATCCCTTGTGTCACAGATGACGTCATATTCCCGACCGGGAGTTCCTATTATGTGGACTTGGGATCAGCGTTGAATATCGGCGTCAATACCCTGAAGGTGTCGGGGAAGGTAAATAAACGTACTATGTGAATGTGACTGATGTGTGTATGTGACTGGATATATGGGGCTTATGTCATTTACGACCAGTATAGACCTTGATCAGCCTGCGCATCCGCGCAGTCCGATTAGGGTCTCTACTGTTAATCACTCACTGTTGTTCGTTGACACCCATTGTAGGTCTTTATCGTGTGAAGTTATTGCAGGTAAACCTTTGTATGACCCAGAGAATTGCTCTAGAAGATGGGCACAAACCAGTCTGTAGCACAGTGTAGCTCCTGATTAGCATGCATATCTTCCACGACTCGTCAGACTATCACCGATATGTAGACCAGTAAGTGTAGTCATATCAGCATGCATATCTACTACGACTGATCTGACTATCGTCAGTCTGTAGATCAGTGTAGGCCCATCAGGACGCATAGCTACCCTGGATGATCACACTAACGCCGATATGTAGCCTAGGACTGCTGACTTCACAGTACGGTAATTATATAATACATGCAATACGCAATTGCTCCGAATCCGGTTGTTTTAGGCAGGCGTATAGTAAAAGGTTATTTTTCTTCATGAAAACAACACCATTCAGGAATTGCATTATTTGCAGCGACTCCGTAAAAGAACACATTTAGCAGTCTGTTCCAGCAAGTATTTGCTATTAACGGGCATGGTTTATATGTCAATCGTAGCCAACGTCATCAGACGGCTTGATGATATTCTGTTAACTGTTGTCTGTTTACCTCACAGGTGCCAGACAAACAATCAGCTGATGATGCAGTTTCTAATATGTGGATATGGCTGGAGAAATGGGGTTTATTGGTTTTGCGACCAGTGTAGATCCAGATCAGCCTGTGCGTCCGCACAGTCTGATCAGCATCTGCACTGTTCGTCATTCAGTCAATGAAACACACGCCATGATTCTAGCAAACAGCATATACTATTTTTACCATGCTGTAGGACTGTGTTAGAAGATCTGGATCTAGGCTGATCACAAATCCCCATAAGCCCCACTTCTCCAATCACAGCTACATATAAATACGGAGTGGGGATGATATGGGACTACACAGGTAACAATATCAATAGGCCTATTTCGTCGTGGCTTCCCAGAATGACACTTTACGGCAATGAGGCGTCAATGATCAGTACGACAGTACCGGACAGACACATGAAACACCGAATTATAATACATGTACAGTGGAACCTCTCTCAACCGGACACCCTGGGGGGCGTGGGTGTTTTGTGATCACGAACAGACATACTCAACGGCGATAAATGGCAATGAACCCGAATATAATTAAGTAGAACTAACTTTTATTTGTGTTCCGGTTTAGAGGGGTTCGATTGTATACATATGTGTATGGAGTGCATGGAATAAAACAACACAGCTAATGCCAGTGAGAAATAATGTATTGCCATGATTCGATTAATAAGAACAGATTCGTTGCATTTGTTAAAGTGATTCATTTCAAAATTAATATTAAAATATTCATATACAAGCGGAAAGTGTAACCGTACATTGGTAAACATTAAAAATATAATCGGATTAACATAGAGAAACATATCGTTCACGAATTTATCAGTGACGTCGCACAGTCAGTTCATTTCAAAAGTTAGAAGATCAGCCATTTCCTTGGTAGAGTGAATGAAACACATGTTTGTTAAAAAATCAGTTCACAAAGTCGCTACCGCGTATGTCCACATTTTGTCACGATAGAGAGCTTGCCTGGTCCGATCAGTGCGTGTACATAGTCTACACGACGGCGTCAGAGCAAGACTGGTGCTTGCTGTTCTCAATCTTAACAGGGACTTCTCGGACAAAACACAAATAACTATTGCATTCCACTGACATTGGTGTCTTGGGCGGAGAGAGACGACCACAGTGTCGGAGACAACGGCTGAGACAAATGTCCGAATGTGATTGGTTGGTTCGGCAAACTAACTACGTAAACGACGCCCCATTCCAGCCCACACAGGAACCAGTCTGCACTGTGGGACAGAATGCACGTCAGCCGCTTAGAGTGTTTGGCTAACCAGCCAGAGACTTTAAACATTTTGTTTAAACGTTTGCTCAGTGTCAGTAATTAAACGAAAACAACGTTCTGAACTCGTTTTCAAATCTGCACTCGAAATCAGGCAGTGTGATTGGTCGGGACTGAACACAGCATAGACACGACCAATACAACTTCCTAATGTCGAGCGTGAGAACAGAGTAGACGTTATGGGACTCGCACGGGCCCCAGGTCAGGAATAGCTTCCACCAGATATTCATGAACCGTAATTGGTGAACTCCATAAAGCGGCGGTGACAGGCTTCTGTCCAGGACAACGATGTCCATACTGTGTATCAACCGTGAGAACTGACATTTGCTCACCATACATTTCATTCACTCTACCAATGACCACGACTGATGCTGTAACTTGAGAAATGGAATGAATTTGTGAGACCATTACTGCGCATTGTTTCTGAAAGATATTTATTTTCTATGTCAATGGAAGTATTTTGAATAAACGGTAAACCAAGGTACAGTTGTATTTACGCCAGTACACATAGGTGTCACTGATTATTCATACGTGCATTTGTTGCTGCTTTGGTAACTATTCTAATCATTATTTGTTTTGTTTAATTGTACTCTTTATATCATTCATATCTCGGAATCAATTTTCGACATACTATTTACACATTCAAAGCTTGTCATCTGGAGTTTCTTGTATTGTCTCTACTGCCTGCCCTTTCTGTGTTTCCGCATCAAACGGGAAAGTGGCTGGACTGTGGAGAAAGGCGTCGTGGCAGGTCGTTTGGGAAGGGGCGACGGCACAATCGGACTGCCGGCAATGGTAGGCGCTGTTACGCGATGATGCATTGCCGGGTACACTTGAATGTCTCTTTGTACTCTCACATCATCAGTACAATATTTCTTCTGCAGTGTATCTAACCTGCGGCGCTTTGCTGGGTATTCTTGCAGGTCTGCTTGTATATCTAGTTCATCTGCAAAATATTTTCTCTTTGGTCGTCGTGGTAACTTGAGGCTCTTTTCCAGGTGATCACGATTATTGTGTCGCCTGACTCCACCAGAATAGCTCGTTGGAATCACGTGAGCGTCAACATCCATTGGTTCTTGGATGTCTGCAGCGGCTGATGAATTTCTTATGAATGGGAATGCATTTGTTGGCAATGACGGAATGAGATCTACATCACTATTGGTATTAGCATTTCCAATGTCCATCGGAGCTATGAACTGTCCTGTATGTTTTGTGCAAAAACCTTCTGCCTTTATATGCCGTAGGGAGACAATGTTTGATTTTGATCCTATTTCTTTGGGACAACACGTGTTTTCCTTTATATGCCTTAGGGAGACAATTGTTGACTTTGGTCCAACTTCGTTGGGGCAATACGTGTCTGCCTTTATGTGCCGTAGGGAGGAACCATGTTTGATTTTGATCTTATTTCTTTGGGACAACAGCGTTTTCCTTTATATGCCTTAGGGAGACAATTGTTGACTTTGGTCCAACTTCGTTGGGGCAATACGTGTCTGCCTTTATGTGCCGTAGGGAGACCATGTTTGATTTTGATCTTATTTCTTTGGGACAACACGTGTTTTCCTTTATATGCCTTAGGGAGACAATTGTTGACTTTGGTCCAACTTCGTTGGGGCAATACGTGTCTACCTTTATGTGCCGTAGGGAGACCATGTTTGATTTTATCCCTACTTCGTAGGGGCAATACGTGTCTGCCTTTATGTGCCGTAGGGAGACAGTGTTAGGAACCGTCATTTCCATAGGAGACGGCTGTCGGCGGGGTGGGCGGGTGACGCTGATACTACTGCACCTTGCCGCTGCGGGGCTCATCACTACGTCATCATCGACCACGTGTGCGTTCTGTATCTCGCGTGTTTTTGTTGGGCACTGGACGTGAGGTTGCATGGTTTTGTCCGGACACTGGACGTGCGGTTGTAAGACATTTGCCGGAAACTGGACCCGCGGTTGTAAGACATTTGCCGGAAACTGGACCCGCGGTTGTAATGTATTTGCCGGAAACTGTACCCGCGGTTGTAAGGTACTTGCCGACAGAGACGATATCAGCTCATCTATCGAACTGTCACCGTCCCCTGATGAACATAGAGGTGGTGTTGGTTTGACTTTTGGCACGCATTCACTTCGCGGCAGCATCCTCTGTATTGTCTGAATCATTGGTGGTCGGGCTGGAGACTTTGGCTCGAATGCCGGCACGTATTGCCTCGCCGAAGATGCTTGTTGGTTTGGCAGACAAGTTGACGACCTTGGAGGTTTGGGCTCGAATGACGGAACGTACGAACGCTGTGGCGACATTGGGCTGAGAGGCAGGATCGGACATCTCATTGGCGGCGGTGCTGCTGGTGCCTTGGGACGAACCGGGCTCCTGGCCAATTGTGGCGACTTGGGGCGAATTGGGTTCCGGGCATGTTGTGGTGACTTGGGTCGCCCGGAGCGCCAGGACATGTTGATAACGATCCTCCCAGTGGGCGGAGTCGGGGACGGGGTAGGCGACCGGCTGGAGTCGGACGAACTACTAGACGAACTGCTGCAGGAGCAGCTGGAAGAACTGCTAGACAAACTGCTAAATGACGATGATGACGACAACGAGCAGGAAGAGCTGCTGGATGACGCAGACACGCGTGACGGCGAGTGTGGACGGGACGGAGTGTCGTCTGTCAACCCGGCCGGCAGGTACGAACCGAGCTCGTCTGGTCCGTCATAGCTGGCGGCGAGGGGCGGCAGATCGGTATCCTCGTGAAAGGAGGCCGGTGGACGCTTGGACGCATAGCCGTTGGTGTGCACCTGCAACGATAAGAAATGATCATTTGATAGCTAACCTATTTATATGATGTTTACACAACGTGTGTTAGTAGTTGAAGCTTCACCTGGAAACTACAAAACAAGAGTTGTCAGAAGGTAACGAAGCGCGCCCAGTGGTGGTTTAGCTGACACGAATATCAATAATGTGTGTGAAAGAAAACAGAAATTAAAATAAATCACGTCAATGTTAAGTCTGTGAAAATACAAGTACTAAGATTGTGAACTTGACCTTGACGTTAGCGGGGAACTGAGGTTCGTGGATATATCACGTGTGAAATATCAAGAAGTGGGGTGAAAGGAAACAGAAAGTTTACAAATTTCCCCCAATGTTTAGTTTTCCCTCAATGTTTAGTCACTAAGATTGTGACCTTAACATTGTGGCAAGCAGGGGTCTGAAGGTCGGCATAACATGATAGGGAACTATTAGAGGAAGGCATGCATATGTTGCCCTACTCTCTGGAATTAAACATTTGGTGTGAATTATATTTCTAAATGAGTATTCATGTATTTCCCTTTGAGAGCACACCACCGCCCATGCATGGAAGACACTGTTATGTGCAATAAATAGCAAGTTGCATAGAGGGGATAAACTAGAAAATGACCAACATTTCAAAATACACATATACCATACAAACTGTAAAAAAACACATTATTATATGTATGACAATTCTCACTATATGAATTCAGGATATTGTCGCTGCCGTCTAAAACTTTTTTTATCCCGTCAACACAGGGCGTATGTGCCGTGAAACATTTTTGATATCCAGTCAATTTTGCATTTTAAAGCCATTTTTAGGTGTTGACGGGATAAATAGAATAGTAGGTTAGTGCCGTGAATGGGAAAAAATATCTGGCGCGGCACGGAAACGGGATGTGCTCGGCAGAGCCTCGCCCATCCCGTTTCCTGAGCCTTGCCAGATATTTTCCTTATTTCTGAACCAAAGTATATGTTGTGACCACTCATTTGAACCGTCTCGGCGAAACGGTTCAAATGAGTGGTCACAACATATACTTCTGATGAGAAATAAAAAAATTCTTCAGCCTTGCCGGATATTTTTTCCCATTCACGGCACTAACCTACTATTCTCTATAACTCAATAGTTTTATTGTATCACTACTGCGGATTTGCGACTTTCACACAGATTCTATTCTAAGCTGACTTTCTCACAAAATAACGATGCTATAAATCTGCAATTTGTCACTGTTCCATCAAAACGATCATGGTAGTTTCCAAAAATAAATCCAAATGGATACCAGCACAACCCTATAATTACTTTAGGTGCGGTCAGAAACATTTTGATCATCCCTCATGCGACAGTGTGTACCGCCATTCGTACCTCACTATGACCTGGACCTGCGGGTCTCTGGGTGGCTGGTAATCCGTCGTCTTGTAGAATGGCCCACGCTGGTTCTCCTGAAATAGTTTTTTGGGAATTATACAATATTATTATACACAACCGTCTGCGTTAAAGGTACATGCCCTCTCAGTAGGCAAAAAAATGTTATTTATATCAGAGACATCATCTGAGACATTTTTTGGAAAAATAAACATTCATTCACCATTACACCACGTATTGATTGGCATTATTATACATTTTATATCGGATACAAATTCCCACTGATATCAGGGGCGATAACCGTGTGTCCTTAAAATGTTAACGGACATAGCTATTTATTCTCTGTATTTATATTTTGATGTGCAATGATCATACTTTATAATCTGTCGAAAATATTGTTTTCAGCTAACGCATTTAACTAGTATAAATAATTAAAAAATATAATGCCTCATTTGCATATGAAAATAGCCAGATACCGCATCGCGTCACTATCAGTAAAATAAATACTACTAAATGATTATATCTGTATAGCGGGCACTCGTAATTTTTAGAACTGGTGGAACAGTGACACAATAATTATACAATTATTTAATTCGTATAAAGAACATTTTGTGCCTACTGGGTGGGCATGTACCTTTAATCGTGCCCAGATGTCAACGTTTCTGAACATCTATTGGCAATCTCAACTCGCAATCAAGCAACTTGATTGACTGAGTCTGAGATGTAGCACAGATCATGCTCAGTCAATCAAGCTACTCGATTTCAAGTGCATGTAGTACATGTACAATATTAAATTATTTTGAAATTAAAAAAAGATGACAACTATTGGCCAGCTTAGCGCAGACGGTTGTGTGAGATACCAATATATTAAATGAACATGTGTTTTTATCCCGTCAACACAGTGCGTATGTGCCGTGAAACACGGTGCCGTAAAACAGTTTTGATATCCCGTCAATAAAACCTAATCACTGCGTATGAATATGTGCGGTTGTCATACTAGTCGATTCTCCGATTTTGAGGATGCGGCTGGGGTTATTTGTTTGCATTTTAAAGCTATTTGTAGTGATGACGGGATAAATACAATAGTACGTTAGTGTCATGAATGGGAAAAATATCTGGCGCGGCACGGAAACGGGATGGGCTCGGCAGAGGTGGGGTAACGTTTTTCAAATGAGCCAATTATTGGGACCTAGGTCCGAGTCTTCCACCTGTGCTTGTGAGTGGAAAATCCACACCTATTTAGCGTGATACTAGACACACGACATTCGAGTTTCTAATCTCGGTGTTGCCCATGGTTAACTAGTACACATTAATATTGCGGTTGATTTGATTTAATGGTGTTTAAAGGCCTGTCAATAACTATTCACCTCTTTTGGTGGGGATTGGGGGATCCCAAAATCAGAACTGAAAATTTACAGAAAAAAATATTCAACGCTGAAATTAGAATAACGTGACCTGATGTCTGTAGCCTATTTCATCAACATTGCAAAGTATACTTTACTAGCAAAGTATACTTTGAGGGAGTAACCATTTATTTTTCCTGAAATGCATTATTTCATATAGAACTAACAAATGCATGTATTTCATGATTAAAAGTATGCAGAATTATTATACTGAATTTATTACATAATGGCTGTGATAATGTAATAAATTCAGTATAATAAAAATTAATAAATTTATCATAAAATTGAAAAGTTCTCCCTCAAAGTATACTTTGCTACTAAAGTATACTTTGCAATGTTGATGAAATAGGCTACAGGTCCTCACCATACGAGTCACTTAGCCCCACTACCTATGATGTAATATGATTAGTACTAATCTTAGTACATGTACTTTTATAATGGGTATAACCACATTCAACTTTCAAGTAACAAAATGTGCATTCGAGCCAAACCAGGGATATCGGGATTCCGGTAAGGATGAACACCCATAGTTAAATTACCCTTCACATTCTCACAACCATCCGCCCACTATTGCGGTTTGAAATAATATGTAACAATGGCAGCCGCTACACTAAATTGCATATACAAAATGATACTAGAAACACGAATAGACAGCTGAAACTATAAGTATGGGAATCTAATAGCTGTCCGTATGTCTGTCTACCCGTGCTGTCCGTCGGCTGGAAAAGTAAAGTCTGTTCCCGCCTTATAACTTACACACACATTTATTTAATTTGTCCAAATCCTCGGCGATGGGTCAACTCCACACTGCGGACGAAGACAGATGCATAACACCTCTAGAAATGTCCAGCCCTGATAACGTTTTGTTTTCTAATGTCCTCCTGTGTGCACAGTCACTGTCCTCCCCACCCACTCTGACGCTCGTCTCCGACCGATGAAGACAATGAGGTGCATGATTAAATGAAACACGCCATGTGATTTTTTGAAAAATAATGTAAATTTTGTAAACGTATTTAATGAAATTACGCAGATGTCCGAAGGTACAAAATCACATGGCGTGTCTCAAATGTGAATATAAATGTGGCTGTGATTGGAGAAATGGTGTTTATTGGATTTCTGACTCCGGATCAAATAGCACACTCTTGTATATGTGGCGCCGTTTTGGACTTTAATAGCACTTTGTGATATCTCCCATTCTAATAGGTGATATTACCTATTCAGATTTGAATCGGTGATATCACCCTTTCAAATAGGTGGTATCACTCATTCGAATAGGTGATATCACCCATTCGAAAGGGTGATATGACCGATTCATTCTGAATAGGTGATATCACCCTTTCGAATAGGTGATACAACTCATTGGAATAGGTGATATCACTTATTCAGATTTGAATGAATGGGTGATATCACCCTTTCGAATGGGTAATATCACCCATTTGCTCCCAATGAGTGATATCACTTGTTCAAATTGGTGATATCGCCCATTCAGAATGAACTGGTGATATCATCCTTTTGTATAGGTGATATCACCTATTCGTTTAAATATCAAAAGGGTAAATGATCACTCCATTACAGTAGTCTCGTAGATGTTTTTTGTCAATTGACCAAATTCACACATCAATATCTCAAATTAAAGCTATGAAGGTAACCTTTACTGTAGTATGCCTAAACTTGCTACATGTTAATAAATATATTAGTTATTAAAGTTTAAATTTGTTCCGGGGATTCTGAACACCATTTTCGGTGATAAAATTGAACTGCGAAAATACATTTTTCAATGAACAAATTTGGTTCTTTGGACATATCCAAATTGACAGGCATATTATATTAAAGCTAGGAGCATTGTCTTTAAGTTGATGCATCATAATCCAAAATCAGTCGTATATCACTTAACTTATGACCACATTTGTGAGTTCCGTTTTTTCCTTGTTTTATATTATACATAAACTCGCCCTGTTGTTGATAAACACAATCTGGGGATAAATCATTTATGTTGGAACATAGTATTTGTTGTGAAAGCAAGATATCACTGATTCGAAAGGGTCATACCACTATTTCAGAATGAATCGGTGATATCACCTATTCAAATGAGTGATATCACCATTTCGATACAAATGGGTGATATCACCTATTCGAATGGGTGATATCACGCATTCAAATAGGTTATATCACCCATTCATTCTGAAATAGTGATATCACCCTTTCGAATAGGTGACATCACTCATTCGAATAGGTGATATCACCCATTCAAATGGGTGATATCACCTATTCAGATTTGAATAGGCGATATCACTCATTTGAATGGCTGATATCACCTATTCGAATGAGTGATATCACCTATTCGAATTGGTGATATCACAAACTGCAATTAAAGTCCAAAACGGCGCCCCTGCTGACGATCTATATTGCTTGTTATAAGCATATCGGGCGCTTCATTGACGGCATGGCGAATAGTGAAGATCCTGATCAGACTGTGCGGATGCACATGCTGATCTGGATCTACAGTGGTCGCACAATACATAAACCCTATTTCTGTAGCCACAAATGTGCTCAAACTAGGACGAGGAAACTTCTAGATTTCGTATAGAGCTGTTGAGAACGTGCATGCAAAGATTAAAAATCATAGACACTGGAGTATGTTATCTGACAACATGTTATTTTAATTAATCGTTTAGCGTTCGAGAAGTATATACAGATATTCAATGTTTCTCCGGTCCCGTGCTGATAATGTAATTTGACGCCTCTGCTCGCGCGAGTAAAACAAAAGAGAGAAAACAGTTAGAACAAGAGCTGTAGGAGAACAGCATAGCTCGACTACGAGGGTTGTCGATGTACACATAGCTTGACAAACAAGGTGGCCGCGGCCTGCATAAAAACCTTAACCAAGGTTGACTAAAAACCTTAACCAAGGGAAATTAAGTAAGTAATTCTAGGTTAAATGTAGGTCAATGTCAGATATAGGTCAGGGGTTATTGATGTACATCACTAGGAGATGAAGTTTTCCAAGTATGGTTGCTGTATGCCCAGGAATATTCCATATACAAGCTTGACTAAAAACCTTAACCAAGGGGAAATAAGAAAGTAATCCAAGGATAAAAGTAGGTCAATGTCAAATATAGGTCAGGGATTATTGATGTACATCACTAGGAGATAGTTGTCCAAGTATGGTTGGTGTAGGGCCAGGATTATTGCATCTACAAGCTTGAAAAAACCTTAACCTAACAGGAGGCTTGACTACCTTAACCGATGTAATCACTAGAGTAGGAAGTCAATATGATGGTTTACTGTATACACATAGTATATGTCTGACAGCTTGACTAAAAACCTTAACCAAGGTTGACTAACCTTAACAAGGGGAATTAACTATGTAATTCAAGGTTAAATGTAGGTCAAGGTCAAATATAGGTTAGGGGTTGTTGATGTATATCACTAGGAGATTAAAGTTGTCCAAGTATGGTGGGTGTAGGGCAGGAGTATCCTATACAAGCGTGACTAAAAACCATTAACCAAGGGGAATTAACTAAGTAATTCAAGAGGAAATGTAGGTCAGGTCAAATATAGATCGGGGGTTGTTGATGTACATCCCTATGAGAAAGAAAAGGTTGTCAATGTATGGTGTCTGGTGATTGCAACAATCAGGTATCATTAGAGTGACCAAGTATTGGTGTTCTTGAATTGCCACAATTAAATATCAAGGTACAAGTTGACATCCCTACAATGTGACTTCCTACAAGCGATTAAAAACTATGTAATTCTTAAGGTTAAATGTAGGTCAATGTCAAATATAGATCAGGGGTTATTGATGTACATCCCTATGAGAAAAGGTTGTCCAAGTATGGTGTCTGTATGCACACTAGTATTCCATGTACAAGCTTGACTAAAAACCTTAACCAAGGTTGACTAAAAACCTTAACCAAGGGGAATTAACTATGTAATTCAAGGTTAAATGTAGGTCAAGGTCAAATATAGGTAAGGGTTGTTGATGTACATCACTAGGAGATGAAGTTGTCCAAGTATGGTGGGTGTAGGGCCAGGAGTATTCCATATACAAGCGTGACTAAAAACCTTAACCAAGGGGAATTAACTAAGTAATTCAAGAGGAAATGTAGGTCAAGGTCAAATATAGATCAAGGGTTATTGATGTACACCCCTATGAGAAAAGGTTGTCCAAGTATGGTGTCTGTATGCACAATAGTATTCCATGTACAAGCTTGACTAAAAACCTTAACCAAGGTTGACTAAAAACCTTAACCAATGGGAATTAACTATGTAATTCAAGGTTAAATATAGGTCAAGGTCAAATATAGGTCAGGGGTTGTTGATGTATATCACTAGGAGATGAAGTTGTTCAAGTATGGTGGGTGTAGGGCCAGGAGTATTCCATATACAAGCTTGACTAAAAAACTTAACCAAGGGGAATTAACTAAGTAATTCAAGAGGAAATGTAGGTCAAGGTCAAATATAGATCAGGGGTTATTGATGTACATCGCTATGAGAAAAGGTTGTCCAAGTATGGTGTCTGTATGAACTAGATTGGTCAGTAAGCGAGGCTTACGGAATATACCCCCCGCGTGGGCCCAGGTACCCCTAAAATATGTACAATTTCCAAGTGTGTGGGCTTGTGACCTTGACTCTGGGATTAGCGCGAGCGGCATGAACGTGAATTTGTCACAGGGTGGTAGAGGTCCATTGGAGCAATGAGTGTGTGAAATGTGAAGCAGATCCGAGCAAGGAAATAGAAGTTATAACCGATTTCTCTGATGTTAAGTTTTGTAAAGAGACTACCGTATAACCTCGAAATTAACGCCCCCGGAGGCGTTACATTTTACAAAAGGGGGGGGGGGGGGGGGGGGGGGGGGGGGGGGGGCGTTTATTAGCCAGTAAAAAAAAAAAAAAAAGAAAAAAAAAAAGAAAAAAAAAAAAAAAGAAAAAAAATAAATTATTCCAAAGACGCCAATTTCAAACACAAATAAGGATTTAAGGATTATTTGTGTTTGAAATTGGCGGTCATTGGTAAAATTATTATTATTATTTTTTAATTTTTTATTGGGGGGGGGGGGGGGGGGGGGCGTTTATTAGCCAGTAAAAAAGAAAAAAAAAAAAGAAGAAAATTACCAAGGACCGTCAATTTCAAACACAAATAAGGATTTAAGGATTATTTGTGTTTGAAATTGGCGGTCATTGGTAAAATTATTATTATTTTTATTTTTTATTGGGGGGGGGGGGGGGGGGGGGTATGGGGGGGGCGTTTTATTAGCCAGTAAAAAAGAAAAAAAGAAAAAAAAAAAATAAAAAAAAAAGAAAATTACCAAGGACCGTCAATTTCAAACACAAATAAGGATTTAAGGATTATTTGTGTTTGAAATTGGCGGTCATTGGTAAAAGAAAAATTATTTTTTTTTTTTATTTGGGGGGGGGGGGGGGGGGGGGCGTTTATTAGGAGGGGGCGTTAAGCCAAGGTTATACGGTATGTATGTGACGTTGACCTCGAGATCAGCGGGGATTTGTCACAGCATATGAAATATTAAGTATTTTCCATGAAAGAAATAGAAGTTATAACATATTTCTCTGATGTTAAGTTTTGTAAAGAGACTAAGTATGTGACCTTGACCTTGGGATCAGCGGGGGTTGGACACTCGTAGATTTGTGACAGCATGATAGTACAACCTTAGAGGAATGCACAAGTGAAATAATAAGAATTTTCAATGAAGGAAATAGAAGTTATTAACTTATTTCTCTGATGTTAAGTTTTGTAAAGAGTATTTGACCTTGACATTGGGATCAGCGGGGGTTGGACGGTCATGGATTTTGCACAGCATGGTAGTAGAGCCTTACAGGAATGCATGTGTGAAATATTAAGCATTTTAGATGAAGGAAATAGAAGTTATAACAATATTTCTCTGATGTTAAGTTTTGTAAAGAGACTAAGTATTTGACCTTGACCTTGGGATCTGCGGGGTTGGACGGTCGTGGATTTGGCACAGCATGTAGTAGAGCCTTACAGGAATGCATGTGTGAAATATTAAGCATTTTAGATGAAGGAAATAGAAGTTATAACAATATTTCTCTGATGTTAAGTTTTGTAAAGAGTATTTGACCTTGACATTGGGATCAGCGGGGGGTTGGGACGGTCATGGATTTTGCACAGCATGGTAGTAGAGCCTTACAGGAATGCATGTGTGAAATATTAAGCATTTTAGATGAAGGAAATAGAAGTTATAACAATATTTCTCTGATGTTAAGTTTTGTAAAGAGACTAAGTATTTGACCTTGACCTTGGGATCTGCGGGGGTTGGACGGTCGTGGATTTGGCACAGCATGGTAGTAGAGCCTTACAGGAAGGCATGTGTGAAATATTAAGCATTTTAGATGAAGGAAATAGAAGTTATAACAATATTTCTCTGATGTTAAGTTTTGTAAAGAGACTAAGTATTTGACCTTGACCTTGGGATCTGCGGGGGTTGGACGGTCGTGGATTTGGCACAGCATGGTAGTAGAGCCTTACAGGAATGCATGTGTGAAATATTAAGCATTTTAGATGAAGGAAATAGAAGTTATAAGAATATTTCTCTGATGTTAAGTTTACGGACTAAGTAATTGACCTTGACCTTGGGATCTGCGGGGGTTGGACGGTCGTGGATTTGGCACAGCATGGTAGTAGAGCCTACAGGAATGCATGTGTGAAATATCAAGCATTTTAGATGAAGGAAATAGAAGTTATAACAATATTTCTCTGATGTTAAGTTTATCCGGACGGACGGACGCACGGACGGACGAACTTACATTTCGGACCTTAGGGGGTTCTTGCTATATAAAAGATCAAAGGAAATACCCCGTAAGACACAATAGGCTTACGGGGTACGGATTAAGTTCCATTGTGTTCTAACCCTAACCCATTGTTTAGACACACGCCCCGTACCCCA
This sequence comes from Conchocele bisecta, assembly GCA_029237695.1. Lineage (NCBI taxonomy): Eukaryota > Metazoa > Mollusca > Bivalvia > Lucinida > Thyasiridae > Conchocele > Conchocele bisecta. The sequence goes on along the minus strand of CM055269.1, from coordinate 108,048,530 downwards.
TAAGTACCCTAATGTGTGCCCGGACGGACGGACGGACAACCTGACTCCAGTATACCCCCCCCCCCTCAACTCGTTGCGGGGGGTATAACAATAGTATTCCATGTACAAGCTTGACTAAAAACCTTAACCAAGGTTGACTAAAAACCATAACCAAGGGGAATTAACTAAGTAATTCAAGCGGAAATGCAGGTCAAGGTCAAATATAGATCAGGGGTTATTGATGTACATCACGAGGAGATGAAGTTGTGCAAGTATGGTGGGTGTAGGGCCAGTAGTATTCCATATACAAGGTTGACTAAAAACCTTAACCAAGGCGTGACGGTGACGGTGACGCCGACGCCGACGCCGGGGTGACAACATAAGCTCTACTTATTCTTCGAATAGTCGAGCTAAAAACGTACATCTTTGAAAGGCACATGGATGGATGGATGGATGGACCACAGCCGTCAATGTCTATGAAATTATGGTAAACTTACGGTACATGAGTATATTTTAAGGGTTACTGTTCGCAACTATAAAAGTGGATGGGTGGGGTAACTTTTTTTGAATGATCTGTCTGTGGGTCATGGTTGTGTGTGGATGCGGTGGGCGTTTAGCAGATAACCCAGAGCAGTTTGACACATTATGTAAAAGACCGACCGGCTCGGAATATCAGTGTCTAATTTCCGAGTGATAAAGGGGGGAAAGGGGGGAGTGGGCGGGTATGGATATTGACGCGTAGAGACGACAGTGTGGGCAGACGTGTGGCCGAGCTCCTCATGTGGTGAATTATTCGGCTGTCTAACTTCTAGTAAATCACTTCACCCACACTGTGCACGTGACCCCGACACCCGACCGTGGTAAAACCATTACACTAGCCACCGAGCTTACAACTGCGTGTCCAGTCCCATGAATGATGGTCAAATATTAAACGAAGAAAATTGAACATTGGCGTAGTTTCATGTTGGTTAGACGGCTGTATTTACAAGATTGGCACCATTCATACGCTAAGCATATAACGTGTATTACAATACACCACATCAGCTTCACGTAACCATTAAACTGTCCTCAAAACACGACAAACGAGGGTCGTTTTGTTGAAAAGTTACACCTCCATTATTGTTTACTGGCGTTGCTATGCGCAGACGCCATTTTATTATTGTTCGGAGACGTCGAACGTCATTTTCGTATTCTAAATTTGAATGATTACGTCGAAATTCGGACGATTTATTTGTTGATTTCAACATAAATAATTGTTAATAAACATTTGTGAATTAATAACTTACTTTGATGTAACATAGCAGCAATATTTCTCGAACTCTAGTAATCTGGTGATGCGAATATTGCGGCTGAAATAACGTTTGAAAATGGCTGTAAGCTGTTGTTTACGGTTTGGCGTTGAACGAACAACTGACGACGTCGCGTCTGTTCGCGGTATTTATACGTTATGGCGCAGTTATACACGACGTCGTGGCGTTACCGTGATACGACGTTACGTATACAGCACAAACACGATTCTGCGTAAACAGTCTGAAATTGTATAATGTGGCTATACAAATAATCATCACGTATTGGCACAGTAAACGGGCTACAGAGTGACCACTTTGACCCTGAAGTCAATCTCAACCAACCATACAGTGAGATAGTTTGACTAGTGGGACCTTTTGCAGCTATCAATGATTTGCCCCACCGGGTGATTCCCGACAGCCGGGATTTTGACAGGCCCGATGAGACCGCCAGCCGGGAAATAGACATGGTTGGAGTTTACGTAGAGGAAAATAGGGGATTTCTGATGCCTGGAAGACCTCCGACCCTTGGGATTTTGACAAATATTCGTGCACCAGGGGTGGTATTTAGACAAAAATAAATTTCAGTATGTCTAATTCCTGGGCGGGTGGGGGCATTGGTAGGTGCATTAGAGGTGATAAAAAAATACCTGCGATAGTTGCGTCCTATTCCTGTGTGTACAGCAAAGATTTGCAGAAGTTTCACAAATAAAACAATCGATGACGAAGTGAAAACGATCGTTTTGTACAACGATGTGCATAGAAACGAATATCGTGTTTTTTTCTGTACACAAAAACGATATGTTCGTGTATTTACCCGGTTGGTAACCATTTAAACGCCTGTCAAACCAACGAAAACAAAGTTTTTTAATGTAAAAAAACCCATGTGAAAACGCTGTGTAAACGATATGGAACCGTTCGTTTGTGTAACCAGGAACACATCACGGCTGTAGATTGTTACACAACCTGAGCGTTACTCATTGCAACCCGTGTCGGAAGAGACCAGCCTGTGCATCCATGTGAAGTCTGCGGTTCTCACCGTTTCCTGTTGGCACATTCATGATGTTCGCTGTTGGCACTGTAATATCCATGCGAAATATGATGAGTTTGTTTGTAGGTGTTTAACGGCCTATAAACACCTAAGGTCATTTAAGGCCGGTCAATGGGTTTAGTACTAAATCCCATAGATTACAAGTACATGTACAAAATGGTGGGGGGGGGGGGGGGGGGGCCCGGGGGATCAAATCGAACATTTACATTAAAAAACTTTATATTCAGCCCTGAAATCAGAATAGTCCTGATCTGGTGCCAGGTCCTCGCCACACAAGAATCACTTGGCCCCCTCCCAAAAGCAGCAGTATCAGTAATAATCCTACTACTTTTATAATGGGCAATTCATACGTAGTCTGGTGAGGTATTTTCGGCGTACACTGTTGGTACATCCATACGAAGTCCATGAATGATGACCACTGACTGCAATATTCTGCTGATTTGTGATAGTCTGATCATCGGGGTATACGTACAGTGATCAGGGACTACACTCGTCTACAGGTTGGCGATAGTCTGACCAGTAGAAATATATATGCGTGTTGATCAGTGACTACACTTGTCTACAGATTGGTGATACTCTGATCTGATTCGTGGTAGACACGTATGCTGTTTAGGAACTACACTGACCTTCAGATTGGCGACAGTCTGATCAGTCGCTGTATATAATCATGTTGATCAGGGACTACACTGGGATAGACTGGTGATCAGCCTCGGTAATGTATGCTGACGAGCGTCTACACTGGTCTATATATTGGTAATAATCAGGGGTGCGTTTCACTAAGCTTCGTACGACTAAAATGTTCGTAATTGCAAAATTATGAGTCTGTAAATTTCACATTAACATTGTTTTCTTGTAAATAATTATTGGATTTATAGGCATATGCAGCCTATGCTCAATACATGTAAACCCATCAATTTAAATGTCCAGACGATCCTAAATTTGCACTTACGAACATTTTAGTCCTACAAAGTTGGGTATCTCAAAATTTTAATTGGGTATAATAAAACCACACTACTGTTTACACATCAACAGACAGCAATTATTGAATAGTTTGCTTCAAAATGAAAACAGGTCTTGGCATTTCATTAGAATTGTCTCCTTGGAGACAATTCTAATGAAATACCAAGATGTGTTTTTATGGAAAATAAGAAAAATATGCTATATTTGTGGTCTGTTAATTGTTTTCTACAGCTTGATAAAGGTACCATAAAATTTGTATTGCTTTTTGATACTCGCTACTTCTGATTTCAATTGGGTTTTTGGCAATTTTAATTGGGTATTTAAGCCAATACGAAGCTTATCTGGAGCTCCGGTTATATACAAGCCATACGATTAATGTTCCCAATCCACAGGCGTACAGTACGGCGACCTTCGTGACATACCTGGGATCGGAGAGTGGGCGGGACATATTCCCGGTGCCTCCAGCTGGCCGCCAATCAGCGGTCACCATTCACAGGCGCCGCTGCACGGACAACACGGGCTGTGCGTGCGGAAACGACCAGGGATCGGTAGGTGTAATGTTGTGGCATGGTCCAGGATTCTAGTTATGTTAGGGTGGGGGTGAGCGTAACAAGGTAGGCCTCCAGTGGGGTCCGGGGTCCCCCCAGGATTTGTTTTATATAACTACATCGCATTCCCTGCGTTCTGACGTATTTAGAGCATGTTTTGATATTTATTCTAAATCGGCGAATATTAGGAGGAAGGGAGGTGGGGGTCTGCTTGCCGAATCCGACCCCTCCCCACCTGATACCGCCCTTAACTGTGTTCACCTGTATGAGAGGACCAGCGAGCTTTATCGGTCATACAGACCGAACAAGAAACACTGATTCTCTAAGGTTGACCTTACTAGTGCACACTGTACAAGTAATATTTTGAATAATTTGTGTTGCCCTACATGTAGGTGTTAGCGGCGGTATGTGGAGTGCAGGCGGCCCGGTGTGTGCGGGCCCGATGCCGGACGACCATACGCCCGGTCGGGCACTGCTGCGATATTTGCGGCGCACTCATCAATGTCACCGTCGGCGTCGGCTTCGACTTCAACGTCATGAAGACCGCCTTACAGAGGAACTTCCTCGATGAAAAGGTACGGTTAATATTTACCGTAAATGACGTTGAACTGTGGTACCACGTACCGACAGCAAGTATAGGTTATTTGATTTGTATGTGGAGTTTCGCAGCGTGCGATATTCAAAATCGTTGCGCGGCGGGAACGGGGGGGGGGGTGGGGGGGGGGGGGGGGGGGACAGGGTGTGTATCTCCCACCTCCTACCCCCCTCCTCCTACTTCACTCCCCCACCCTTCCTTTCCCACCTCCCTCCCTACACCGTCTACGATTTCACGGTTACCGTGTACACAAAATCACCGTTTTCCGCCCCACGGTACACCGTTTACCGACCCCTTCTACACCGTATCACTGGTTTGCCCCCTACCCCCCCCCCCCCCACCCCCCCCCGGGACGAGTGGCATATATCCACATACAAATCAAATACCTTTGTATTATGTTTGTTTGTTTGTTTGTTGGGGTTTAACCGCCTATCAACACCCAATGTCATTTAAGGCCGGGTTAATGGGGTTAGTACTAAATCACATATATTACCTGTACAAGTACATACACATGTTCAAGTACATGTACAAATTGGCGGGAAATCCCAAAATCAGAACTGAATATTTACACTATATATATTCAGCCCTGAAATCAGAATAATCCTGATCTGATGCGAGGTCCTCGTCACACTAGAATCACTTGGCCCCTCCCAAAAGCAGTTGGATCAGTAATAATTTTACTACTTTTATAAAGGGCAATAAACCAACTCAACTCCCAGGAGGTAACAAAAGAGCCAAAGATAAAAACGTACCTGATAAATGTAAAACCATCAATTAAAATTGCCAGACTATCATAATTTTGCACTTACGAACATTTTAGTCGTATGAAGTTTAGTGAAACGGCCCCCAGTTTCATTATGTCCCGTCCACAGGATGCGTACAGCAGCGTTGGATATATCGTGTCGAAGCGCAGTGACAGCATGGTACAGATAGTCCTTACAGACACGGACGGGGTACGGAGTGGCAGGGCGGGTGGGGAAATGCTCGCCGATATACAAGCAGGTTCGTGGTCACGGTACTGTGGTGTCCTAACCATGCTAACAGATACAGATAACAAGTAGTACTGACCGCTCTTTGGGGTCAATTATCGTGAATGGCAACACTCAAGCAGATTTAATAAGTTAGTTTTAAAAGACACGAACGCGGTTTGGACAGTAATATATTAAACTCAATAACTGGTCACGAGACATATGATGCGACGCCATGTGATAAATAACAATGGCCATATATGATGATTGACACCAAAGAGTTACACATACTACTGATACGTTATGGCAACACTAGCATGTACATTTTCTCGGCAACAACAAACCAATGATGCTGTGGACGGTATGGGACTTTTTTTGCCGAGTTACTGCCCGCAACTAACCTACTGTCTGTTCCACGTTTTGCTGCCGACGAACTTTTGGCCAGGATATGTAAAAAATATTTAAAAGTAAGTCATTATCATCAGTAACAAAAAAGTCACAATCCCCAAAAACATTTGTTTAATGAAGTTCCATCAAATATTGATTTTTATTGTGAATGGGAATTTAACATGGGGGCTAAAAATAGATTTTTAATTTTTTTTTCTTTTTATTTGCATAGGCGTCGCCAGGAATTTTCCAGCGGGGTTCGTCTACCAACGGTAGACGCCGACAGCCAAAGGCTGGAGACGGGGAGTGCACAGAGGGGTATCCCCTCCTCGTTAGACGGGGTGGGGGGGGGGGGGGGGGGGGGGGGGGGGTGGGTACGGGGGGTCCTCCCCCCGGATTTTTTTTGATTTCTATGTGCAATTTCCGACGTTCTAATGCATTTTAGAGCTATAATTTCCACAATCGCACCACCGAATTTCCGTAAGAAAAATATCTGTAAATCTTAGATAAATCTTAGAAAATGACTTTCAACACTCCTCCAAGGAAATCGACCCGAACTTGCGTCTCAGACAACTCTCATCACGAATTGGTTGTTGAATCGTAGTGGAATTGCCGCGTGTCGATCGTGTCTATGTCAGTAGGTGGTGGGGTCCAAACCGAGATACCTCTATGATGGTTTCTGGGCTCTGAAGTAAGGAGGAATCTCCTTTTTTAGCCCATTTTCTTCAGTCATTCTTCGGATACTATGTAACTTGTATTCTTGCATGGTTTGATTTGAATATTTAGGGTACAGGTTTGTAGTATTTAATGTCACATTTGGTAGTATATATGTATGTATATTAACATATATAACGTCGTGGTTAAAATTGGTATATAGTATCGTGGTTCCAGTACTGGTCGAGTTTCGATTTGAAATCATTCATGTCATTTGAGTTCACAACATACTTTGGGAGTGAGTTCCAATCGTTTATTATCCTCTGTGAAAACTGTTGTAGGCGAAATGATGTTATACAACGTGGTTTGGCCAGTTTATAATCAATGTCCACGAGTCCTCACTGGCATATTGTAAAGAATCTGTCTGATGGAATGTCTTCTATACCGCGATAATCTTAAAAGTCTGGATCATATCTTCTTCTCCTATGTGCTAATGTTGGTAGTTTAAGTTCTTTCAGTCTGTCTATATATTCAAGGTCCTTCAGCTGAGGTACAATCTTGGTTGCTCGTTTCTGAACTTTTTCCACACTAATTATGTCCTTCTCAAGAATGGGTACCATAATATTTCCATATTCAATATGTGGTCTTACCATAGCTTTATAGAGCATGAGGAATGAGTCCATTTCAATGTAATCGAAGGAACGCACAATTAATGAGAGCATGCTATTGGCTTTGTTAACTTTTGAGGCAATGTGACTGCTGAATTTCAGATTTTTGTTGGAATATTACCTACCGATCCTTCTCTTCAGAACACAGTTTCCAGATTAACAGAGATTCATTGAGTACAGATGTTCTTGATTACGAGTACCATAATGAATGGCTTTGCATTTGTTGACATTAAACCTTATAGTTGCCATAGATCTGCCCAACTACATAGGGAGTCCAGGTCCTGTTGAATTGTGTTATAATCACTATCCTGTGAATATAGTTTAGTATATCATCAGCAAATATCTTAACTGTGCAATCAACCACTTCAGGTAGGTCATTTATGTAAATAATAAACACTATATAGGTCCTAGTACGCTGCCCTGTGGTACACCACTTATAACATCCTGCCATGACGAACAATATCCCTTAACAGCTACATATTTGCGACGTTCCAATAGAAAGTCTGAGATCCATGATAATATATTGCCTTTAATGCCGTATGATGAAAGTTTGATTAGTAAACGATGAGGTACACTGTCAAACGCTTTTGCGAAATCTAAGTACACTGTATCCCAAGAGTTGTTGTTCTCAATAAAAGTAGACCAGTCTTCCAATTACATCAAGTAGTTGAAGAACACAGGAACGACCCGAGCGAAATCCAAACTGTGCACTAGATGAGATTATTCCTATTCAGGTGTTCAATAACAGCAGCACGTATTAATTTCTCCAGGCATTTACAAACTATAGACGTGAGGCTTACATGCCGGTAATTACCAGGCGATGATTTGGTTCTTTCTTTTGAATAATGGAGTGACACGGGCATCTTTCCATACTTTCGGTATCTTGCCACAATCAATAGATTTTTGAAATATTAACAATAGCGGGGTTGCAAATACTTGAGCCATTGTTTCCCTTTAATAATAATGGGATTCAACTCATCAGGACCCATCGATATACCACCATCTAGTCCAAGTAGGATTTTCACAACACATCTACATCAAGTTGTATATTTTCAAGGGGATACATAAAAGGTACGATCGGGTATGTCAGGAACATTTGTACTATTTTCTCGCGTAAAAACACTGGCAAAGAAACCTATTCAACACTTCTGCTTTCTCCAGCACAGTCTTTGTTATTTGACCCATCATCTTTGATAAGATTTTGTCACATTAGATACAGATTTTTATCTTACTTTTCACATATTTCCAGAAATGTTTACTTTCCGTCATTCGCTTTGCTGCAATCCTCTTTTCGTAGTTTCGTTTTGCTTTCCGAATACTTTTAGTTGTAGCATTTCGTATTCTACTATAACTTGCAAAATCTGCAGGACATCTTGTGGCTTGGTAACGGGACCACGCGTGTTTCTTGTCTTTAATACATTTCAACGAGTCACTGATTATCCAGAGTGGGTTGGTTTACAGCCTTTCCTAGGTATTAACTTTTGGTACATGTTTAGTTACAGTCTTCATAATCGCTAGCAAAAACATCCCACATACCATTTATGTCGCAGTCCACCAAATTCTTCATTCCAATCTATGTTATTCCATTCGTCAGAAAAACTTTTTATAGTCACACACCTACCATACTTAAGTATTTCGAAACACCTGTGTGATATTCCCTTAAAATTGAGCACAAATAACTAAATAATATATAACATGATCGCTCACACCCAAGGGAAGGTAAGGCAAAATATTATTTACTTCAATGTCATTTTCATCATTTGTTAGTACAAGATCAAGAATATGAGAAGATTGGTTATCGCGGAATTCTTCAATTGCATTTTCAACACGTTTTTGTACCTTGTCATCAATACTGGTTTTTTCAAGGGCTTTGAATTTTTTATATCAAATTCCTGCAATTGTTTCGAATGTGATTCAAGTTTTAAACCAATTGCATTCAGTTTGGGCAAAAGACGCAAACACCCATCACAGTTGAAGGGAAGATTTGGAGAAGTTTCACTTCTTAGCACATCGTACAATTTCCCAAACATGACTAGTCTAAAGCAAAACCAATATGCGCACACATTGCAATTCATGGACCGCTGATTCCACCTTTTAAATAACTGTTCACACTGTCCACACTGCCTTTTGGTTGGACCTCGTGGACCGGTCGGGCGAGGGGCATTTTTTGCTGATCTGATTTGGATGCTTTACTGGCCATCTTAAATCTATGAGATTTGTTGTGAATAATATTACAGAATGTTTATCAAACCTGTACACCTATTATTTAACCTAGATGGTATTATTTACGAAAGATATTTATAGATTCATTTTATTTTTTTCACTCCAAACATTTTTCCTGCTTTCATTAACCGGAACCGGAAGTACAAAGTTTTATAGTGAAACAGCCCCCAGATTCTTGTGAACAGTGTGGTAGAACAAGATATTCCAACACTCTGAAGCATGCTCATATGTAAACATAAAATCACAGATATATCTTTATGCTTGCATATACTGGTTTGTAACTTGTGTCTGGCCAGCTTTCTTTGAATGTTCCCACCATTTTAACTTTCACACAGATCATGAATTTAATCTGCCAGGAGCGGGGTGGGGGCTGTAAGATGTTGAATTTTTTGGGTGGGGGGAATGAATATGTACACATATGGAAAATATAATTTACCCGGGTACAAAGTAGGAGTCCAACTTCTGTTGGCTTTTATCTTTAGAGTTGTTCATGATGCAGACAAATTGTTGTTGTTGTTGCTGTTGTTGTATGTCTATAATTCAGGCGCTTATTTTTCGCCACAATCTCTCAACAGCCACAGACTGGAGTTAAATTGGAGGGCGAAGCCGATTCTAGACTAGTTGACATCGCGATCATACATATTCAACATGTATTCCTGAAATAGAAACAGTCTATATCCAATAGCAGAGACGTATTATGTACTTTCCTTTTTATCACGTTCATGATGTTTATCCGACATGCCACATCTGTCTGAGAAACCAATAGCAACGCCATGAGCAATAGTGACATGCGTATACATGTTAGCCTAAATTCTTATTACGGTATTCGGGGAGTGGTGGGTGGGCTAAGCTGTTCGCTACAAATTAGATCCGGAAAAGGAAGTCAGCTGAACGGGATTGAACGCATGCACACTGCATTAAATTTATATATGTTCGTTCCCAACAAGTTCGTCCCTGGCCCATCGTGCGCATGTACTTTCGTCCCCAGGCACGAAACAGACACTGACCCGTAAATAAATACGGTTATTAGCTATAAATGCGATAACCAGAATTATTTAACGATGGCCATAATAAATGCTACGGCACACAAAACACATTTGTTAGTTTGGCTTATATATTGCCGTGTATTTTGAAATACATGTACATCTAGTTTAGAATGGAGCATTTGATCACAGCAGCTTCAAGCATCACTGAAAAGGTCGGAGTGCCTCATAGATTGTTGCCATACATAAATGCAACCTTTATTGCCCGAATTAGATTTTAGACAATAATACTATATGTATTTAAATGTCTACATGTACTATTGTATGTATTCATTCTTCTTTACAGTAAAGTTCCAAAGAATTAGGGAAACCACTAACGATGCACACAAAGGTTAGATGCACCATAACTGCTCCCTAATTATACCATTTAAATTTTGTAATTAGTTGTGAATTTATTTTTTCTTCAAATTAGAGTGACACAGATATACATATAGTACAATATATAGATGTACTTTATCTGCCCTCTATACAATACAATATATAAACTATGTGATAATTTAGGTAGCGAAGATCCAGCACAATATATAGATGTGCTAGATATAGCACAATAGATAAATGTGCCTACCCAAAGTGGCACCCCGACCCTGGCCGCTATAAATCCGCCACAGCAAATTTTAGCTCCATAAAATTTGTCCCCCAATTATAGAGGACAAGCTTAACTTGAAATATAGATTTAATGGACGGTGGGGGGGGGGGGGGGTTTAAATTGGTGACTGCAGAGTTGTTAACCAGGCAAAGATACTGTACTCCGCAACCCGCTTTACCCAAGTCAATAATAATAAAAGCAGTTCCTGGTTGGAGGATCCTCCAAAAACGCTTTAATGCCCAATTTCCAAGATTCGATCAATATTACATTGCCCTTATTGGTCAAATGTGTACCGTCTCTTTCATTGAATAAAGAGGTGTCATGGACATTAATTTTACCCGGAACAATAACCTTTCCAAAACGGTATCTGCGGATTTCCCGTTTCGCCCCCCTATTAACGCGCCTCCGTTTAGCCTCCATTTGATCTGCTGTGTCTTGTACCGCTCCACGCCATGACAACCGTGGCAATATATTGGTCCAAACCAGCATCGAAGTGTTGAAAACCGAACAAATATGCTTGATGTCTCTTTCAATTTCTGTTTTGGACCAAGCTTATTGCCATCCCAAATGCAATACAATCATAATTGGTGTCTGACGAAACAACCATCTCATATTGCAGCTTGGATTGCAAGTCCCCCCACTGCATTCCTCCTTTCCCCATCCAGATGACACGCTTTCCCTCTCCGAGACCTAAATTGCTGATACCCATAGCCTGGGCCTCCTGTGCCGCATTCCGGACCAAAGAATCGCCCACTATCCAAATATCTATAAAGATACAGGCTAAAGTGCCGATTATATGCGAATATAACTAACATATGCATGAGAATGCCATCTACCATCTGCTTTATTACGTCACCACTCAGCCCGTTTAAGTGTAATGAAGTAGCCCGGCCAATCCTGAATGAATGACTTTTATAATTCCCAACAGGTAAACCTAAGTGTCTGATTGCTTTTGATAAGACACCAGAAATTGGGTACGTGTCACTGGAGAGTTGTCGGCATGGCAGAAAAAATTACTGTTATAACTGTGTGCGGCCTAACCTGCAAATATTTAGACACTGCTCTAACACAGCAAATATCAATATCTTCATTTTGTGGGATTCTAAGCACTGTCGGATTGCCCTCTCGATTTATTTTTTGAGTGCGGATTTGCACTCTAACTGCTGGTGGAATCTGCATTTCTAATTGAACGTCATTCAACCAAAACAGAGGTCTATCTGCATAACTTTGCGTTGTAAATACAAGTTCCCCCACCCTGAACAACCCAAAATATGCCAATGTAAACAATGCTTTAAATAATATACTTTCAAATTCAGAGTTACAAATGATCCTCAAAATATTTACAATTTTCAAAAGAATTTTTTCCGTGATAGGGGCCCTAATATCGTGGGTTCACGAGAACGCCGGCAACCCTCCAGCAACTTTTTTACAATAAATACATCTGTTGGGTCTGGCATACTATGTATTTTATGGTGAAAACTAATGCCAGCTACATAAGAAGAAATAGTAGATGCCGCATAACCCATTTCAAAGCAGTATGAAATGTACAAAACCATGTGATTTACAGATATCGGCCATTGTCGTGCTAATCCGTAATTTCGACAAAAACGGTCAAATGAAACCTGTGCTGTTTTGTATGCTAAATTTGTATTTTGCGATATACTCGCTGTTATAAGATTTCCGACTGTTGATTGAATATTTTCCATAGATGGGAGGGCATTACTGCTGGCTCGAGGTCCGCCCAAGGCGCGAGATGACGAAATTTGTCTATCTGTAAGCGAGAAAGGCTGACGGTTAAAACATTCCTTTTACCACTGACATGAGTTGCTTTGCACAAGATATTCAACTGTAAACATTTTAAATGTGAACGCTCGGAGAATAACCATAACGTTGTCTGCCTTAGAAGACATACTATTTATGATATAAACCACGGCCATATTATCGCACATAAACATGACCTTTTTGTTTTGTAACTCACTGCCCCAAATGTATAATGATACTAATAATGGGAACAATTCCAAAACCGTATATCATCTGTCATTCCATTTATAAACCAATCATCCGGCCATTGGGCACACAACCATTTCCCCTGGAAATATGCCCCGAACCCCAGACCATACGCGGCTGCACTGTCTGTATATAACTGCAAATCGGCCACTAGATGCCCAAAAACGATCATGAAACACGGACACCCCAATTAAATTTTTTGAAAAAATAACTAACCACATCTTCAGATCTCGACGAATGTCATTTTTGATTCTTACATGGTGATGGGGTTTGGATAGGCCGCAAATTGAATTTATAAGGCGCCGGCAAAAAAGGTCTCCCAGGAACTACTGCCCTACAAGCAAAGTTCAATACTCCCGATAATTGATTGCATCTCGCGCAGTTTAGCCCGTTTTTTTCCCCAATATTAACCCAATTTTTTCAACAATCTCCTGCACCATTATCTATAGGAATCCGAACTACCATTTCATTAAGAATCCAACTCGAGTCCCAAAAATACTATAATTGTTTTTGGCCCTTCTGTTTTCTCGTGCGCAATAGGAACACCTAATTTTTGTAAACAGCATTTAAACATTTCCAAAATACATGCACATTCGGTTGTATCTTTTTTGCCACCATCATCATCCAAATAATGTATTATGTGGCTGCCATTAGACTTATTTTTTACACAAAATTCTAAAAAAGTTGTAAATTTCTCAAAAAATACTGCAACTAATTGAACAACCAAATGGCAAGCATTTGTCAATAAAATAATATTTTTCATCAAATTTGAACCCTAGCAATTCAGAAATCTGTGGGCTAATAGGTTAATAATCTAAATGCATTTTTAATGTCTGCTTTTGCCAAGTAACAACCATTACCCAAGTCCTGATCATATGAATAGCTTCATCAAAAACTAGTGTATTGGACTGAACATAACTTTGGATCTATGCCATCATTAACAGAAGTGCCCTGCGGATACGAAAAAGGTGATGTATCAATCTAAATTCACCAGCCACTTTCTTGGGACCAATCCCGATCGGCGATATTCTCAGCTGGCTAATGGTATTCCCGGAAAGGGCCGGCTACTCTACCTTCTAAAATTTCCTTATCAAATTTTATTTTTAACTATTTCCGGATTTTTTCTGTGGCTGATTTCAAATTGCATGCTTCTGTATATTCACGGGGGCCCATATATTGTAAAGGCAAAAAAAGCCCCCCCCCATTTTTTAAAACCATTATATATTTATTCCGCGGTCTATATGTTCATATTTCTGTATTCATCTTTTAAATTTTCAGTAACACCGGTGTAGCTCCTAGTGTATCCGTCCTATTACGTTTATTTCTTTCTCCTTAACTGTCTGAAAGAAGGTTCGCCCCCCTCTGTTGAACCTAACCTCTGAACCCGCGAAATGCACCGCGCCCTCTGGGTACACACTGTTTGAATTTTCAAAGGTGGTACACCACTGTTGGATTGTTCAGAAAGGGGTGCAACACCAGCGGATGGGCAATTCCATCTCCCATGCTTGGGGATCGCGGTCATTGTTGAACAAATGTGACTGTATTTACAAATTTTGGAGGTACAGGTACCCCTTATTAAAGAAATACACCTGTTTGCTCTCACCGATTTGTTAACCGATCGCTGTAACAATGGGGACACACTTGGGTTAACATTAACCGACATGACTCGTAACCATAGTTCCGCATTGATTTTTGACCAAGACGCTAATGATGCTGCTTGTCGCAGACGGAATTGCTCGTCATACACCCTCCAAGCATACCCTGTGTGACGAAATGCAGCCTCGCGTATGACGGACATGTATTGAATCAATTCTGGTGCGACTGGTGTGCCGTTCAATATAAACGTTTATATAAAAATCAAAAAAGCGTCGGTCCACTTCTCGATTGTTTGAATCTTGTCGGTATTCATTGGGGCCTTGGCCTCCAGCTGGCCAGACGGCGTTAAATGTGAAGACCCCACCCCCCTGAACATAAATTTTGTAACTCAACACTGCCTTTGAGAAGAATTGGCTAAATTTATATACTGATTCTGCCAAATTCTTTGTTTCATTTGCAGTGGGACATGCATAGCCATATCCTCCCCTGCACATCTCACCTGATTGAATGTCTACCTCTGATAATAGGGGGCGTCCTAAGGGGCAAAGGGGTGTAGAGGTGACGCCATCAGTGCCACGAGGTGGCAATTTTGGGCTATCAGTATTGGTGGTGGATTGATTATTCTGGGGTATGAGCCCGGCCCGATTCCCGATTAATAATCGACTCAAAGTCGATGAAGTGATTTGACGTATTACCACCATTGCCATCAATGGCATCATCCTCCGCTGACAACAGCCGCACCGTCTCGACATGATCCCCCTCCGGTTCGTCTCGTCTGGTCCGCTTCGCTGCTTGTTCGGCCGCGGCCAGCCTCCTCTTTGGCCCTTGCCCTCACGCTCGGTCTTTCCCCGGCCTGGCATATTGGTGAAATACTAGTGATAACTCGAGATTATACCTATGAAATATTTTCTAAGCTGTTCGCTACAAATTAGATCCGGAAAAGGAAGTCAGCTGAACGGGATTGAACGCATGCGCACTGCATTAAATTTATATATGTTCGTTCCCAACAAGTTCGTCCCTGGCCCATCGTGCGCATGTACTTTCGTCCCCAGGCACAAACGAAACAGACACTGACCCCGTAAATAAATACGGTTATAGCTATAAATGCGATAACCAGAATTATTTAACGATGGCCATAATAAATGCTACGGCACACAAACACATTTGTTAGTTTGGCTTATATATTGCCGTGTATTTTGAAATACATGTACATCTAGTTTAGAATGGAGCATTTGATCACAGCAGCTTCAAGCATCACTGAAAAGGTCGGAGTGCCTCATAGATTGTTGCCATACATAAATGCAACCTTTATTGCCCGAATTAGATTTTAGACAATAATACTAAATTTATATGTATTTAAATGTCTACATGTATCTATTGTATGTATTCATTCTTCTTTACAGTAAAGTTCCAAAGAATTAGGGAAACCACTAACGATGCACACAAAGGTTAGATGCACCATAACTGCTCCCTAATTATACCTATTATTTGTAATTAGTTGTGAATTTATTTTTTCTTCAAATAAGAGTGACACAGATATACATATAGTACAATATATAGATGTACTTTATCTGCCCTCTATACAATACAATATATAAACTATGTGATAATTTAGGTAGCGAAGATCCAGCACAATATATAGATGTGCTAGTATAGCACAATAGATAAATGTGCCTACCCAAAGTGGCACCCCGACCCTGGCGCTATAAATCCGCCACAGCAAATTTTAGCTCCATAAAATTTGTCCCCCAATTATAGAGGACAAGCTTAACTTGAAATATAGATTTAATGGACGGTGGGGGGGGGGGGGGGGGGGGGGGGGGGTGTGGGGGGGGGGGGGGGGGGGGGGGGGGGGGTGGGTTTAAATTGGTGACTGCAGAGTTGTTAACCAGGCAAAGATACTGTACTCCGCAACCCGCTTTACCCAAGTCAATAATAATAAAAGCAGTTCCTGGTTGGATCCTCCAAAAACGCTTTAATGCCCAATTTCCAAGATTCGATCAATATTACATTGCCCTTATTGGTCAAATGTGTACCGTCTCTTTCATTGAATAAAGAGGTGTCATGGACATTAATTTTACCCGGAACAATAACCTTTCCAAAACGGTATCTGCGGATTTCCCGTTTCGCCCCCCTATTAACGCGCCTCCGTTTAGCCTCCATTTGATCTGCTGTGTCTTGTACCGCTCCACGCCATGACAACCGTGGCAATATATTGGTCCAAACCAGCATCGAAGTGTTGAAAACCGAACAAATATGCTTGATGTCTCTTTCAATTTCTGTTTTGGACCAAGCTATTGCCACCCAAATGCAATACAATCATAATTGGTGTCTGACGAAACAACATCTCATATTGCAGCTTGGATTGCAAGTCCCCCCACTGCATTCCTCCTTTCCCCATCCAGATGACACGCTTTCCCTCTCCGAGACCTAAATTGCTGATACCCATAGCCTGGGCCTCCTGTGCCGCATTCCGGACCAAAGAATCGCCCACTATCCAAATATCTATAAAGATACAGGCTAAAGTGCCGATTATATGCGAATATAACTAACATATGCATGAGAATGCCATCTACCCATCTGCTTTATTACGTCACCACTCAGCCCGTTTAGTGTAATGAAGTAGCCCGGCCAATCCTGAATGAATGACTTTTATAATTCCCAACAGGTAAACCTAAGTAAGTGTCTGATTGCTTTTGATAAGACACCAGAAAATTGGGTACGTGTCACTGGAGAGTTGTCGGCATGGCAGAAAAAATTACTGTTATAAACTGTGTGCGGCCTAACCTGCAAATATTTAGACACTGCTCTAACACAGCAAATATCAATATCTTCATTTTGTGGGATTCTAAGCACTGTCGGATTGCCCTCTGATTATTTTTTGAGTGCCGGATTTGCACTCTAACTGCTGGTGGAATCTGCATTTCTAATTGAACGTCATTCAACCTCAGAGGTCTATCTGCATAACTTTGCGTTGTAAATACAAGTTCCCCCACCCTGAACAACCCAAAATATGCCAATGTAAACAATGCTTTAAATAATATACTTTCAAATTCAGAGTTACAAATGATCCTCAAAATATTTACAATTTTCAAAAGAATTTTTTCCGTGATAGGGGCCCTAATATCGTGGGTTCCACGAGAACGCCGGCAACCCTCCAGCAACTTTATTTTTTACAATAAATACATCTGTTGGGTCTGGCATACTATGTATTTTATGGTGAAAACTAATGCCAGCTACATAAGAAGAAATAGTAGATGCCGCATAACCCATTTCAAAGCAGTATGAAATGTACAAAACCATGTGATTTACAGATATCGGCCATTGTCGTGCTAATCCGTAATTTCGACAACGGTCAAATGAAACCTGTGCTGTTTTGTATGCTAAATTTGTATTTTGCGATATACTCGCTGTTATAAGATTTCCGACTGTTGATTGAATATTTTCCATAGATGGGAGGGCATTACTGCTGGCTCGAGGTCCGCCCAAGGCGCGAGATGACGAAATTTGTCTATCTGTAAGCGAGAAAGGCTGTCGGTTAAAACATTCCTTTTACCACTGACATGAGTTGCTTTGCACACGATATTAACTGTACACATTTTAATGTGAACGCTCGGGAGGAGATAACCATAACGTTGTCTGCCTTAGAAGACATACTATTTATGATATAAACCACGGCCATATTATCGACTATCATGACCTTTTTGTTTTGTAACTCACTGCCCCAAATGTATAATGATACTAATAATGGGAACAATTCCAAAACCGTAATATCATCTGTCATTCCATT
The DNA here is from genome assembly GCA_029237695.1 of Conchocele bisecta. NCBI lineage: Eukaryota > Metazoa > Mollusca > Bivalvia > Lucinida > Thyasiridae > Conchocele > Conchocele bisecta. The sequence goes on along the minus strand of CM055269.1, from coordinate 108,030,189 downwards.
TATAAACCAATCATCCGGCCATTGGGCACACAACCATTTCCCCTGGAAATATGCCCCGACCCCAGACCATACGCGGCTGCACTGTCTGTATATAACTGCAAATCGGCACTAGATGCCCAAAAAGATCATGAAACACGGACACCCCATTTAAATTTTTTGAAAAATTCTAACCACATCTTCAGATCTCGACGAATGTCATTTTTGATTCTTACATGGTGATGGGGTTTGGATAGGCCGCAAATTGAATTTATAAGGCGCCGGCAAAAAGGTCTCCCTGGAACTACTGCCCTACAAGCAAAGTTCAATACTCCGATAAGTGATTGCATCTCGCGCAGTTTAGCCCGTTTTTCCCCAATATTAACCCAATTTTTTCAACAATCTCCTGCACCTTATCTATAGGAATCCGAACTACCATTTCATTAGAATCCAACTCGAGTCCCAAAAATACTATAATTGTTTTTGGCCCTTCTGTTTTCTCGTGCGCAATAGGAACACCTAATTTTGTAAACAGCATTTAAACATTTCCAAAAATACATGCACATTCGGTTGTATCTTTTTTGCCACCCATCAAAAAAATCATCCAAATAATGTATTATGTGGCTGCCATTAGACTTATTTTTTACACAAAATTCTAAAAAAGTTGTAAATTTCTCAAAAATACTGCAACTAATTGAACAACCAAATGGCAAGCATTTGTCAAAATAATATTTTTCATCAAATTTGAACCCTAGCAATTCGAAATCCTGTGGGCTAATAGGTAATAATCTAAATGCATTTTTAATGTCTGCTTTTGCCAAGTAACAACCATTACCCAAGTCCTGAATCATATGAATAGCTTCATCAAAACTAGTGTATTGGACTGAACATAACTTTGGATCTATGCCATCATTAACAGAAGTGCCCTGCGGATACGAAAGGTGATGTATCAATCTAAATTCACCAGCCACTTTCTTGGGACCAATCCGATCGGCGATATTCTCAGCCTGGCTAATGGTATATCCCGGAAAGGGCCGGCTACTCTACCTTCTAAAATTTCCTATCAATTTTATTTTTAACTATTTCCGGATTTTCTGTGGCTGATTTCAAATTGCTTGCTTCAGTATATTCACGGGGGCCCATATATTGTAAGGCAAAGCCATTTTTAAAACCATTATATATATATTCCGCGTCTATATGTTCATATTTCTGTAATTCATCTTTTAAATTTTCAAAGTAACACCGGTGTAGCTCCTAGTGTATCCGTCCTATTACGTTTCTCCTCAACGTCTGAAAGAAGGTCGCCCCCCTCTGTTGAACCTACCTCTGAACCCGCGAAATGCAGCCCCGCCTCTGGGTACACCACTGTTTGGATTGTTCAAAGGTGGTACACACTGTTTGGATTGTTCAGAGGTGTCACACCAGCGGATGGGCAATTCCATCTCCCATGCTGGGGATCGCGGCATGTTGAACAAATGTGACTGTATTTACAATTTTGGAAGGTACAGGTACCCCTATTAAAGAAATTACAGGTGTTGGCACTCACCGATTTGTTAACCGATCGCTGTAATGGGGACACACTTGGGTTAACATTAACCGAAACGACTCGTAACCATAGTTCCGCATTGATTTTTGACCAAGACGCTAATGATGCTGCTTGTCGCAGACGGAATTGCTCGTCATACACCCTCCAAGCATACCCTGTGTGACGAAATGCAGCCTCGCGTATGACGGACATGTATTGAATCAATTCTGGTGCCGCACTGGTGTGCCGTTCAATATAAACGTTTATAAAAATCAAAAAAGCGTCGGTCCACTTCTCGATTGTTTGAATCTTGTCGGTATTCATTGGGGCCTTGGCCTCCAGCTGGCCAGACGGCGTTAATGTGAAGACCCCACCCCCTGAACATAAATTTTGTAACTCAACACTGCCTTTGAGAAGAATGGCTAAATTTATATACTGATTCTGCCAAATTCTTTGTTTCATTTGCAGTGGGACATGCATAGCCATATCCATCCCTGCACATCTCACCTGTTGAATGTCTACCTCTGATAATAGGGGGCGTCCTAAGGGGCAAAGGGGTGTAGAGGTGACGCCATCAGTGCCACGAGGTGGCAATTTTGGGCTATCAGTATTGGTGGTGGATTGATTATTCTGGGGTATGAGCCCGGCCTGATTAATAATCGACTCAAAGTCGATGAAGTGATTTGACGTATTACCACCATTGCCATCAATGGCATCATCCTCGCTGACAACAGCCGCACCGTCTCGACATGATCCCCCTCCGGTTCGTCTCGTCTGGTCCGCTTCGCTGCTTGTTCGGCCGCGGCCAGCCTCCTCTTGGCCCTTGCCCTCACGCTCGGTCTTCCCCGGCCTGGCATATTGGTGAAATACTAGTGATAACTCGAGATTATACCTATGAAATATTTTCTAAGCTGTTCGCTACAAATTAGATCCGGAAAAGGAAGTCAGCTGAACGGGATTGAACGCATGCGCACTGCATTAAATTTATATATGTTCGTTCCCCAACAAGTTCGTCCCTGGCCCATCGTGCGCATGTACTTTCGTCCCCAGGCACGAAACAGACACTGACCCCGTAAATAAATACGGTTATAGCTATAAATGCGATAACCAGAATTATGTACTTTCCTTACCAATAGTCATATTTGCATCCAAAAGTTAAAACTGAAAAGGGGGTTCGTTCGCACTCCCCCCCCCTCCCCCCGGCGACGCCTATGATTTGAGGACCCATTTTCAAAATCTAACTTTTGTTTTCTTAATTACAACATTTTCAAGCTATCTCGCCAGGTTTCGGAGTCAATTTTCATCGAACAAAATGTTTTGGGGAGAGTGACTTTTGTTATTGATGAAAAAGTAGGTACTTACTTTTAGAAATTTTTTAGATTTAATGTGTTTAATAGCCAAAAGTTCGTCGGCAGAAAAACGTGGAACAGACAGACAGTAAATGCGTCCGCACCCCTTCCATCTTTCCTGGATACACCCTGTAAAATTACACTGTATAGAAAACTCATGTCAATTACTTATCGATGAAATTCTTAATTACATATAAATGTTTCCATTTCAGACATCTCGACTGGAGGATTCCGCTATGGTATAACGAGGGTCAGCATGCAGGTATCTGGGGCCGGGGGACCCACTCCGTCCGCTGGCCGCCAGACCGGTGAGTTATGCATGGGACCCAGGAGAAATACAGTGGAACCCCTCTAAACCGGACATCCTGGGAGGACCCCAGCGTGTCCGGTTTAGAGAGGTTCTACTGTAAAACAGACAGATGAATACTTCAAGACTCACGTGGCTGCTTAGTGATCATGACCAGATATTATTATCCGAGGGTTTGTTTGTTTGTTGGGGATTAACAGCCTATCAACACCTAGGATTATTTAACTCTTTGCATGCTAGCGGCGAAAATATCCGCCAAACGAATTAGGAGTATATGTTTTATTTCTTTCTGTAAATATGTCTTGAAATTTCATTAGAATTGAGTCCTGAGGACTCGATTCTAATGAAATCTCGGGACTCAATTCTAATGAAATTCCAAGACATATTCATGATATTTACGGGGAGAAATACAAGAAAATATGATGAATTTTTGTCCGCTAGTTATAGCCCACAAGTTTCCCAGCATACAAAGAGTTAAGGCCGGGTCAATGGGATTAGTACTAAATCCCATATATTACCTGTACAAATGGGGGGAAAATCCCAAGATCAGAACTGAATATTTACAATAGAAACTCTATTTATTCAGCCCTGAAATCAGAATATTCCTGATCTGATGTCAGGTCCTCACCACACGGGCCCCCTCCCAACAGCAGTAGGATCAGTAATAATCTTACTACTTTTATAATGGGCAATAACCCAATTCAACTCCCAGGTAACAAAAGAGCCAAAGATAAAAACGTACCTGAGGGCCAAACCAGGCAAAGCTTGATTCCTATAAATATTATCGGAGGTAAATGGCAATGTAACGTATCTAAATTAAGCTCAACTAACTTTCCTCAGTGTCACGTTTAGAGGGGTTCCAATGTACCAGTGTAGCTCCCGATCTCAACTTTCCTTTCATCAAAATCAGTTCTTCCATATTGCACAATACATTGCAGGCATGATTATAGGTAAAATAGAGACATTCAATATACATTTTATACACATGTATGTCACCAATTTAGTTTGTTTGTTGGTGTTTAAATGGCCTATCAGTAACTAAGGTCATTTAAGGCCGGGCCTACGGGTTCGATCCTGTATTTAACCTGCTGCATTGGGGGGAAAATCCCAAAATCAGAACGGAATATTTACATTGAAAAAAAAATATATTCAGCCCTGAAATTAGAATAACCCAAGCTGTGCCAGGTGCATACTACACCAAAGGCACTTGGCCCCTTCCCCTAGAAGTAATAGGATTACTAATAATCGTGACGAGCCGTCTCATCAGGATCTGCTTTTTTTGCAAGTAATTTTCATATTTTTGAGAACAAGAACACCCCTTTTCATAAATTTACTAGTCTAAAAATAATTTTGTGACGGTTAGATTGGTTGCAAAATTAACATACCAAAATTCATACCAGTTACTTTGGGGTGAAAGGGTTAAGCCGTGACAGCATGCACATCATAGATTTGCCACAAGTGTGTAATATAGGAATGAATGGCCTTTTTGTGGAATTTATCAGGGTATAAAGTTGGAAAAGTCGCGGGAATACTGGACGAAGGCCGGAAGGCCTCGTCCAGTATTCCCGCGACTTTTCCAAGTTTATATCCCCGATAAATTCCACAAAAAGGCCATTCATTCCTTATAATTCCAGCATTTGAAATAAATTCATCAAGAAAATGTGTTTATTTTCCGTTTTCTTAAGAATTATTTTAACTGCGCCTCACGGTTAACGGAAAGTAGTTCGGCATGGAGTTTACTGGGATATAAATTTTGGACAGACAACAATCAAATGTTAGGGAATTGTGTAAATATTTTTGTGCTGGAATTATTCTGTAAGGAGGTATCAAATCTCGGCCATGTGTCCATATTTGCAGGTGTTAAGATGGTGCCCAGAGGTGAGGTCGCGGGCATCATTGTGGGCGTGCTCATTGGGCTCTGCATACTGGGCTTTATAGCGGTCTTCATATACAGGCGCCACCGAAACAGGTAAATATAACACAGTAGAACATATCTAAACTAGAAAACGTTTAAACTTTTTGTGCGAGTTTAATTTGGCCAGTGTGTCACTGTAATTTGTATCTACCGACAATGTCTGTTCATGATTGCAAAACACACAAACATATGCTTATATTTCAAATGACAATGAAACCTCTCAAACAGGACACCCTGGGAGGTCACCAGGGTTTCCTGTTTAGAATGGTTCCACTTTAATTCTGTTGGGGTCCTATCTAATGGGCACAAAATGTTCTTTAAAGGAATTAAATATCTGTATAAGTGTGTAATTATTCCACCAGTTTTAAATATTATGAGTGCCGTGCCCGCTATGCAGATTCTAACGCCGAAGCAATTGCGACATTCAAGTTAGGAACCTATTTATAAGATGGGGGTCTACATAAAGGGTGCCAATGTACTTGTAGTGTCCATTTCTGTCAGACTTCCTTCAGTAATATGATGTGTTGTCTGGTACTAAATAAACCACAAACCTACATTTATAACGCAAGACCCAAGGCCTTTATCAAGGAATTGGTCAAAGACCGAAACGTTGGAACAGAGGGTTTGTAGTTTATTAAACCTTTTTTATTTTGAGGATATGCATTTATATTTGCAGAAAATCCTAAATATTTTCCTTCTATGCGCTCAGAAGTATATGTCGTGACCACCATTTGAACCGTCTTGTCGAGACGGTCCAAATGAGTGGTAGCAACATATACTTTCATTAAGATATAACAAATATAAAAAAATAACATATTTAAAAAAGGTTTGTACCTGTAAAGGTGTATTCCACATGCAATGGGTTTAGCCTTTCAACACTACAGACCTGTATAGTGGTATTGGCAAATAGTGTAGATCCAGATGAGCCGGCTCGTAACGAGCCGTCTCATCAGGATCTGCACTTTTTGCAAGTAATTTTCATATTTTTGAGAGCAAAAACACCCCATTTTCATAAATGGACCAGTCTGAAGATCATTTTGTGACGATTGGATTGGTTGCAAAACTAACATATCAAAATCAATTCTAGTTACTTAGGGGTGACAGGGTCAAGAACCATTCAACATTACTTTCAGACTGCCCGATGACCTGGGATTTAAAGTGTTCAACAAGTTGCGGATGTCGCCGAAGCGGAAGCCCCAGGTGTCGGTTCCCCCTCGGTGGGGTTCAGCTGGGGCGGTGGGGTAACGTCCCAGGGGGCGGGGGTGGGGCCCCTCTCACAGGGCTTCGACAACCCCATGTACGGGTCAACTCCCCTTGAGGTGAGAGCAACTGGATTTGGATCTATAACCTATGATCGTTTTAGCATATTCAACCCCTAAGTAACTTATCGGTGTATTCTGTTATACGAAAAATGGTTTTGAATAAAAAATATCTGAAAAAAATACTTACTTTCATAAACTTGACATTAAAAGACACCAACATGGTTTTAGAATGGGAAAACATAACTTGGTCATGGTTTTCGTTGAAAAGAAAGCAGTCTTCTTTATGTTGCTATGTTAAACTGACGTCATATTCTAACATCATGTGATACCATGTGACCAATGCAATGTCAGCCAAAGAGGTTTTGAAACCATTGTCACCCAGATATGTTACACGCCTGTAATTTTGTACCTAAGAACATGTGCGATTTTTCATGAAATATATTTAATACAGAAACTGTGATACGTTCTGTAATGACACCGAAAGATGACGAAAATTTCATAGCAAATGCGGAATGGAATTCCGCATTTGCTATGAAAATGTTGTCACCTTTCGAATTTATTAACAGAACATATAAATGTTGTAAGTAGTTTTCATATGTGTCTCACATGTGTATTATATGTTTTAGGCCAATGCAAAGCTTCTTACCTGATAAAGCAAATATCATTGTAACGAAACATGTAGCCATTTCCAATTGTCCGCCCTTCGTTAGACTGCATTCATTTGCAAATTATTCATACAACCTCAGATATTTTATTTTCTAGAATATTAAGGAAATGGAGCTAGAAATGCGGCCAACAGATTTCAACGGAATATCATCTGAACAACCCGTCGACCGTGGATTTGACAACCCGCTGTACGATAGTGCTCACCAGGTAAACCCATAATACAGGGAAACCTCCTTAAACAGCGACTTATCAAGAGAAACACCACAGTCGGCTATCTACAGTAGCCAGGTTGTGTGTTTTCATGCATGGCTGTGGTTGGGTTCCACATTAACCCTCACTACGCTGGAGACGGAAAATGTCGTCTGCTGTTTTTCATATTTGCCTTAATTCTTAACAAAAACCCTGTTTTGACAGCACATGAGAATCGTCTCCAGTGGAGACGATTCTCATGCGCTGTCAAAATAGGCTTTTGTTGAGAAATATTGAAAATATAACATTTCCAACAGACGACAAAATTTAATTCAGCGTAGTAAAGGTTACTACTGCAACATGATAGGCAGTGCATGTTTTGTTTGTTTGTCGGTGTTTAACAGCCTATCAACAGCTGAGGCCATTTAAGACCGGGCCAACGGGTTTGATTCCATATGTAACCTGCTGCATTTGGGGGAAAATCCCAAAATCAGAACGGAATATTTACATCGAAAAAAATATATATTCAGCCCTGAAATTAGAATAACCCAACCTGGTGTCAGGTCCATAGCACACCAAAGCCACTTGACCCCTTCCCCTAAAATAGGATTATGAATAATCGTAATATTCACATATTAAGGGGTATAACCAGATTCAACTGTCGCATACAAAATGCCAAAGACGTACCTGAGGGCCAGACCAGGTCTCCAGTCGGGATTCCGGTAAGGATGAACCCTGATCGTTAAATTACCCATCACATGCTCCCACCTGCCATCCACCATGATCTTGATATACACTGGTCGCAAAACCCACAAGCCCCATTTCTCCAGTTACAGCCACAAATTTGATCAAATATTCCCAGGGCTCCAGATAAGGAAGTAGTAATTGAGTATTGTCACCCCATCATTTCTGAAGCAATTGGGTATTTCAAAATTTTAATTGGGTAAAATAAAATCACACTACTGTTTACATATCACAGACAGCAATTATTGAATAGTTTCCTTCGAAATGAAAACCTGTCTTGGAATTTCATTGGAATTGTCTCCTTGGAGACAATTCTAATGAAATACCAAGATGTGTTTTCCTGGAAAATAATTGTTTTCTGCAGCATGATAAAGGTACCACAAAGTTTTTATTGCTTTTTAATACTCGCTACTTCTGATTTCAATTGTGTTTTTGGCAAGTTTAATTGGGTATTTAAGCAAATACGCAGCTTATCTGGAGCTCTGTATTCCCAACATGTTTTCTCAAATAGTTTATTTACAATGCATTCCAATTTGTTTCAAATAAGGAATGGAATGATGGTTAATTGCCCATCAATACAAAAGAGTGTCATTTAGGACCAAGCAAGTATATCCAGGCTAAGAATAAATACGAGATTTCATAAGCCAGAAAAAAGAAGATTTCTTCCCCACCTACCCATCAAATAAATTGCAAAATTATTATTTTAGTATATACATGTATTAGCAAAAATTGTTTTGCCATTTTTACACTAATTTCAATTAAAAAATAAGTCTCCCACCTACCATATGTTTTCTCAAAAATTTGGACGAGAACCGACTTTTCAAACATTAACTCTTTGCATGCTGGGACATTTGTGGGCTATAAATAGTTAAAAAATAGCAGATGACAATTCATTATATTTTCTTTTATTTCTCCTTATAAATGTCATGAATATGTCCGGAGAACACAATTCTAATGAAATGTCAAGACATGAATACATGTATGTCCGGAGGATACAATTCTAATGAAATTTCAAGACATATTTACAGAGAAATAAAACATATACAAAATACTCCTAATTCGTTTGGCGGATATTTTCGCCGCTAGCATGCAAAGAGTTAAGATACAGTCCAATGTACAGTGTCTGGGTTGTTACAGGAATCCCTGTTCAGCGATGCAATCGTCGTTGACAGTCCCGCGCTGGACATTGTAATGACCATCGGACCTTCAGTGATGACCATGATAGGACCATCTATGACCATCGGACAAGCCACACCAGATACAGGTGACACTGATGCATAGTGACAAGGAGAAGGCTGTATAAACACTTGCTGCTTATGCAATTTTGTTCAACAATATTGCCTATTGATTTCAAACATACCCATTTATTTTAGTAGGTAAAAACTTTCAATAGTTAAGTTTGTTTGTTTATTTGTATTTAACGGCCTATCAACAGCCAAGGTCATGTAAGGCCGGGCAAACGGGTTCGATCCCGTTCTAACCTGCTGCATTGGGGGCAAAATTCCCAAATCAGAATGGAATATTCACATCGAGAAAAAATATATTCAGCCGTGAAATTAGAATAACCCGACCTGGTGCCAGGTCCATACCACACCAGTCACTTGGCCCCTGCCCCTAAAATAGGATTATGAATAATCGTAATACTCACATAAGGGGTATAACCAGATTCAACTGTCACATACAAAATGCCAAAGACGTATATGAGGGCCAAACCAGGTCTCCAGTCGGAATTCCAGTAAGGATGAACCCCGATCGTTAAATACCCATCGCATTCTCCCACCTGCCACACACTTCAACAGAGTCGGAGCACTGCCCTTACAAAATGTTTAACCATATTATGGCCAAACTATGCCCACAGTATGTCCATGGTCATAACCAAATTTATGAAAGTATGACCCATACCTACTGTATGGCCTTACATTCATGTTAATCTATGGCCATCATAAGCATGGCCTTACTTTCTTATGGCACGCCGTTCTTATATTTATTCCCGAAACAAGATATCTACTAAAAGATATAAGATATCTACTAAAATATATAAGATATCTACTAAACATATAAGATATCTTAATTAATTTGCATTTATATAAGATATCTTATAAACTTTAGTAGATATCTTGTATAATTTAGTAGATATCTTATAAACTATATAAGATATCTCATAAAGTTTAGTAGATATCTTATATAAAAAAGTATATAAGATATCTTATAAACTATATAAGATATCTACTAAACTTTAGTAGATATCTCATATAATATATAAGATATCTAGTAAAGTTTAGTAGATATCTTGTTTCGGGAATAAATATAAGAACGGCGTGCCATACTTTCTTGCTAATGTGAAGTTTCGAGTGAATTGGCGAAACAGTTTCAGAGATATGGTATTGTTAAAAACTCTAATTGACAGACTCCCAGTCTGGGGGCCGTTTCACTAAACTTTGTACGACTAAAATGTTCGTAAGTGCAAATTTAGGATCATCTGGAAAGTTCAATTGCTGGATTTGCATTTATTGAGCATATGCTCTATAAATGTAAATCCAATAATTGTTTAATACAAGAAAACATTGTTAATGTGAAATTTTCATAATTTTGCACTTACAAACATTTTAGTCGTACAATGTTTAGTGAAACGGGCCCCATGCAGTAGCCTATTTCACCAAAATTGCAAAGTATACTTATCTAGCAAAGTATACTTTGAGGGAGAAATTTTCAATTTAAGGATAAATTTATTAATTTTTATACTAAATTTATTACATTATCACAGCCATTCTGGCTGTGACAATGTAATAAATTCAACATAATAATTCTGCATACTTTTAATCATCAATATATGCAGTTGTTAGTTCTATATGACATAATGCATTTCGGGAAAAATAAATGATTTCTCCCTCAAAGTATACTTTGCTAGAAAAGTATACTTTGCAATGTTGGTGAAATAGGCTACTGATCAGGGGGCCGTTTCACCAAAATTGCAAAGTATACTTATCTTGCTAAGTACACTTTGAGGGAGAAATTTTCAATTTAAGGATAAATATATTAATTTTTATTATACTGTATTTATTACATTATCACAGCCATTATAATAATTCTGCATTATAAATTCACAACAACTTGTTTGAATTGACTAGGTGAGAATTGGTTCACAACAACTTGTTTGAACTGACTCGGTGAGAATTGGTCAATAACACTAATATGAACCGACTTGGACGGAATTGGTTGTTAACAACATCCTTGAGAAGGAATTTTTAATAAAGGAAAATAGTACATGTATATGCTTCACACAAATAAATTGATATGTGATAAACTTGCATTGTATCAGGGGCGTCGGAACAGGTTTGACACATCCGGCAACTGCCGGATCAATAAGTTTGACTCAACTGAGTGGTAACACCATAGACTTTAGGTAGATGGGTGAAAGGGGGAGGCACACCCTACCTTCGACTGCCGGATCAATAATTTTGATATTTGGAATTCATATATATAAAATAACGGAATTGAAATAGTTTTTTCTGCATTTTATTTTATCATTTCTCATCAAAACTGCATGTTGTTACCACTCAGTTGAAAATAAATATCTCATCAAAAGTGTGTGTTGTTACCACTCATTTGAACCGTCTCGCCGAGACGGTTCAACTGAGTGGTAACAACACACACTCTGGTTTGATTGGTGGTGGACACATCCTACCTTCGCCGGATCTTATTTAGGCTTTCGATGCCCCAGTGTATTATATATCACCCTCGCTGTCTTGGTATGAACATTATCACATCTATAACAATGATAGTCAACTTACAATTACAAATGTACAATTAAAACCATTATGATTCAAGACAAGTCGGTAAAAACACAAAAAAAAAACATACATGTAATAACATAATTTCCAAACAAGAACAGTATATGCTTCAAAATACATTTATATATTTAAATATTTACACCTTCTATAAATTCATATTGCCAACACCCATTCGACGTATTGCATTTACATCCCAATACAATACAGTAGACCCACGTGACGTCGCGCGACGTTATTGATTGGTTAAAGTTCGTTTCACGTCATTAATTTCCAATAGGTTGTCAATAACGAACGGCATGCTATTTACCGGAAACATCGCTATTACATGAATTGCGACAAAATGACGTAAAACAATAAATAAATAATGTTAACACCGTATTTTGGTTATTTACATTTTTGAAACTATCGGAATATGCAATGTAAATACATGTGTAAGTAATACCAGATGGCCACGACCCGCATGTCGAGCCTGCCGAGGCATTTGATGGTATTTTTAAAAACTTTAACGCAGATTTCGGATGGGCTGACGGACGGACGCACAGACGTCATTGTGATCACTGTGTCTCGCTTTCCGCAAGCGGGCTCGACAAAAACCATGGGCAGCTGCGTTTACAGTAGTATAAAAAACCTTCGGTCCTTCGGACTCCACACACTTTCAACAGACCAAATGTTTTTCATACTACAGTAAACACAACAGCCCATGACTTTATTCCTTAAATAAACAAAACACCATCAAAAGTAAAACCTCGGTGGCAGTATATCAAGTTCCCCAAGGCTATTGTCAGTGGAACAAATACTAACCCAGAATCGTGCATGGATGCACAGACATACATTTTGTATATTGATACCTAAATTAATACATAAATAATATCAATAAATACATGTAGATAACAAAAAGTTCATGTATACGTATGTACATTCATATTCTTAACAGACCTGTATATACATATATATAATTCCAGCACAAAAATATTTACACAATTCCCTAACATTTGATTGGTCCGTAGCAAGTCTCTGTCCAGAATTTATATCCCAGTAAACTCCATGCCGAACTACTTTCCGTAACCGTCAGGCGCAGTTAAAATAATTCTTAAGAAAACGGAAAATAAACACATTTTCTTGATGAATTTATTTCAAATGCTGGAATTATAAGGAATGAATGGCCTTTTTGTGGAATTTATCGGGGATATAAACTTGGAAAAGTCGCGGGAATACTGGACGAGGCCTTCCGGCCTTCGTCCAGTATTCCCGCGACTTTTCCAAGTTTATACCCCGATAAATTCCACAAAAAGGCCATTCATTCCTATAATAAATTTCCACACTTGATAAAAAATACATGTACTGTCTGTTCGTCGTGAAATCTGCCGATGTGTTCTGGCTTAAATCAAACAGATTAAATCTGACCTCGACATTATGTAACATGGATATGCCCCTTTGGCATACTTGACTGTAAAAAATGGTCAAGTGTTTCAGCGACCTACTGACGGTAAAAAACAGGTCAAGGTGAAGTTAATGGTGGCATGAGTGTGTGACAAATGTTTCAATACTTCAATGCTTGGACACTTGAATCATCTGAACTTCAAGTTTCCAAGTATTGAAGCAATCTTCGTGTAACCATTGAGATATTACATGTTGGAGAAACTCTTACAAACATTTTGAAGTAACAAAATGGCTATTTAAGTGATTCAACCACATTTCGAAGGTGACAAAGGTGAAGGTCATGTTAATGGTAGTGTGACAAATGTTCAGGTGATTCAAGTGTCCAAGTATTGAAGCATTATGCTGTATCCTCCCTGCCACAACTGCTACATCAGATTATCTTACCATCCGTACATTGTACATTACCTTGTCTATATTACCAGAGCTCCAGATAAGTTGCGTATTTGCGTAAATACCCAATTACAATTGCCAAAAACCCAATTGAAATCAGAAGTAGTGAGTATCAAAAAGCAATGAATAAAAAGTGGTATCTTTATCATGCTACAGAAAACAATAAACAGACCACAAATATAGCATATTTTCTTATTTTTCCATGAAAACACATCTTGGTATTTCATTAGAATTGTCAGATGTGTTTTCATTTAGAAGCAAACTATTCAATAAGTGCGGTCTGCTGATGTGTAAACAGTAGTGATTCTATTTTACACAATTAAAATTTTGAAATACCCAATTGCTTCAGAAATGATGGAGTGACAATACTCAATACTAATTCCTTATCTGGAGCCCTGTATTACTGAAGCAGCATGTTCTCATATGCCACTTGCATGTGGCAGTAGGCGACTTTGCTTTCAATAAATGATATGTTCTTCTGTTCTGTTCAGCAATCCTTCGTGTAATATTGAAGGAGAAACTCTTACAAACTGTTTGCCGTAAATGTACATGGAGGCACGTACGGACAGAACATTAAGAACAACGCAATATGCCCCCGTTGCTATCGCATAGGGGTATAAAAATAATTAATATTACACAGGTACCGTAATTACTGTCTGTGTCACGAAACCTGCCCAAATTTTACGGCCATATAAACAATGCAAAAACATAATATTAAATTTTACCAAAATTTAAGAATGAGCCTTCTTTTTATTTCGTGAAATTTGGTAAAATATGGATTTTATTACGAAAAATTGATTTGTCTGGGAATTTAACACGGGGAAAAGGAGGTGGAGGAGCTGTGGGAGGAGTCAAAAAACAAAATGTTTGGAAATTGACTCCGAAACATGGCTAGATAGCTTGGAAATGATCTAACTAAGAAAATAAGTTAACTTTTGAAAATTGGTCCAGTATTTCTGAAATTGTAAAAATTTCCTTATGATAAATCCCAATAGACATCTTCACTCTGTGAAGATGTCTATGGGGATTTAGCATGGGGAAATTATTTTTTCGTAATAAAATCAATATTTGACAAAATTTCACGAAATAAAAAGAAGGCTCATTCTTAAATTTTCCTTTAATTTAATATTATCCAAAAACAAATGTTTTTGAATTGTTTATATAGCTGTAATATTTGGGCAGCTTTCGTGAAACAGACAGTAGGTACATATATAGAAACAGGAAGCATTATTTAATATACAGAATATACATTACAGACCAGTCCAAGCGGAGTACCTATATGCAGCTCCGAGTTGATCTAAACCCAGATATCAGTTGACTACTCCAGTCAATATAACTTTGGCAATGTCTATGCCATGCTAATCACCTGTAGCCCATTCCACCAACATTGCAAAGTATACTCATCTAGCAAAGTATACTTTGGGGGAGACATTTTCAATTTAAGGATAAATTTATTTATTTTTATTATACTGAATTTATTACATTATCACAGCCATTTTGCTGTTCTCACTCAGAATTCTCACTCTGCATACTTTCAATTATAAAATATATGCAGTCATTAGTTCTATATCAAATAATGCATTTCTGGAAAAATAAATGATTACTCCCTCAAAGTATACTTTGCTAGATAAGTATACTTTGCAATTCTGATGAAATCGGCTACTGGTTTGATTCACATGCATACATTTAATGTAGCTGCCATCAAATCCACAGGTATGAACGACACGGACACGTCAACGTGTATACTCGTATATTTCACATCTCTGGCTCAAGATACAATTACACCGACACGCCATGTGATTTTGTACCTTCGTACATCTGCATAATTTCATGAAATACGTTTACAAAATTTACAATATTTTCCGTAAAAGGCATCAAAAGTTGACAAATTTTTCAGAGTACATGCGGAATCCGCATGTACTCTGAACATTTTGTCAACTTTTGACTTTATTTATGAAAAATATTCCGTACTTCAGGTACCAAATCACATGGCGTGTCTTATATAATACAGCCTTGCAAGATACGACAGTTGCTATGTTGTGTGTCAGTGAAACAGTCTGTTCCAATGTCTACACGGATCCCGACACACCTGAATGTGGATATATTGCACAACCTTTAACCGAGATGTGACGGCCGAGTTGTTATAGCTGTGTGTGGGTGAACACTGTTACCGACACATCAATGAGCACATTCTGCACAATTATCAGACGGCCATGCTAGCTGTTATAGACCACTGTCCACTCCTGCGTATACAATATGATACCGACAAATCAATATGGATATATTGCACAAGCCACAACCAAGACATGACGGCCGAGTTGTTGTAAATGTGTGTGGGTGAACACTGTTACTCCTATTGCATATATTGCACAAGACATGACGGCCGAGTTGCTATAGATGTGTGTCTGTAAACACGGTCTGCTCCTTGGTGATGCTGTAGCTGGGGGCCTCCAGGCTGTCTCCGTCATACTGAAACACACAACCACGAAATGTGATGGCCTTAGAATGTCGTCTGCTGTTGATTTATGTTTTGTCTTCTTTCTCAATAAAACCATGTTTTGACAACACTTTAGAATCATTTCCATTGAGAAAAATGGAAAATAAAAAATAAACAGCTGACGACAAATTCTAATTCAGCATTGTAAGGGTTAAAAAGGCTGATTTACACCACGTGATTTTGTACCCAAGAAAATGTGCGATTTTGTATGAAATATACATGTATTTAGAGAAACTGCGATATTTTCTGTAAATGACGTCGAAAGCTGACAAAATTTTCATAGCAATATTTTTCATGAGATATCGTATATCTTTTTCGGTACAGAATCACATGGCCTCAGATGTGACACGAGAAATATGGCTTATGACATTTGTGCCTATTTACATAAATTAAGCCAAAAGCTGACAAAAAAAGATTCAGAGGAAATAATTCCACTTGAATTTGTTACCAGAAGATATGATAGCTCTCTGAAATCATTTCAGAAAACATTCATTTTTGATAAGGTGGACAATTTCATGGACTGGTCTATATAGGGCCACAGCCGTGTCATACTTACAGCACTAACAAGCCCGCTATCCTGGTTCGCGTCCCAGAGAAAGTCGTCGTCATCCACGCAATCGTCAAACATGGAGCCATTCGAGACCTTGTCGAAGTGCGTGTGGCCGCCCCGCAGATTTCCATTGGCGTACGCGGCGTTCACAGTGCCGGCAGTGGACCCGGTGTAGTAGCCAGACTTGTCCGGGTTGTGTAAGCCGTCCTGTTTAAATATAGCGTGTCAAAATTGATTAAATGTTCCTATAAATGATAGATAATCAGATTTTACTTTTAATATAACGATTACTGTGACATGAGAGCTGGATGACACGGAGGTTGGATTATGAATATAAAATAATAGTTATCGTCTGCCTATCTAAAAACATCCGATCCTACATTTCGGCACTCTGGTGTTGGTTTTCCACGGATCTTGTTTTTTTACAATAGGTTTACATGAGAGCCACTCGGTGTATATTGCGGTCCTACTGGTGTATAGCACTTTCTATGAACCGGCTGAAATGTGTGATTGAGCCAATGAGAATGTGTTACAGTGCAACCTCTCTATAACAGCCACCCATGGGAAGACACAAAACTGGCTGTTGTAGGGAGGTTAATGCTGGATTAAATTTTGTCGTCTGCTGTCTATTTATTTTCTGCGATAATTCTCATCAAACACATGCTTTGACAGCATTTTAGAATCGTTTTCAATGGAAACGATTCTAAAAGTGCTGTAAAAACATGTTTTCACTGACAAAGAAGGCAAAAGCAACAGCAGATGACAATTTCCGTGCTCAGCAGTCTAAGGGTTAGATATAGAGGAAATCATCCATTTGGGACATAAAATAGCGGTTGTTACAGAGAGGGTGTTGTTTGACCGTTCGGGGAGGTATTTACAAGCCATATAATAAAGCAGATACAATATGATATGAATCGCAATTCACGTGAACAACACCTACCATAGCATATGTACTCCCGTCGTTGCCATCCACTAGGAATGTAAACGGGGCGCGGGCGGCTTTCTGTCGCAACTTCAGCGGCATCCTCTCACGAATGTACGGGTGTCGCTGACTGACTTGGCGCACACAGCAGCCGAGCACGATCAGCAGTAGCAGCACCCCCAGCAGTACCATGAGCACGATGAACCAGATCTCCTCGTAGAATTCCAGCTCCACCGCCAGGGCTTCCGGACTCATGGACGGGACTGGGCTCGTACCTGGGGAATTTGATAATTGACGATTTCAATCACTGAACAATGATATACGAGACACGCCATGTGATTTTGTACTTTCGGACATCTGCGTAATTTTATTAAATCCGTTTCTAAATTTACAATATTTTTCATAAATAAACTCAAAAGTACATGCGGAATATATATTTCCGCATGTACTCTGAAAATTTTTGTCAGCTTTCGACGCTATTTACAGGAAATATTGTAAACAGATTTCATGAACTTACGCAGATGTCCGAAGGTACAAAATCACATCGCGTTTCTCATATATGGCTGTGACTGGAGAAAATGGGGCGTATGACATTTGTGATCAGTGTAGCTCCTGATCGGCTAGCCTTCCTGTGGCCTGATTATGGATCTATACTAAATTGTTGAAAGCATGACTGGTGTTTCAATGACCAAATGGCTAACAGTGATGACCTCCATTAGATGCAAGGCAGTTCTGGATCTACATTGGCCACGCTGACCATAAGCGCCTATCAGTTTCTCAGACAATGCAAGTTTATATCTTTCCTAAGAAAATACGAAGTACATATAGTCTGTTCAATGTTCATGTTTAACCCTTTCAACACTACAGACCTCTTTAGCAGTGTTTGCAAACAGTGTAGATCCAGATGAGCCGGCTCGTAACGAGCTGTCTCATCTGAATCTGCACTTTTTGCAAGCAAGTTTCAAGTTTTTTACAAACAAAATGCCCCTTTTTATATATTGACTGGTCTGAAAATCATTTTATGGTGTCAGATTGGATTGGTAACATAATTATCACAATCCATTCCAGATACTTAGAGTTGAAAGGGTTAAACATTTAACATCATTTTATCGCACACATGCCTTACCTATGTTGTTAACTGCGTTCGGGTCAAACACGATGGCCGGTGATTCTGCATCTCCAGCCTCGGTCACAGTGATGATCTGGAAGACTAGGTCTGAAAATGACAAACATGACGGGTATATAAGCTGATCGTAATAACCCTAATTTGAGAAAGTGAGCAGGGGCTGATGGATACCCCCGGCCGTTGCATGGACCGACAAATAAAAACTTTAACGTCGGATGGACGCACAGACAGACGGACGGAAAGACAGATGGAATTACGAAAACTATATACCCCTCGACATAATTTATTTTGGGATGAACTTATTAATACATGGTTTCCCACAATGAACTGTGTCCCAATAGTTATGGTTTGTAATATTGTTCTGGTTTATCACAATAACCAGAGCTCCAGATAAGCTGCATATTTGCGTAAATACCCAATTAAAATTGCCAAAAACCCAATTGAAATCAGAAGTAGCGAGTATCAAAAAGCAATACCAATTTTATGGTACCTTTATCATGCTGCAGAAAACAATAAACAGACCAGAAATATAGCATATTTTTCTTATTTTCTAAGAAAATACATCTTGGTATTTCATTAGAATTATCTCCAAGGAGACAATTCTAATGAAATGCCAAGACTTGTTTTCATTTCGAAGCAAACTATTCAATAATTGCTGTCTGTTGTTGTGCAAACAGTAGTGTGATTTTAATTTACCCAATTAAAATTTTGAAATACCCAATTGCTTAAGAAATGATGGAGTGACAATACTCAATTACAAATTCCTTATCTGGAGCCCTGAATAACAATGTATTTGGATACCATTTGTTTTGAGAAACCTTACGGCAGCCACTATCAGTCTGTGGGATCACGTGGTTTCCGAACGGCGTCATGTTTTTAGATGTGATTACAGTAGATTTTCTTTACTATCTTTATAACGAAATGACAGATTTCTATGAAACATAGCACAGCAATTGCTTTTAGAGCAATAACACTTAGGTCATAATCTTTGGTGTATTATCAAAATCTGTTTGTGTGTTGGGTAGATTTTAAAGAAAATCTACTGTAAAAATATTGTCATAGATTACATCATGTCGGCAAATGTCATACGGAAACATTCGGAAACTACATCATCCCATACACTGACGATTGAAGGTAAGAATTCCATGAAAGTAAACAATAGGTCATTTTATCAAATGTCAACTGTAAACTGGCTAGATGTGGGCATTGGGCAGTGAGATATGAAACACCCGAATAGATGGCACTGATGAAATTTGGTGAACATTTCAGAATTGCTGTTTTCATATCTGTGAGTTTTTTTCACCAATTTATATTAAAGTTGATCAGGCAAAATATGCATGAATGATCACTATGTATCTATACATACTTTCATTGGGAGATGCGCGGTGTAGACTGTGCCGAGCGACCACCCCGCGGTACAGCACGGCGCCCTCCGACTGGATCACATACTCCTTCAGGCGGCCATTCAGCCGGAACGACTGCGACCAGTCTACCGCGGCCACAGACTGGTTCTTCTGGAGCTGGGGGTACTTCACATACACCGGAGCTGTGGGTGGGGGTAGGAGAATGATGGATTAGTATAGGACCAGTCTACTGCGGCCACAGACTGGTTCTTCTGGAGCTGGGGGTACTTCACATACACCGGAGCTGTGGGTGGGGGTAGGAGAATGATGGATTAGTATAGGACCAGTCTACCGCGGCCACAGACTGGTTCTTCTGGAGCTGGGGGTACGTCACATACACCGGGGCTGTGGGTGGGGGTAGGATAATGATGGATTAGTATAGGACCAGTCTACCGCGGCCACAGACTGGTTCTTCTGGAGCAGGGGTACTTCACATACACCGGAGCTGTGGGTGGGGGTAGGATAATGATGGATTAGTATAGAACCAGTCTACCACAGCCACAGACTGGTTCTTCTGGAGCTGGGGGTACTTCACATACACCGGAGCTGTGGGTGGGGGTAGGAGAATGATGGATTAGTATAGGACCAGTCTACCGCGGCCACAGACTGGTTCTTCTGGAGCTGGGGTACTTCACATACACCGGAGCTGTGGGTGGGTAGGAAAATGATGGATTGACCATATTTATTACATACCAGTCTGGCCGTGGCCAGCATGTCGAGCCCACCGAGTGTATTTATTGATTTATTGGATTTACATTTATTGAGCACAGGCTGCTTATGCAGCCTATGCTCAATAAATGTAAATCCATCAATCCATCAATCAATAAATCAATGAAGTAAATCTGAGTTATATAGGGTGGTGGAGATATAAGGTATGTCAAAATATTAACACAAATTTCAGTCAGTTGACTTCGACCTTGGGAATTTAGGCCACATGTGTGGGCTATAGAATGAAAATATGAATGATGATAAAGAACTTGTGTTTGAACTTTGAAGCAATTCTGAGTAAGTGTTGTGGAGATATAACAATTATTAATGTATGTAAAAACTTTTAAGTCATTCGACCTTGAACTTGGGCATGTTGGTTGCATGGTGGGATATAGAATGAAAATATGGTTGATAATAAAGAAGTGTTTGAAGTTTGAGTAAATCGGAGCAAGTGTTGTGGAGATATAAGGTACTAAAAACTTTACTGCAGATTTTGTAAAACTTTAATAACACAAATTTCAAAGTCATTTAGCGTTGACCTTGGGCAGGTGGGCCACATGGGTGGGCAATAAAATGAAAATATGGATGATGATAAAGAAGTATCTGATGTGAATCGGAGTAACTGTTGCGGAGATATGAGACACGCCATGTTTTGTATATATTGTAGATGTATTTAATGAAATGAAATTACGCAGATGTCTGAAGGTACAAAATCACATGACGTATTTCATATAACGTATATAAAAACTTTAATGCAGAATCTGGACAAAGCGTTGCCTTACCGGCTGTCATGGTCTCGGCTCGCACCCAGATGGGACGGTCGGTGGGGCCAGCCTCATTGGCCGCCACGACCTGGTACTCGTATGCGGTGTACGCTGCCCGGCCGCCCGCCGTCCACTCGATATACAGGCCCGTATAGACCTGCCGCACCTCACCCGGTATACAAGACTGCTGGAATGGCTGGCTCGTCTTGGGGCAGGCTACACGCTCGTACAGCGTAAACCTGTAATGTGTCGGATTACAAGCTTAGCATTAGTCTAATACAATCAACCCTCCACAAAAGGCCAACTCTCTACAACAGCCACTATAGTACATATCCCAATTTGATTTATTTAGCTGTCATACAACAGCCACCTCCCCACAACAACTCCCCTGTTTATAACAGCCACTGTTTTATATCCCAATGGGATAAATGCCAATATATTTAACCTCCCTTTAACAACCCCCTCTCTATAACAGCCACTGTTTTATATCCCAATGGGATATATGCCAATATATTTAACCTCCCTATAACAACCCCCTCTCTATAACAGCCACTGTTTTATATCCCAATGGGATAAATGCCAATACATTTAACCTCCCTATAACAACACCCTCTCTGTAACAGCCACTGTTTTATATCCAAATGAGAGAAATGCCTATATGCATGTAATCAACCTCCCTACAACAGCCACCTTGTCCCAATCATGGCTGTTGTAGAGAGGCTGTGCTGTACATAAAACTGATAACAAATTGTTATCAACATTCACTAGATCAGGGTCAAAACAGATTCAAAACTACTTACGCTGCTGTTTCATTGGTACAAAATGTCACATGACTTATCGAATGGCGCCAGTGCAATCACACAAGATATACAACCAAATTTTTTTTCCAGGAAAAAAAAATCCTCAACCTGTATCATAAAAATGTTATCTGATAAAATAGAATACAATGTCAATACTAGTGTTTTTTTATATTAAGTTTATCAGACACGACTCGGAAATGGTAGGAATTACTACGCATTTCCTAGCCTTGCTTGATAAACTTTTCAAGAGGACTTTTCAGGCAAGGCAAGAAAACACATTCACAAACACAGGAATTCCGAGTCTGATAAATTTGATATCAAAAGACACTATCCTGTTGTTCCCTATTAGAAAGGTTCCACTTAACAAACCTCTGAATTTCGCCATTCGGGTTGGCTGGGTGTCCCCAGGCTAGCGTCACGGCCGTGCTATTGACATCTAGGATACGGACTGGTTCCAGGCCCGAGGGAATGGCGGTGCCGGTGCGGGCCACAGCGGGGGGACTGGTTGTGCACCCCCCGGCCGTGCACGCCTGTACCGTGATGGCGTAGAACCGGAATGGAACGAGCGGGACTATCTGACCCACGGTCTGGTATAGGTCTGGGCTGCTACTTGCCTGGCAGAGAGAACAAAGTGAAAGTGAATGGGTTTAACGTCCCAGCAACAGCAAAGGTCATTTAATGATAGTACCTCGGTTTCAAGTCTCATCCGAAAGACCCACAACCTCTGGATTGGAAGTCAGGTGTTCTAACCCCTAGGCCAGAACCAAACCCTGGGAGAGAAACGGGAATACATTGGATTTTGGATTTGCGACTATTTACTAATTTAAATATATCCACAACGTGTATATTACTACATTAGGACATGTACTTCTGTACTGCTTTCTAGTCTCAAAATGGGGTTTGACTGAATGATTTAACCCTTACACTGCTATCTTAATTTTTTTGTCGTCTGCTGTTTATTTTCTATTTTCCATTTTTATCATCATAAACATGCTTCGACAGCACTTTAGAATAATTTACAACATGCTTTGACAGCACTTCATAATCATTTCCATTGGAAATGATTCTGAAGTGCTGTCAAACCATGTTTTTATTGAGAAATAAGGCAAGATATAAAAGCAACAGCAGACGACAATTGTTGTGAGTAGAGGTCTAAGGGTTAAAATACACTTTGGTGTGAAAATAAGCAAATGTACATAATACACTATGATAACTGGAACAGAACTAGAAATATGTTCATAGAACATGGATGTCCCACCTGCCATATTGACACCCCAAAACAAAATTGCAAAACTTACACGTCAAAAAGGGGGAGTTGATCCATAACCCAAGGTAGAATGAAAATCAAATTAACTTTATGCATCTACAAACCATAAGGAAGCTACATCAGAGCTCCAGTTAAGGGGCGTAATTTGGAGGTAATTTTTTTATTTCTCCATCAAAACTGGCAAATTGCAACTTGTCATTTTTTATGAAGAATTAACAAAAGTTCACCCCAAGTTGGTCAAATTACGCACCTTAACTGGAGCTCTGTACATACCAAGTATGCAGCCTCCACCTAATACAGTTTAAAAGTTTTACGAGCTACAAAACAAAATTGCAATATTCCAAGTTCAAGAGAGGGAGATAATCCATGTACCATGTTACAAGGTTCATAATGAACAAAGGTAACACACAATGCCCTCTCCACTATCGTGATGAGGCATAACATGTGGTATTATCAGCCAGTAATGTTACATACCACGGTGTCGTTAACGAGGACGCTGTAGTAGCGCACGACTCCATTGGGCTGTGCGGGCGGCGTGATTATAACTGATATAGTCGATGCCGTCGTCGCCTGGAAATACACAAGCATGTGCACAGTTTGTAAGCTAACACAATAATAAACGTTGTGGTCTTGTAGGCATTGCGAGAGGATTTCTTTCAAGATCACAGTCAGCAAAATAACTAGAAATGTGGTCTGTCGACGATGATTTGAAAATAAACAGACAGATGGACGGACGTACGATCAGTAGCGAGGGTAGTTGTATTAATGCGGAAGAATGTATTGTCACTCAGGTAAGGCATGTGTGCAATATGAAGATATTAGCCGTAGGTGATTTGAGAAACTCTTGTCAAAAGACACGAGCCTCGTATGTGTTATTTATGGCTGTGACTGGAGAAATCGGGCTTATGTGTTTTGCGACCAGTGTAGATCCAGATCAGCCTGTGCATCAGCACTGCTAATAATAAATATAGATAGATCAGGCTACAGGAGTGTGCTGTTTCATGAAGAAATCCCGTAAGCCCCATTTCTCCTGTCACACACACATTTATCAGGCTCAGCCTCGGAAACGGTACAAATTCCTCAACAAACCTTGGAATTCCTACACGTTTCCTAGCCTCGCCTGATAAACATGATATCAAAAGACTTGTTTAAACAGTATTTCATTTCATTTGAATAAGCACATGTCACAGATACACATTAATATTGGAGGATTGAGGAGAAAGCAAAGCACTCTAGCCTGGTATTTTCTATGTACTCACATTGACGCGTGGAGCTGGGACGGCGTCCGGCGATGCTTCCTTGGTTGTGACTGGGACCCACTTACTGCCGACCGTTCCGACGCCGTTCCCCGCAGTCACGGAGTACTCGTAGTGGGAGTAGGGAGCCAGGCCCGCCCCCTTGTTTGTGTATTGTAGGGCAGACCCGTTGTACACCAGGCTCGTGGGCAGGTATACCGTCCCTGTAACAGTCGCAGGTATAATGATTCCCCATTTCTCCAGTCACAGCCACATAAAATTGTAATTTCTTCCTGCTTATGGATCACCTATACTCCTCCATCTGTGCTGACAAAAGCATTTATATATGGAGGAGCTCTTGTAAAATAAAGTTTAAACTTTTTTAATATGTTTTGATCACTTGTTAACTGTCATGCCTTTGTGACCAGTGTAGAACCAGACAACCCAGTGCATCACCACAGTCTGATGATGATCGGGAGCTGCCCGACTGGCTACAAAGTCCAACTTCTTCAGTCACATGCAGAAAGCCGCAAATCCATTCATGAAATTTCTAAAACAATTAATAAAAGTTTCTGATTTTAAGAATACAGGAGTATCAAGTATGCTCTGAGAAAGTTTTGGATACAGTCCACAGTCAGTTCTTAAAAAACTTTCTGAGAATGTTCTCTACTCGAAATCAGGCTGTTTGATTGGCCGAGACTGAGCAAACTTCCTGATTTTATGTACTCATAAGTATTACATAAGCATGGGCCATGGTTTCCATGACGTACCTGTGGTTTGTAGGAGAACTTCCCGCCTCCAGACTTCGAACGTCTTAATGATTCCATTCGGCTTCAAGGGCATCTGCCACTCCACCAGCACGCCTGAATGTGACCCATCCTGATTTGCCAGAGCCAGTAATGTGGGCGGAGCCTGTTGTTCAGGGCGGGCTCCTAAGGTCCGCCCCGTCGATGACGCGCTCAGTTCACATCCGCGGTCCGTGCATGCCTGTACTCGGAACGTGTACTCCGTCCAGAACTCCAGCCCGGGTACAACGTAGTTCAACTGCACTGGGCTGCCGGAATACACCATGGCTCCATCTCGGAATAGCGTGTAGTTCTTAATAAGTCCATTCGGATTGGCTGGCGGTGCCCATGTGACCTGTATGGTGGTGGCTGACACGGGCGATATTCCCGGAGGGTCAAGGCCACTGGGGGATGAGGCAAATGTCCTCGCCATGGAAACGGGACTCTCTACACTGCCCTTTCTGTTCCTGGCTATGACGATGTACGAGTATTCCATGCCCGGTTCAAGGTTATAGTCGATGTACATTGTGCGGAGTAACCCGGTGACGCTGATACTCTCGGTGTATATTAGTTTGTTATGTCGGCGAACGTCGTACGATGTTATAATTCCGTTTGGATATTCCGGTTCTTGCCATGTGATTTCTATTGACCTTGAACTCATGACGTGCAGTATCGGAGGTCGCATGCTCTGTGGAAGGTTGTCCTCGGTTTTTCCAGTCACCTCTCCACTGTCGGTACAACCACCATTCGTACACGCAGTCAGCCTGAACACGTAGTCGGTGAATGATATCAGACTAGCAGCCAGATACTCAAGGTTCATGCCTTCATACACGACCACCCCGTTCATATGTAGCTGGAAAGCTGTGATCTGGCCTGTGGTGATCTGTGGGACCTGCCAGCTAACCCGCAGGGCGGTCGAGTTAACCGCATACACAGTGGGCGATGACACGGTCAATGGTGAAGATTCTTTGGTGCGGACAACGGTCGGCTCACTGGTCGTACACCCGCCTCCCGAACACACTGTGATTGTGTATCTATAGAAGGTGTACGCCTTCAAACCAACATCCGTGTATTCCTTATTATCTAGAATCGTAAAGCTGAGCGGCACCGACGTATTCCTCTGCAACTGGTAGCTTTGTAAGATCCCATTCGGCTGACCAGGCGTTGCCCAGGTTATAAGTAATGCATCAAGCTGATCATCGACATACGATATCATTGGTGGATGGACACCGGAGGGTGGAGCCTGTTCCGTGAACGCTGATTGCCACGAACTCTGCGTCGTACCCTTGGAGTTGGTGGCCTTCACACTGTACTGGTACTCCGTGAACGGCTGTAGGTTCGTGTCTGTGTATGAGAATGAATCACCGCTCGTGTTGGTCGTTCGGTAAACCACAACAGGTTCGGATAAACTTCGTTTCTGAATCCGTTTATTGTGCCTCCGCAGCACCTCGTACTGCGAAATTCTGCCATTTGGCTCGAGCGGTGCACCCCAGGTTATTGTCACCGAATGGGAGCGGATCTCTCCCATCGCGGGGCTGGCCTGGGACACGGGGGCCACCTCGGCTGTGACCAGCCCCTGAGAGAAGCTGCGTGTGCACCCGGCGCTGGTACATGCCTCCAGCTGCACAGAGTAGCGCGTGTACGGCTCCAGTCGACGCAGTTCGAACTCCCGATTCAGTCCTTGAAACGCTGCCACTGACGACCCCTCCTCATAGATCCTGCATTACAATGAATACTGTATTTATTCTAATAAACACCCCGGGGCTATGCAATTTGTGGAGAACAAAACGTGGTAAATAGGATCAAAATATGTTATTTTCACATACATAAGCCATTTAAAACAATGTTTTAAATGGCTTTCGTATGTGAAAATAACATATTTACAATGCAAATAAGGGAGGGGGGCTACTATTAGAGAGGGGGCTATTATTAGAATAAATACGGTATATGAGATGAGTCATGTGATTTTGTACCATGAACATGTGCGATTTTTCATGAAAACTATTTCCAGAAACTGTGATATTTTCTGTATCTGACGCCGAAGGCTGACAAAAATTTTCAATAAAATTCCAAATATGCTCCGAACATTTCGTCAACTTTTGACATCATTTACGGAAAATATTGTGAAATTTTTATTAAGAATTTTTAATGCAAGATCACAAATATTTTTAGGTACAAATTCACAGGGCTTGTCTCATATGTGACTATGACTGGAGAAATGGGGATTATGGGATTTGTGTCCAGTGTAGCTACTGATCAAATAGTGCAGTCCTGTAGCCTGAGAACGAGTTATGTTGCTCATTAGAAGCACGACTAGTGCTTCATTGACGGAATGGTGAACATTACAGATCCTAATCAGACTGTGCATAAGTACAAGCTGATCTGGATCTACACTGGTCCCATTTCTCACAGGCACATGATGCGACTGATACGCTAGTACATGTCCTGAAGCATGACAAAGGTTTACACTGTTCAGAGCTCCAGATAAGGTGTGTATTGGCGTATTTTACGCAATTATTTTAGCTGAATACGCATTGATTATCAAAAGTGGGAGTACACAATACGCACAACAATGTGAAAATACGCATTGATTTTCAAATTGAGTAGTGAAAATACTGTCATAAAGTTTAAAATTCACTTGGTTGAGCTGCAAAAAAACAAACAGTGTTTGCTTTTTGCAGCTCAAATAAGTGAATGTTAAAAATTGTTATATTTTGTTCATCATTTGTTCCCTATTTAGTAATAAAGAGAATCAATAATCCATTTGTAAAAGTAAAATACGCAATGATTGTGAAATCAAGGGGTATAGTACGCTTTAGACACACAGCTTATCTGGAGCTCTGACTGTTATAACCAGAACTGGCATAACACCGACTGAACGGTGGGCGAACAGTGCAGACTGTGATCAGACGGCTACTGACATTTTATTAGCTATGATAAGAATAAATAATACATTAATGAGACCTACCAATTAAATTCAAAACATCATTTATGTGATCCAATGACTCGTGTTATACACCGTCAGCGCTCCAGTTAAGGCGAGTAATTTGGATGTAAATTTCTTATTTCTCCATAAAAAATGGCAAGTTGGGAGTGCTTTAGAATCGTCTCAATGAGACGATTCTAAAGGACTCCCAACTTGCCATTTTTGATGAAGAAATAACAAAATTTCACCCCAAGTTGGTCAAATTACGCACCTTAACTGGGACTCTGTACCTTGACAAAGAAAGGTAGCCCAAGCATAGCCCATAGCAAGCTAGGCAAACATGCCATGGCTCTATACCAATGTTTACTTTTATTTATTATTCATCTGACATTTGTCTAATGCTATATCTAATGTCTAGCACACCTCGTGTAAGGATGGGTTGAGGGCCTAGGGGTTAGAACACCTGACTTCTAATCTGGAGGCTGAGAGTTCAAACCACGCCTTAGGCATTAGAAATACTTCCATAGTATTTCCATCTCGCTGATCAACCGATGACTGTGTCTATAGCTAAATACCCAGACATTTAATTAACCCTTTCAATGCTGAATTAAAATTTGTCGTCGGCTGTTAATTTCCCATTTTTCTCATCAAAAGCATGCTTCGACAAACTTTAGAATCTTTTCCAATGAAAATGATACTAAAGTGCTGTCAAACCATATTTCTTATTGACAAAGAAGACAAAATATAAATCAACATACAAAGGTTAAATATTCAATGGGAGATGACCACAACAAGTTTAATATGCTTTTGGTCAAATCCCATGCATTATTGACATGCATTTGTATTATTTAACTTCAGCATCATTAATTAATAAATTTTGTTTAGAGTAAATATCCAATGAGTTTCAAAGTCTCCTTTCTGGTTTATTATCAGCGATCAATTCTGAAAATTCTCAGCTTGTGAGACGTTACCTATAAGTAGTGATGATGCCGTTGGGTTGGACGGGGGTTCCCCAGCGTAGAATCACGGCCTGCCCAGTGGCGATCTTCTCAACGTCGAACGTGCCTAGTCCGGCCGGGGCGGACTCGCGTGTACGGAAGGTGGTCCACACACTGCTCACGTTGCCTGCGGAGTTGAATGCCTGGAGTCGTAGCTGGTACTCGGCGTGTGGAGTCAGGCCGCTGACTGAGGTTCCGGTGATGGTTCCTGGTACTGTGATCACTCGAACCGTATTCTGAATCGTCGGGTCCGCAATCGTTCGCTTGTATACGATTTTAAACAAGTTGATCACGCCATTCAGCAAGGCTGGCGGAACCCATTTTAGGTCCACGGAAAACGCGCCGGTGACAGTAACGAACGGCTGGGGAAGTCCCTTAGGAGGGGCGGCATTCGTGCGGACCAGGCTCCACGGACTCGCCGTGTCCCCTTTATTATTCCCGGCCACGATCTGGTATTCATACTCGGTGAAGGGAGTTAACTCCTGCCCGGCATGCTGGACCTTGAACGTCTCACCGTTGACGCGGTTGATCAGCAGGGGAACGGTGGAACCAGGTGTGCGATAATACACCAGGTACTGCTTCAGAATGCCGTTTAGTCGGCTGGGAGGTGACCACGTGATCTCCACGATGTCGGGGCCAATTGCTGTGATGGTGGGGGCAGCGAGACCACTGGGGGCGGCCTCCAGGGTCTGTACGACGGTCCCGGGCCCCGTGCCACAGCCATCAGGCACGCCCTGCAGGCACGCCTGTAGTCGAACCTCGTACCACTCAAATGGTAGCAGCCCCGCGATCGTCACGTCCGTGTGTAGACCCACGCCGCGATCGATCTGGTTGGGGCGCCCTGCGTTCAGCAACACTCGATACTGATCAATCACGCCAGAAGCCGGCGAGATAGGTAGCCACTCCACGTAGATCTCGGTCGCACTTAGAACTGTCACGTTCGACGGCGCCACTATCGCACTGGGTGTACTATCGGGCATCGTCACCGTGGTCGCGTTACTGCTCGTGTTTCCAGCTTTAGTACCGGTGATTATGAAGTAATTGTATGTTTCACCCGGAGTCAGGTTTGTATCCACGGCATAGAAATATTCACCAAGGAAAACTCGCACGCCAAAATTCTGCTCTGTTCGGAGTAAGGAGTAGAAGGATATTTCCCCATTGGGTTTGAGTGGCGCGCTCCAGTAGATGCTGACTGAGGTGGCATTGTTTACTATCACCGATGGTGCAAGCACTCCTGAAAAACAATACAAGATTGTGATGTACTTTACTGTAATCTTCCGAATAATGTTTGAATATGAAAATGTGCAATAATTACTTTTTTTTCTATTTTCTGTACGAATATACATCTAATTCCAGCACAAAAATATTTACACAATTCCCTAACATTTGATTGGCCCATAGCAAGTCTCTGTCCAAAATGTATATCCCAGTAAACTCCCACGCCGAACTACTTTCCGTAACTGTGAGGGGTAGTTAAAATAATTCTTAAGAAAACGGAAAATAAACACATTTTCTTGATGAATTTATTTCAAATGCTGGAATTATAAGGAATGAATGGCCTTTTTGTGGAATTTATCGGGGATATAAACTTGGATAAGTCGCGGGAATACTGGACGAGGCCTTCCACAAAAAGGTCATTCATTCCTATAGTAAATCTACAGTGGAAACCGGACATGAAGAAAACACAATGTTTACGAGTTTCTTGGTCATTTATCTCTGACAGGTGATCATGTCTGTTTGTGATTGCATAGCACACAACTGTGGCTCAGAATGGTAAAATGCCTGATTTACAGTGAAACCTCTCTAAGCCGGACACCTTGGGGACCTCCCAGGGTGTCCGGTTTAAAGAGGTCCAACTGTATATGTAACGACGACTCATTTGAATTTTCTGGACGAGACAATGCAAATGAATGTCACAGCAAGTATCTACTTTAATATGAAGTTTCATATAATTCTACTTACAGTTGAATATAAGATACAGGGCTTCAGATAAGAAATTAGTAATGGAGTATTGTCACACCATCATTTCTGAAGCAATTGGGTATTTCAAAATTTTAATTGGGTAAAATAAATTCACACTACTGTTTACACATCGACAGACATAAATTATTGAATAGTTCACTTCGAAATGAAAACATTTCTTGGCATTGCAAGGAGACAATTCTAATGAAATACCAAAACGAGTTTTCATGGAAAATAAGAAAAATATGCTATATATGTGGTCTGTTTATTGTTTTTCTGCAGCATGATAAAGGTACCACAAATTTTTATTGCTTTTTGATACTCGATACTTCTGATTTCAATTGGGTTTTTGGCAATTTTAATTGGGTATTTAAGCAAATACGCAGCTTATCTGGAGCTCTGAAGATATATGTAGAAAATACTTTAAGCTAATGCAAACTATAAAGTAATACAACTTGACCATGGGCACATGTGGGTGGGTTATATGACCTACCTTCCGGGGCTGACTGGGGCATCCTGACCGAGACCTTGGAACTGTTGGTACACCCCACCTCCGTACACACACGCACAAACGCCTCGTACGTCGTAAACGGCCGCAGGTCTGTAACAAGAGAAATAGAACATAAATGTAACTGGGACTTGAGATATAGAACTTGCTCTTGATCTGCTAGCGCGCTCATGCCGTACATGTACGTTAAAATCATCTCTATGCTTCGTTGAGAAATATGACAATACTGCAAAAACAGTAGACGACAATATTTGATATGACCATTAAATGGTTAAGCATAGAATATCCAGTCGTTATACAAGCTGATTGATAGTTGGGTCATATTTTACACCATTTTTCTAACTTATCCTCGAAAGTGTATGTTGTGACCATCTATTTGAACCGTCTCATCATGGAGACGGTTCAAATGAGTGGTAACAACATACACTTTCGAGTAGAAATAAAAAAAATATGTAGAAGTTCAACAAAATGGTTGATCGATGGATTAAAAGGCCTAAGCATTTTATACTAACCATACAAATTAATAGAGAGCTGGGTGGTATTGTGTACAGTATAGGCGGCTTCGTTCCAGAAGTGCAGTTCGTAGCCGACGATGATCCCATTGGGTATGGCTGGAGGTGACCACAGGGCGGTGATGGTCGTCTCATTGACTAGCGACAACCGCGGGGGCAGAACGTCCTCAGGTGGGGCTTGGGCCGTCGCCACCGTCAGCTGCAATGGTGCATGATAAACTATGAGTAACCGGTTGTCGCCTGGATTTGTCAATCATAAGTGAAAGTGAATGGGTTTAACATCCCAGCAACATCGAAGGTCATTTAGATGGGTGATGCATGTTTAGGTTATGAAGGAACAATATGGATGATGATAAACAAGCGTGTGAAGAGTCAGGTAAATCCCACTTAAAGTTGTGGAGATAACAGCTACTCGAAAACTTTAATGCAAAAGCATGAATACATTGATGAAGGGATTAGCAGACAAATAAGCGAATGATCAGACATAAAGACAATATACACCTCAACATACCGAACATATCTCCATATTTTACAGAAATTAGTTTTTAAAATCACATGTGTGCATTTCCTGCTACACAAAGGCTACAATCTGCATCGGTGCATAATTCATCTTCAGAACCACTGTCAAAATTCCTCCATATGTCCATTGTAATACAGTCAATGAAATCCACCTTGGGACCAGTGATACAGCCAGCCACGGATATAGCTGTAGGATCTGTAAATTGGTTACCATGGAGAGATCGGTCAAGGTCACCATATCTGTGACCTTGACCTATCTCTCCATGGTTACCAACGTGACATAGATACACACACCTTGGGGCTACAGATGCAGCCAGACACGGTACAGGCCGTGAGGATATAGCTGTAGGATCTGTAAATTGGTAACCATGGAGAGATCAGTCAAGGTCACCATATCTGTGACCTTGACCTATCTCTTCATGGTTACCACCGTAACATAGATACATCCACCTTGGGACTACTGATGCAGCCAGCCGCAGTACAGGCCATGAGGATATAGCTGTAGGATCTGTTACCATGGAGAGATCGGTCAATGTCACCCATATTGGTACCACTGATACACAGTACAGGCCGTGAAGATATAGCTGTAGGATCTGTAGATTGGTTACCATGGAGAGATACATGTAGGTCAGGGTCACCATGTCGATGACCTTGACCTTTCTCTCCATGGTTATCACCATGACATAGATACACCCACCTTGGGACTACTGATGCAGCCAGCTACAGTCAGTACAAGCTGTGAGGATATAGCTGTAGGATTGGTAGATAGGTCAAGGTCACCATGTTGGTGACCTTGATTTCCCCATGGTTACCACCTTGGTACTACGGATACACAGTACATACAGTGAGGATATAGCTGTAGGATCGGTAGATTGGTTACCATGGAGAGATAGGTCAAGGTCACCATCTCCCCATGGTTACCACCATCAGTTCCTACACGGCCATCCAGACCCTGCAGGCCCGGCATAAATAACACAGATACACCCACCTTGGGACTACTGATGCAGCCAGCCACAGTACAGGCAGTGAGGATATAGCTGTAGGATCTGTAGGGCAGGATCGTGGTGTCATCCACATACTCGTAGTCCAGACCGCGGTACAGCTCGATACCATCACGGGTCAGGATGAATCGCAGTATCTCACCTGGAATTGATCGGAAGGTCATAGAGAATTAATTTAATTAATTTAATTTTCACTAGTAGTGAAGTCTCATATTGTTTTTTTTTTAAAAATGTTATAATTTTTTTTTTTTCATTGATATTGCTCTAAAACTAGTGTTAAAAACAATAATTTATCATTTTTATTGAAAATGTACATTCATTTTTTTTTTCATTGATATTGCTCTAAAACTAGTGTTAAAAACAATAATTTATCTTTTTTTTTGAAAATGTACATTCATATCCAAATATAATTATAATTTGGGATGGAAAAATTATTTTCTGTATCACCTATAATATGACACCATGCTCTGTTAATAGACCACAGACGGTAATGCTGAAATTGTAATGATTTTGATCTTTCTGAAGAGTGGAATCAATATCTGTGTGATAAAATTTGTGATAAGAGTTTCACTGTAATTTATATTAAATAAGTTAGAATGTCTGATCATGATGGAAAAGCACATAACTATATGTCGTGTAGAGCATGCATAGATCAAATACAGTGGAACACCCGCATCTAGTCCAAAATCAATAACCATCAACAATGCAAGAATAAAGGGAGATAATCCATACTAACCATTGGGCTGCTGGGGTGGTTCCCAGCTGAGGAAGATGATGTAGAGCTGTGTGGGGTCCAGGGTGGCGACAACCGGGTTCAAGTCCGCAGGCCGGGCCTGCAGGGTCTGGATGGCCGTGTAGGAACTGACCGTGGAGCCCGCACTGTTGATCACCGACACTGCATACTCGTAGTGCGAGAACGGCTTCAAGCCTCCGTCTGAAATTTGAACATTTAATTATGTATTTAATGGTGTTTAACATTGTTAGACACTAAAGACCTCTTTCCTAGTATTTTCAAATGGTGTAGATCATGATGAGCTGGCTCGTAACGAGCCGTCTCATCAAGATCTGCACCATTTGTGAATATTTTTTAATTTTTACAAAATGACCCCCCTTTCTGCATAATGAAATCGTCTCAAACCTAACATAAGCCAGTTACTTAGGGGTGAAAGGATTAATGGATCACGGACACATCATACTCGTAGTGGGAACACGGCTTAATGCACCGTCTGGAAGGGGCATATTACAGTGCTATAAATCCTCCCAAACTTTGAACATTTAATGATTCAATGGTGTTTAATGGTCTGTCAACAGCCAAGGTCATTGAAGGCCGTGTCAATGGGGTTAAAACAGCCAATGGTTTTATATTTACATACCATTTTCAGACTAGTGCATTTATAAAAAGGGGATGTTTTTTTTCTCATCTGGATCTACACTGTTTGCAAACACTGCTATAGAGGTCGGTAGTTCAAGCTGCTGACTATTTTTCTACTCACCCAGGAAGTCCAAGCCCGGGCCGGAGTAAATCCTGTCCTCGGTGACAACACAATCGTCCTGGGGGTCGGGGGGCAGTGGGGCGGGGGTGGACGTGTGGTGGCCGTCGATCGAGCCACACATGTACGTGTACGCATCAAAGTCACACATGTCACAGAACGCCGTGGACTTCTGACTTCGCGGGCACACTGTACTACCGCCACAACCTAAGGCAGGAAAATCCATAAATAATTTTGTGTTACTTAACAGTCTACACTCGTTACATCAAACTCTCTTACGTCAAACTACTGATAACTCAGCACAAGTCCCAAGTGCATGTTTTTCTATATATGTACTAACTCTCGTTAACTCAAATTCTTTTCGTCAGTCCCCTGGACTTTAAGGTAAATGAGTGTCGACTGTATGAGACAAGTCATGTGGTTTTGTACCTTTAATACAAGATGTGCTATTTTTCATGAATAAATATCTACATAAAATATGGATGATGACAAATAGGTATATGAAGTTTCAAGCCAATCTGACTTATGGTAACAGAGATAATAGGTAGCTGAAAACTTAACGTAAATCTCGGACAGACAGACAAATTGTTGATGACTATATGCACCCCGAAATAATTCCAGCACAAAAATATTTACACAATTCCCTAACATTTGATTGGCCCGTAGCAAGTCTCTGTCCAAAATTTATATCCCAGTAAACTCGCGACTTTTCCATATAAAACCCCGATAAATTTAA
This sequence comes from Conchocele bisecta, assembly GCA_029237695.1. Classification (NCBI taxonomy): domain Eukaryota; kingdom Metazoa; phylum Mollusca; class Bivalvia; order Lucinida; family Thyasiridae; genus Conchocele; species Conchocele bisecta. Next base: position 107,993,926 of record CM055269.1, on the reverse strand, counting down.
CAAAAAGGCCATTCATTCCTATAATGTTTTTGGGGTACATATAAAAAACATAACTCATATGTGGGTGGGACTGGAGAAATGGGGCTTATGGGGATATGTGACCAGTGTAGCTGCTGATCAAATAGCACTCTCCTGTAGCCGGATATCAATCTATATTGCCTGTTAGAAGCTTGGCAGGCGTGTCATTGATATACTGGCGAACAGTGCAGATCCTGATCAGACTGTGTGGATGCACAGTCTGATCTGGATTTACACTGGTCGCAAAACCCATAAGCCCCGTGTCTCCAGTCACAACGACATATAGTTTGGTGTAATGCCGAGCCAATCGCCCAATCAAGTCTGGTCTCTGGATAATTCCACAACTTGCCTTAATGAGGCCGTTAATGGCCATTTCTAAAATAGTGTAATCACTGGTGCTGCCCTCCGCGCAGGTTGATCTGGATATACACTGGTCTCCATTCACAGCCACATATTTCAATGGTATTGTATCACTATGCCAAGCTCTACTCACTATGTCAAATGCCACAAACATATCTTGTTATTCCAATAGAGGAATATGCATACCTGATTTCTGGTGCGAGAGATCAGCACAGACTTGCGTTGCCGGGGTGTATCCCATGTAGTTACAGCAACTGAGGCCCTTGGATACGACCTCTAACCCGCAGCACTGCTCATTGGCCGCGATCTTGTCCTCCGGGCTCTCGTAATGGTGCACCTATAACCAAACAACGGAACATTGCACTGTTAACCCATTGACACCCAAAAGCCACATATCATAGTTACAGCCACAATTATATTTATTATGACCTCTAACATGCATCCCTGCTTGTTGGCCGCGACCTTGACCTCCGGGCTCTCGTAATGGTGCACCTATCCTCAGTCACGATCAGGATAACCAATCTCTATAAATCACCGCAACAAGTGGGAAAGTATTGCCTCATACAACATACAACTACGAAGTATTAAACACATCCTATTGGCAAGGTAATTGTCGATTCCATATATGTGGCTGTGACTGGAGAAATGGGGCTTATGGGAATTGTGATCAGTGTAGCTCCTGATCAAATAGCACACTTCTGTAGCCTAATAATGATCTGTATTGCTTGTTAGACACATAACGGGTGTTTCATTGATGGAATGGCGAACAGTACAGATCCTGATCAGACTGTGCGGACGCACAGGCTAATCTGGATCTACACAAGTCGCAAAATCCATAAGCCCCATTTCTCGAGTCACAGCCACATATCATTAAAATATTTTCCATACAATATGTGTTCACTCACCTTGATGTGTCCGGTATCGCTGGTACAGCACATCGTGGTATCCGCGGGCACATAGCCGCGATCACAGCACACCATGTCGTCCCGGGGCGTGTAGGCGTGGCCGCCCGCCGCCCCTCCACAGCACACCAGGTGGGCGGGCACCATCGCCCCATCGCAGCACTGACGCTCGTAACTCTCCTGGAGAGTGCCTGTTGGTGTACACGTATTTCTGAGTATTTGGTTGGTTCTCTTGCTCAAAATCAGGAAGTTTAATTGGTCGAGACAGTCTCGGCCAATCAATTTACCTGATTTTGAATTAAATTTTTTTAAATTAAAATAGTTTTGAACTTTTACTGGCTTTCATGCAAATATCAGGAAGCTTGATTGGTCAAGGCTGAGCTGTGCTCAGTCTCGGCTAATCAAACTGCCTGATTTCAAAAACCAATTTTAATGTCTTATTGATTTGACTCTATCACGGTGAAAACTATAAAACTTCTTCAGCATGTACTCAATTCTAATACAGGAATTTTGATTTTGAAAATCGGTCCACTATTTCTGAAATTATAAACAAATTACCCATGTTAAATCCCCATAGACATCTTCTCTGTGTGACATCATACCTCTCTCTCATGGGGATTTAACACGAGAAATTTCTTTTCGCATTAATGTCAATATTGGACCAAATTTCACAAAATAATCTTAAGAAGGCAAATTCTTAAATTTTGATAAAATTTAATATTATCGAAAGAAATATTGTTTTTGCATTGTTTATATGGCAGGTTTCGTGAAACAGACAGTGAGTTATTACGGTAAGCAAATAGTGATATTGACAACATTACCTCCACAGCAGACTTGTGCCCCAGTGGTCGAGTATGGAACGTTACGACAGCAACTGTCGCCATTGCCGATAGCAACACGGTCCTCGGCATCATCAGGACAACAGGTCTCCCCTGGCAACACCTTCTCATACCTACAGTCGATGGTATCTATGGTCAAGATCTCATTGAGTAATGATTACATGCGCACGTGGATTTGACACACAGAATGTGATCAAATATGTTTGTTTGTTTATTGGTGTTTAACGGCCTATCAACAGCTATGGTCATGTAAGGCCGGGCAAACGGGTTCGATCCTCGTGTTTGCAGTCACATATGATCAGATCATGTATCTGAAGGATTGAAATGAGAAACAATTGCACGCATACCTATCTCTACAGCACTGGGAATGCTCCTGGTACGGGTGGAAGGTCCCGCCACAACACACGTCTGTCGGCTGGGCCCGTGGAACGTAGTCCGTCCCGCAGCATTGGTAGCCATCCCGACTCTCGTGTAGTACGCCGTCACAGCAGACCTGTAACACATGATCAACCGTGCACTGTGGAACCTCTCTAAACCGGACACCCTGGGATATATCCCAGGGAGTGCGGTTTAGAGAGGTTTCACTACAGCAGACCTGTAACACATGATCAACTGTGCACTGTGGAACCTCTCTAAACCAGACACCCTGGGATATATCCCAGGGTGTCCGTTTTAGAGAGGTTCCACTCTTGTGTAGTACGCCGGTACAGCATACAAGTAACACACAACTGGCGTTGCACACTGGACACCCAGAGATATAGAACCATAATTCCAGCACAAAAATATTTACACAATTCCCTAACATTTGATTGGCCCGTAGCAAGTGTCTGTCCAAAATTTATATCCAAGTAAACTCCCACGCCGAACTGATTTCTACAGGTACGCTGTCAGTGCTGTCAATGTAAACAAATGGTTGCCGTCTGTCAAAATAAACACACTTTCTTGATGAATTTATTTAAAAGGCTGGAATTATAAGGAATGAATGGCCTTATTGTGGAATTTATCGGGGATATAAACTTGGAAAAGTCGCGGGAATACTGGACGAGGCCTTCCGGCCTTCGTCCAGTATTCCCGCGACTTTTCCAAGTTTATACCCCGATAAATTCCACAAAAAGGCCATTCATTCATATAATAATAAGCCAGGGTGTTTGGTTTAGAGAGGTTCCACTACAGTATACCTATAACACACAATCAACCCTGGAACCTCTACAAACCGGAGACCGGATCCACAAACCGGTGTCTCGTTTCGAGAGGTTCCACTGTCGTGTAGTACACCGGCACAGCATACATGTAACACACGACAGTGGAACCTGTCTAAACCAGACACCCTGGGATATATACCCATATTAAGCCATCACAGATGTGAGGCCATCTATATGCATGTATATCGGCGCCAGAAAAGTATTGTGCCTAAAGGGTAGAGAGGCTCTGCCAAGTTTCTTATGAAAATATTCAACAAGTTTAAATAAGTACCCTGTTAAATCCTCACAAATGGTAGATTCTATTTTTTGAACAACTGCAGAATCATACACTAATTTGCTTTAGCCTTTAGATGATATAGTGTTATTTTCTGGTTACAAATTTATTAAGCTAGAGTATTAATATGATTTTTCATCAATCAGTTCAAACATTCTCAGGACAGGAAATGGCCTTACTTTTGGTCCAGAGTAGCACGTGGATCCACACAGGTTTTGTAGAATGCCACACTGTATATAGGTGCACTTGGTCACCTCAGGACTCAACGTCGTCACTGGGCTGAAATAATATATCATATGTATACATGCAACAAAAATTGTAATAGGCGTTTCATTGAAAATATACTAAAAAAAAATAAAAACATGTTTTCATCATGGCCCTGTTTGTGTAACCCAAAAATGAAAGGCATTAAATATAAAAAAATCAGATTGATCGTCCGTCCTTTCAGAAGAATAGTATGTAACCGATGTAACCGTATGTAACCAAAGACATATAGCGTGTAACCGTGTAACCCAAAATGAAAGGCATTAAATATAAAAAATCAGATTGATCGTCCGTCCTTTCAGAAGAATAGTATGTAACCAAAGACATATAGCGTGTAACCGTCTAACCCAAAATGAAAGGCATTAAATAAAAAAAAAATAAGATTGATCGTCCATCCTTTCAGAAGAATAGTATGTAACCCTTACTACGCTGAAATAAATGTTGTCTCCTGGAAATGTTTTATTTTCAATATTTCTCAACAAAAACCTGGTTTTGACAGCACATGAGAATCGTCTTGTGCTGTCAAAACAAGTTTTTTGTTTAGAATTAAAGCAAAAATGAAAAACAGCATACGGCAATTTCCGTCAACAGCATAGGAAGGGTTAAAGCGGTTTAATTAACAATATACATGTATGTCGATACTAGGACTGCTGACATGTTTCTATTTACACACATATAGATACATAAATATCAGATTTCCTATCTTGTTGCGTTTAACCCTTTCAACACCAAGTAACTTAATAGGATGTTCCATGCCAATGTTTCACGCTATTTCATTAATTTTGTTCATTCAAATTATCCCATTCTTCTAAAAGGGTAATCTGTACGACGTTTAAAATTATTAACAAACAGTGGAGATCCTGATGAGACGGCTCGTTACGAGCCGGCTCATCTGGATCTGCACTGTTTGCAAACATTGTCTCTATAGAGGTCTGTGGTGTTGAAAGGGTTAACAGGATAGAAAATCTGATAATTATGTACCGATATCGGTGAAACAACCCAGCAGTCATAGTATCGTCATATATCTACAAATAAACCACTTTACACAGGGCCATCATGAAAACACATTTTTATTTTTTATAAGCAAACTGAGAATCAAGGGGCCGTTTCACTAAACATCGTACAACTAAAATGTTCGTAAGTTAGTTGTAAGGAGTTTAGTGAAACGGGCCCCAGGCTGTAGTGTTCGCTATAGTAGTGTCCATGTTCAAGAGGTTTTACTCTTAACTGATATAGAGAATAGTAGGTTAGTGCCGTGAATGGGAAAAACTATCTGGCAAGGCTCAGGAAACGGGATGGGCGAGGCTCTGCCGAGCACATCCCGTTTCCGTGCCGTGCCAGATATTTTTTCCCATTCACGGCACTAACCTACTATTCTATTTATCCCGTCAACACCTTCAAATGGCTGTAAAATGCAGAAATTGTATTGACTGGATATCAAAAATGTTTCACGGCACCGTGTTTCACGGCACATACGCACTGTGTTGACGGGATAAATAATGTTTCTCATTTCAACTTACATATCGGAGCACGGTTTCGTGGTTCGTCTCCACAGATCGTATCGCAGAACGATTCCATTTGGCTGGACAGGCCTCTGCCACAGGACGCTGATCTCGTATGAGCTAAGGGGGGTAACTCTGGGAGAGGCGATTCCTTGTGGTAAGGCCTCGAGCGTTGACGCCAGGACGATGTCACTTTTGACGCAGTCGAATACCGTACACACCTCCACCTAGTATGAGAAAAATGTGAAATGTGGCCATGACTGGAGAAATAGGGCTTATGGGATTTGTGACAAGTGTAGCTCCTGATCAAATTAATAGCACATTAATGTAGCCTGATAACGATCTATATTCCTTGTTAGTAGCATGATGGGCAGTTCATTGAACAAATGATGAACAGTGCAGATTCTGATCAGACTGTGCGGATGCACAGGCTGATCTGGATCTACACTGGTCGCACAACCAATAAGACAGACCAGTGGGATGGAAATACTATGAAAGTATGTTTTAAGCCCAATGCAAGGTAGAAGTCAAGTGTTCTAACCCCTAGGCCACAATCCATCCCCCCCCCCCCCAACAAAATAAAAATGCAAACAAAATTTAATTGAGCAATATTTATAATATATAAAACATGGAGCATGTTAAAGATTTACTTCTATAGCTAGAAAAGCATACCTTCCCATCCTGCCAGCATCAAAATACATCAAACGGGGACCATGACCAGTTACCTGTATAGCATACACTGTGTACGGCTGGAGATCAGAGATGACGTATGAGCCGGGCGTCACGAGTCCCGTGTCTATCTTGTCGCCGTTGTTGTACACGTTGTAGCCAGTTATCTCCCCATTCGCCTCCTCGGGAGCCATCCAGGAAACACGGAGCGCCGTCTCACTGACTATTGTCACCGTCGGTATGTCCACTCCCTCCGGCGCTGTAGGAGTGATGGGGAATTGATTGATTTATACGTTATTTCATTGCTGATTGATTGATTGAATGAATGATGAATGAATGAATGAATGACTGAATGAATGAAATGAAACAAATGAATGAATAAATGACTGATTGATCGTTTGATTGAATGATATTGATTGATTGATTGAATGATATTGATTGATTGATTGGTTGGTTGATGTATGGCATTGTAAGTCTGTACAACAGCAAGGTCACATACAGACACTGTCACAGGTATAGATTTGTTGATGGAATGGGTCATATACAGACTGTGCTACACATGCATGGAGGTAGCACCGCACATACAGCAACGGATTGATAGATTTAACCCTATCACCCGCAAGTAACTGGAAAAGATGTTTGTTCTCAAAAATATGAAAATTACTTGCAAAAAGTGCAGATCCTGATGAGACATCTCTTTTACAAAAAAATATATTCACCTCCATCTAGTGTGGTGACGGTGACCGGGTCACTGGTGATATATCCCCCACCGTGGATGGTAATGGCGACAGTGACGTGGTAGTCCGTGTTGGGGGACAGACTGCTGAACGTGGTACTGCTGTAGGACGCGTTCCACTCCTGCGTGTAGTTACGGAGCTGGCTATCGAGTCGCACCGTGTAGAAGTCGACGCTTCCCTGTAGCTCAACTTCACCTGTATAGCGCAAGTTACGTGATGTCATGCATATGAAAAACATGGAACAGCGACCAGTGCAGATCCTGATCAGACTGTGCGGATGCACAGTCTGATCTGGAGATACACTGGTCGCAAAACCTATAAGTCCCATTTCTTCAGTCACAGCCACGTATGTATTTGCCAATAATGTGAATTTGATATGAAAATGTTTTGTATGAAAATCATATCAACTGCATATGAAATTCAAGCTGAAGACATTTTTTTGTGACACATATGTGATTGTAACTGGAGAATTGATGCTAATGGGATTTATGTTCAGTGTAGCTCTTTATCACATAGCACACTCCTGTAGCCTGATAATCATGATAATGATCTATATTGCTTAGTAGAAGCATGTCGGGTGTTTCATTGATGGAATGGCGAACACTGCAGATCCTGATCAGATTGTGCGAATGCTGAAGGACAGTTAATCTTTGTTGTGTACACCACTCAAAGCAACACAGTGTGTTTATTCCAGTATTATACAAGAAACGAGGCAAAGCCACGAAGGCCAGGTTTTTTCCAAGCATAGACACTTGGATAACATAATTATACCCATATTTTGTAGACTAGATGGCTGTGGCCTGCATGTCGCGCCTTGGGGCGAGGCATGGACACTAAAAAAATAGATATAGTAGATGGAAAAAGTTTAACCAAAAACCTTTAACCAGACACACGGACGGACGTACGGACGTACGGACGGACGTATGCCAAAATGCCGACGATATCGTGCTCCCGATCCAGTCCGATGCTCTACTGAGCCACCACTGTGACCAGTTGTGTAAATAGCAACTTTAAGTAGTTCTTACTTGGCGGTGTCCAGGTGACGCCGATGGCAACATGGCTGATAGCGGTGGCTGTTACCGTGGCAGCAATTCGTGGGAAGCCACCAAACGTCGTCACGTCCACCGTGGGTTCAGAGGTCAACTGACCGACATCGTTGTAAACGGTCAATCGATACTGGAACGTGGTGAAAATGGGCAGACCTCGGTCCTCGTAGAATGTCCCCGTGTCGGTGTATAGACTCTCCCAGACTTGATCCCCCAGGGGTAGTGCTAGCAATGGAAATGAATAACATTTATCCTTTCACGTCACACACAGGGTAGTTAGCAAATCAATGTGAGGAAGGTACTGATCAAGTTTGGTAAAGATCCGACTAGCAAATCCACAGGTGATTCTAGCGTGTCTTGGATGGTCAATTATTGTTTGCATAATCATAATCTTCAGACCCGGGCGCATTTGAATTGCTTTGTACATTGTTTAGAAACGTGTTTCATGTATATACAAACAATAATTGACCATACAAGACACGCTAGAATCACCTGTAAGCAAATCAGGAGATATGTAAAATCTGAATGTGCACAAAAACTTTATGCTTTAATACATACTGATGTGGGTGACAAAAGTTTACATATGGAGTTACAATATGTGTCTATTTTCCTTATTTCTACTATATGTATATGTTGTCACCACTCATTTGAACCGTCTGGCTGAGACGGTTCAAATGAGTGGTAACAACATATAATTCTTTTTTTTTTTCAACAAAAAAATATTGCATCCTTCAGACTGCAGTGGAAATTGTGGCTTGTCGGCACAAGAATATCCCAGGTGTATATTGGAGAAACTCCGGCAAAACTGTTAATGTGGGCCACGGACGGACACATCACAGACAGTCCAAACACTATAAGTCTCACGGCTCTACAGAGCATAAACATTTTCTCTTTATTTTTACTTACGATTGAGCGGCTGCTGGACAAGAAGTCTTGACAGTTCGTAGCGTATATTGGGCCCATTGGGTTGACTGGGTCCCTGCCAGATAAGGGAGACCATGGACTGGGAAACGGGCGTGGCGACTGGGGGCAGCAGCCCCGCGGGGACGGTGGCGTGGGTCCGCGTCATCACAGGGGCTGACTGGGTACACCCACCACCTGTAGGGAGGGATGAATTGATTGATGGTTAATTGATTGGTTGATTGAATGAATGATTAATTGAACAAATGAATGAATGAATGTTGCCATGGTGATATAAAAAATTCAGGACATTCAAGACTGTGAGCCAGAAGGTTTATTGACCCTTAGAGTGCTGAACACGAAAATTGTCATCTGCTGTTGTTTTATATTTTACCTCCTTTCTCGGTAAAATAATGATTCAACAGCATTTTGAAATTTTGAATTTGAAATGCTGTCAAATCATGGTTTTGAAGAGTAAAATGGAAACTAGAAAATAATCAGCAGACGACAAAATTAAATTCTGCAGTGTAAGGGTTAAACATGCGTCCTGATGGCTGATGTCACTTACTTGTACAGGCGGTGACTGTAACCTGATACTCTGTGTAGGCCACAAGTTCGTCAAACACGACCGACGTGATGCTGGTGTTCCGAATCTCAACACGTGGTTCCGGCAGACGGACCGTGTAGAACTCGATAATGCCGTTGGGCTGGAGTGGGGGCATCCAGGATACGTTCATCATCGTTGGGCCCAGGATACGCACGGTAGGGTGGACAATCCCGGCTGGGCCTGTGGAGTGGAAGGAGATTTTGAAATCATGAAAAAGGCGGGAAACAAATATTGACGTCTGCTAATTTTCGTTTTGGCCATATTTCTTAACAAAGATACGTCTCCTTCAGAGATTCTTGCTAGGCATCTGTAATGCAAGGACAGTTTTTAATCCTTAAAAGCTTGGAAATTGTTGTTTTGGCAGACGTTTTGGAAGCAAGTGAAAGCTGTTTGTGCTGGAGATCAGGTGCTGTCAAAACCTTTTTTTATTTGAAATGAAAAAAAAATATGTAAGCATTGGTTTTATAATATTTGAAGGGGTCAATGGTCCCTTCAATTATAAAGTAACAGTTTCTTGTCCATGACCATCAACTCTATGTTTTTATACTCACGTGAAGACATGGTCGTCACAAACACCCAAGCACTGGTTCCATCTCCCGCGCCATTCGTCACAATGAGCCGGTATTCGTAATCCGTGTGAGGCGTCAGTGACGCATCATCATCGACATACGCCTTCTGACCACTGGGGCCGACCGTGACAATCGTTCTAATGTCGCCTGTGCCCGATTGGCGCCGCTGTAGCGTATACAGGGAGATAACTCCATTCGGCTTCTTCGGCTGGTTCCACTTCAGCTCCACAGAGGCTGGGGTGAGGGAACCAGCAGTGGGACCGGCCACTTCCTCTGGGACTGGATAAAGTGAAAGTGAATGGGTTTAATGTCCCAGCAACAGCTACGGTCATACAAAGACGGAACCACAGACTAAGGAATCATACAACAGACCAGTGGGATGGAAATACCTTGTAAGTATTGTTCATGCCTAGACTGAGGATTGAACCGACAACCTCCGGTATTGAAGTCAAATGACTCTATGTGGCCAGAGGTGACCAGTCATGCTAAATGTGCTCTGCTCTAAAATTGGAATTTAAAATGTTTTAAGCTGGATATATGATTTGAAAGTTATATCAGGTTGAAGATAATTCAATCTAGTTTGTGAATGTGCCATTGGAATTATAAAAAAATGTTGAAATGTGTGTTTAATCACTAAAATAAGTGTTTATTTTATGTTAAATTAGTGGACCCATGCTGGGTCACCATGTGCTATATGGAGGCAGTTTCTGCAAATTTCCACCATGTGAATATAGACTTACAGTCCTCGAGTGTGCGTACAGCGATGGAGGGTCCACTCTGGGTACAGCCCCCCGCGGTACACACTTCCACGACAAACGTGTGGTACGTGTACGGACTCAGGCTGTCTGCCCGCAGCCTCGTCTCATTGTAAATCGTCTGGAAATGGAGATTAAGTGAGTGATTGGTTATTTGGTTGAATTGAATAGTTGAATTGATTGGATTGGTTGGCTGGTTGGTAGATTGATTGGTTGGTTGGTAGATTGATTGGTTGAATGATTGACTGAATTGATTAGCTGGTTGGCTGGTTGGTAGATTGATTGGTTGGTTGGTATCTGCAAGTCAAACTTATGGACTCGCGATACTGGCCGTTCTGGTAGACCTTGAACTCGGGTATGACCCCATTGACTTTGACGAGCAGGGACTAGGCCAGGTCTCTATTGCCCGGCCCTGATCTGATGATTTTGTTTATTTCTCCATTAAAGTATATGTTGTTACCACTCGTTTGAACCGTCTCGTTGAGACGGTTCATATGAGTGGTAACAACATATACTTTTGAGCAAAAATAGAGAAAACAGAAAAAAAAATGTCAAAATTTCATACAATAGCGCTCATTTGCATATACATCTGCCATTTGTGTGTTTCCATTAGTAGGACAAATACATGCATCAGTAAACTTTCATAATGGTCAGTGCAAGTCCAGAACAATGCAAACTGCATTTAATGCAGCCCAAAGTGAATATTTGTCCAACTCTGCCAGATTTAGGTGTTGTAATTGTATCTAGCCTATAATATGTTAAAGACAACTTACCGACTCGCGATACTGGCCGTTCTGGTAGACCTTGAACTCATGTATGAGCCCATTGGCCTTGACGGGCTGGGACCAGACCAGGTCGATGTAACGCGGCCCCGTGCCAACCACTATAGGGGGACCGAAGCCCACCGGCCCTGAAACACAGATGCCAAGTTAAGCCTTATAATACTAACTTAAGTAAATTTGTTCTGCAGTGTTTTTTTTGCCCACTGTCAAATGCTGTTTATTAACTTTTTTTCTCAATGTTGGCTGCTGTTGATTTTATACTTTCGTTTTCTCTCAAGGAAACATGTATAGGCAATGCGAAGACTTTGTGAAAACGAAATGTTGCCGATAATGAACAGAACAGCAATTGATCACCCATGACCTTGAGGGGTTACATCACACATGCCTTAGCATTCTTCACATGGCTGATACAAATGCATGTGTGAAGTATCGTGAAGATCAGATAGACGGATAGCAGGGAAACAAAAGAAATGCATAGTAATATTTTTAGCATCCATGACCTTGACCTTGAAGAGACGTAACTCACATTCAATAGGATTCTTTCCATGGTTCGCATCAATGTATTAATATATGTGTTGAACGTGAAAGTGAATGGGTTTAACGTCCCAGCAACATGTAAGGCCACATAGTCACAGTTTAAAGTATCATCCGACAGAACAGTGGGATGGAAATACTATGAAAGTATTTTTCAATGCCCAAGGTGAACCAAGGTTTGAACCCATAGCCTCCGGATTGGAAGTCAGGTGTTCTAATCCCTAGGCCACGACCCATCCAAAAATACAACATATGTGATGAAGAATTACGAAGATCGAATATACGGCCATGATGGTAGTCAAATTATCTACAGACAGATGGACAGAGTAAACACTCTTTGCCATCGACAACTATCGCTACAATGGAAAAATAATAAAATCAACATATACAAGGCTGTGACTGGAAGAAATAGGGCTTATGGGTTCTGCGACCAGTGTAGATCCAGATCAGCCTGCGCATCCGCGCAGTCTGATCAGGATCTGCATTGTTCGCCATTCCATCAATGAAACACCCGTCATGCTACTAACAAGTAATGGTCACAATTCCTATAAGCCTCATTTCTCCAGTCACATATGTGAAACCATATTACTCACTGTCCTGTCTGGTGGTGGCGGTCACCCAATCTGACCGCGTCGGCCCGGCCGAGTTCTCAGCAACCAATCGGAACTCATACTCCGTGAAGGCAATCAGGTTCTCCTTTGTGTAGGTGAATGACGACGTCGGACCAAATATACTGCAATCGGGGGGAAACGGTTAGAGGAAAACGTACACATGTGACATCCCAAGCAAATACAAATTTGTCCTGTCGGACCATCAGAGGAAAGCATGTGTGAAATAAAAAGCTTACGTGCAAGGAAACAGAAATTATAATACATTTATCCGAGTGTTAAGGTTTTGAATGCATCATGTATGTGACCTTGACCTTGGGTTTAGCAGGGGCCCAAGGATTGTGGATTTTCCAAAGCATGATAGAGGACAATCAGAGGAATGTACGTGTTAAACATGAAGCAGTTACGTGAAAGGAAATTATAAGAAATTTATCCGAGCGTTAAGTTTGTGACGGAAGGGACGCGACATATGGGACGTACGGACAGGACATACCGATACCGACATACTATAATGTACCCCTCACCATTCAGTGGAGAGCATAAAAAAAGGGCTAATTAAAGTTTTGACAAGTGATGGATCGAACATTTTTGTTCAAAGCAACGGCATGGGTCTTTAATTGGACAGGAAACAGCGTATGTACACTTCAGACAGCACATATGCATATATGAGAACCTGATTCAAGAAAATATTGGGAACATTTTTAACATGTTTAAGGTCTACACTTACAATCTTAGCTAGTGTATTCTCTCTAAACTGGACACCCTGGGAGGTCCCCAGGGTGTCCAGTTTAGAGATGTTCCACTGATATGCAGGCACATGTGCACTTTCATACATGATTATGTCCTTTGCAACCATGAACATACGTTATAAATGAAGATATATGACCCATCAAATCAATCACATTGGGATTGTTACATGAATGCCGTTGTTTGACACCGCTCACAGCCGTGTTCAAACGTACAGTGCATGCTGTTTGACCATGGCTGTAGACAATGCTCATTTCGGGGCCATCCAACATCTACGTAATGCATGTCTCATGACGTCACCAGAACAGTTCACAACGGTCGCACTGAAATTGATCCGGCTGTATCATGCGACGTGTACTGCGGCCCCGGAATATGTATGTGTAAATCAGTTGTTTGAATGGAACAGATTATCAAAGTACTGAAAGTACTGCATAATTGCTCAAATTGCATATTTTCCGACGGAAATGTCAACAATAACGTTCGACCATGTCCAGTCATGGGTAAACATTTGCCATGGCACTCGGGGAACTGTTTGAACTCGCGGCCTATGGCCTTGAGGTTTTCCTAGGAAGAATACAGGAGGAATTACTACCATTTCCTAGCATAGCCTGGGGGCCGTTTCACTAAACTTCCTACGACTAAAATGTTCGTAAGTGCAAAATTATGATAGTCTGTAAATTTCACATTAACAATGTTTTCTTGTAAACAATTGTTGGATTTACATTTATTGAGCATAGGCTGCATATGCAGCATATGCTCAATAAATGTAAATCCATCAATTGAAATTTGCAGGCGATTCTAAATTTGCGCTTACAAACATTTTAGTCGTAAGAAGTTTAGTGAAACGGCCCCCCTGATAAACTTGATATCAGCAGACATTAGACTGGTATTCTATTTATCCTGTAACGTTTTACGTTATAGAATGAGCAATTATGACGCAATTTCCATTGAAAAGAGCGTGGACTTGTTTATGTTACGTCCCGACGTCATTCGGTAACGTCATGTGACGCTGTTCGACCAATACAACACGTCAGTACGTATTTGGCCAATACAAAGCTCGTTAAATGATGACACTTACTCCTCGACTAGAGCCCCAGGTATGGTGTAGCGGAACTGTAGTGTGAACAGAGGGTCGTCCTGTGTGTTTGACCGCATCACTGGGACCCAGGTGGCCGTGATTGTTGTTGGAGTCTGGGAGAGTAGCGTAGGTGCCTTTACACCATCGGGGGCTGCAAGAAAAGTGAAACTAGTTACGGAAAATTCCAAATATGTTTCTAATAGTCGGAAGCATATATGTTGTGACCACCATGAATGAGAAATGCGAAAATCATGGTCAAATGTATGGTAAAATGGATATATTTCTCTTATTCTTGAGACGGTTCAAATGAGCGGTCACAACATATACTTTGGAAGAGAAATGAGAAACTCATGGTCGACTGCATGGAAAAATCATATTTAACCGAACAGAAAAATGCAAATATTTGTTCTTATTTCTGGTCAGAGGTATTTGTTGCGACCACCAATAGAACCGTCAAATGAGTGGTCACAACACATACTGATGATGAGAAAAGATAAAATTGTTGTTGGATAGTTTGATTGATACACGGAAGAGCTCCCGATAAGGTGCATATTGGCGTATTTTACGCACTTATTTTAGGAGAATATGCATTGATTATCAAAAGTGGGAGTACAAAATACTCACAGCAATGCGAAAATACGCATTCATTTTCCAATTGAGTAGTGAAAAAACTGTCATAAAGTTGAAAAAGAAGAAAATCAGTACAACATTTGTAACAGTAAACTATGCATTGAATTTGAAATATGTGGGTATAAAACTGTTAAGATACAGGTTATTATGAAACCCAATTCAATCACATACAGCCAGGTGGAATATTGATCAGATGCTACGCTGGTCAAAAAGTGTATAAGCCCCAGTTATTCGTCACGGCATTATCTATATAACTTACAGCCGGGTGGCATATTGATGTTCATGGCGTTATGCAATATTTACCCAACAGAAATGATGCATTAATACTGATCAGGTGCTGCGTTGGTCAAAAACTGAATAATTCCAGCACAAAAATATTTACACAATTCCCTAACATTTGATTGGTCCGTTGCAAGTCTCCGTCCAAAATTTATATCCAAGTAAACTCCATGCCGAACTACTTTCCGTAACTGTCAGGCGCAGTTAAAATAATTCTTAACAAAACGGAAAATAAACACATTTTCTTGATGAATTTATTTCAAATGCTGGAATTATAAGGAATGAATGGCCTTTTTGTGGAATTTATTGGGGATATAAACTTGGAAATGTCGCAGGAATACTGGACGAGGCCTTCCGGCCTTCGTCCAGTATTCCCGCGACTTTTCCAAGTTTATACCCCGATAAATTCCACAAAAAGGCCATTAATTCCTATAATAAGTCCCAGTTAATCGTCACGGCATTATCTATATGACTTACAGCCGGGTGGCATGTCAACATCCATGGTGTTACTGAGTATATGGCCGACGGTGTTGGACGCGTTGACCTGCAGGGAGTAGGTGGAGCGTGGGATCACGGGAGTGACGGTCACCCACTCATCGTACGTCTGGGATCGGTGCAGACTCCGGCGCTCAAACACAGTCCTGTAGTCCCACAGGTCTGTGGTAGGAAATTGTTAATGTGGCTGTCACTGAAGAAATGGGGATAATGGCAGTGTAGTGCCAGACCAGCCTAGTGGTGCTGTCTGATCAAGATCTGCACTGTTTTCCATTCAGTCATCATGCTTTCAGCGAACAGTATAGAGTCTAATCAGGCTGCTAGATTGTGCGAGCAGATCAGTAGCCGATTTCATCAAAATTGCAAAAGTATACTTTTCTAGCAAAGTATACTTTGAGGGAGTAATCATTTATTTTTTCTGAAATGCATTATTTCAAATAGAACTAACAAATGCATATATTTCATGATTAAAAGTATGCAGAATTATTATACTGAATTTATTACATTATCACAGCCATAATGCCTGTGATAATGTAATAAATTCAGTATAATAAAAATTAATAAATTTATCCTAAAATTGAAAATTTCTCCCTCAAAGTATACTTTGCTAGAAAAGTATGCTTTGCAATTTTGATGAAATCGGCTACAGGAGCTAGATTGACCACAAATACCATAAGCCACATTGCTTCAGTCACAATCACATTTAAGAAATGTAAATTAAGCTCCAGATAAAGGGCGATTTGGCATATTTTACGCACTTATTTTAGCTGAATACGCATTGATTATCCACAATTGGAGTACAAAATACTCATTGATGTGAAAATACGCATTGATTTTCAAATTGAGTAGTGCAAAGTGGAAAATTTACTTACTTAGTTGCGCTGCAAAAAGCAAACAATGTTTGCTAAAGTAAATTTTCACTGTATTAAGTGAATAAGTGAAGTATATGAATAAGTAAGAATACACTCAAATAAGTGAATCATTAAATTTGTTTTATGTTTTGATCATTTGTTCCCTATTTAATAATGAAGAAAATAAATAATTGATTTGTAAATATAAAATTTGCATTTAATTTGAAACCAGGGGTTACAATACTCTTTAGAGAAAAACTTGTCTGGAGCTCTGAATGAGTTCAACATTCTGACCACTTCCCAAATGCTAGGGGGTTGTTTCGTCTTCCGAAAATGGAATAAAAATATGCCTGGAAGGACCCCATTCAAAACCCGCAGACTATAAATCCATTATGTCTCACCGGGGTTCCTATAGAAGATGCCCTCAAAGAACACGTCGAAGTACATCATTCCATTGGGGTTGACAGGCATGTTCCACTTGATGCTGACCGCGCGGGGGTCCTCGACCCTCGTATCCATGGCAACGAAACCCTGGGGCGGGGCCTCTTGGGTGCGGGCCTTCACGAGGGCGCTGGAACTGCAGCCCTGGATGGTACAGGCGGTGACGCGGAAGGCGTGGAGACTGTAGGGCAGCATGTCGCCCACGTTGTACTGCATGCCCATACCGGTGTAGACGGGCACTTCGTTGTGGTACAGGTCATAGCGCACTATCTTTCCTGTAGAGAATATGTGGGTAGTGTATATTAGTATCAGGTTAAAAACTGGTTAAACAATTAATGAATTTCATTATTTTCAGCAAAATCCAAACCTACCATTTCGTCAGTGTGGGTTCGCTCCAAGTTACGTGTAATTGAGGGACTGGGGGACATGACAATCGGACCTATATAACTTACCGTTCGGCAGTGTGGGTTTACTCCAAGTTACGTGTAACTACGAGGAACTGGGGATGTGACAATCGGGCCTATATAACTTACCATTCGACTGGTGGACATGACAATCGGGCCTATATAACTTACCGTTCATGTAACTGAGGGACTGGGGGACATGACAATCGGGCCTATATAACTTACCGTTCATGTAACTGAGGGACTAGGTGACTGACAATCGGACCTATATAACTTACCGTTCATGTAACTGAGGGACTGGGTGACTGACAATCGCACCTATATAACTTACCATGCGACTGGGGGACATGACAATCGGGCCTATATAACTTACCGTTCATGTAACTGAGGGACTGGGTGACTGACAATCGGGCCTATATAACTTACCGTTCGGCAGTGTGGGTTCGCTCCAAATTACGTGTAACTGTGAGGGACTGGGGGACGTGACAATCGGGCTCATCACACCATCGGGGGCACTCTCCTCTGTGGTGACGTTGGCAGCCTCGCTGGTCGTACATCCACCTCCCGTACATGCCTGCAGCCAGGAAACAGGCACAGATAGAGATGTGATACATGGGGATGGCATTACAGGGCTCCAGATAAGGAATTAGTAATTGAGTATTGTCACTCCATCATTTCTTAAGCAATTGGGTATTTCAAAATTTTAATTGGGTAAAATAAAATCACACTACTGTTTACACATCAACAGACAGCAATTATTGAATAGTTTGCTTCAAAATTAAAACATGCCTTGGCATTTCATTAGAATTGTCTCCTTGGAGACAATTCTAATGAAATACCAAGATGTGTTTTCATGGAAAAAAAAAATGCTATATTTGTGGTATGTTTATTATTTTCTGCAGCAAGATAAAGGTATCAAAATATTTATTGCTTTTTGATACTCGCTACTTCTGATTTCAATTGGGTTTTTGGCAATTTTAATTGGGTATTTAAGCAAATACGCGGCTTATCTGGCATTAAAATGAGAGTTTGAACAAAGGAAGTCATTCTACAAGAAAAATACAATCTTAAACTACATTATAATTAGGATGGAAATTTGGCACTGTAGGCAATATAGTTGATATTGTGATATATATTCACCAGCGGGTTCGTAAAAATGAAGTTATAAATGACAATTTCGACAAAAAAAGTATTTCTGTAGGAAAATACAAACTATTAAATTATTCATTTTATTTGTATATAATGAAAAAAATATAGAAATTATTGTTTTTTCTCTCTTTAACTTTAACATCAAAGATGGAAATGAAGTTAAATTGACAATTTGGACTAAAAAAGTATTTCTGTCTCGAAAATAGAAACTAATAAGTTATTCATTTTATTTGAAAATAATTAAAAAAAATATAGAAATTATTGTTTTTTCTCTTTAATTTTAACATCAAAATAAGTAACGTTAAACAAATAATAATTCCAGCACAAAAAATATTTACACAATTCCCTAACATTTGATTGGTCCGTTGCAAGTCTCCGTCCAAAATTTATATCCCAGTAAACTCCATGCCGAACTACTTTCCGTAACCGTGAGGCGCAGTTAAAATAATTCTTAAGAAAACGGAAAATAAACACATTTTCTTGATGAATTTATTTCAAATGCTGGAATTATAAGGAATGAATGGCCTTTTTGTGGAATTTATCGGGGATATAAACTTGGAAAAGTCGCGGGAATACTGGACGAGGCCTTAAAAAATTACCATTTTCGAAAAAAAAAAAAAAAAAATTTTCATTTGATTTTTTTTTTTCGAAAATTGTAATTTTTTATCGCTTCGTCCAGTATTCCCACGACTTTTCCAAGTTTATACCCTGATAAATTCCACAAAAAGGCCATTCATTCCTATACAAAAAAAATCATAAAAACCTCTAACCTGCTCCCTTGTATTTCAAAATTTGCATCTACAAATTAACTTTCTACGGCCTAAAAGGAGGGAAAAGCATATAACGGAAATTGGTGAAATATTTGACTTACGCTGACACTTATGTAGTAGGTGGTCCCGGCGACAAGCTGGGGGATGATGTAGTCGAGGAAGAAGTCTGTGTTGTTGTACATCTCCGCGCCCAGCTCCCCGTCCACCGTCGACACGTAGAGCACGTAGCGCTGCAGGATCCCGCGGACCAACTCCGGGGTCTTCCATCGCACCTCCATCGTGGTCGTGCCTGTACAGAGGATAGACAAGTTTTGTAACCTACTAACAAGACTGGTCCGTAGCTAATTTTGTCATTTCAACTTCATTTCTATGAAGCCGCTGGTGAATATATATCACAATATCAACTATATTGCCGACAGTGCCAAATTTGCATCCTAATTTGAATGCAGTTTAAGATTGTATTTTTCTTGTAGAATGACTTCCTTTGTTCAAACTCTCATTTTAATACCCTTGCTCCAGATAAGTCGCGTATTTGCTTAAATACCCAATTGAAATTGCCAAAAACCCAATTTAAATCAGTATCAAAAAGCAATACATATTTTGTTGTGCATTTATCTTGCTGCAGAAAACAATAAACAGACCACAAAAATAGCATTTTTTTTATTTTCCATGAAAACACATCTTGGTATTTCATTAGAATTGTCTCCAAGGAGACAATTCTAATGAAATGCCAAGACATGTTTTCATTTCGAAGCAAACTATTCAATAATTGCTGTCTGTTGATGTGTAAACAGTAGTGTGATTTTATTTTACCAAATTACAATTGTGAAATACCCAATTGCTTTAGAAATGATGGAGTGACAATACTCAATTACTAATTCCTTATCTGGAGCACTGTAATGCCATCCCCATGTGTCACATCTCTATCTGTGCCTGTTTCCTGGAAATTCCGTTAGAATAACTTCCGGGTGGCCACAGAATCTGATTTTCTCTGATTTGCCACAGTCTACTGTAGTCATACGTAGAGATACAATGGTGATGGAATACAATTGACAATTGATCAAAATGACTTCTTCAATTCAACTATTGATTACAAAAAGGTTAATCAAAATTGTATTTATAAGTAGAAACGCTATTAAACATACAGTTTCATTCATTCATTCGACTTGCTTATATTTAAGGGTGGGAATGGATCGAACACCTTCCGTACCCGGTAAATTAACATATAGTATTTTATTATTAGTTTATATCTTAAATTATGCATTTCAAGATATTTACAGCTAACAAAGTTCCTGGCTATTTTGTGGTTTTTGTTAGTTATAAATATCAAATTATATATATTGGTACGACATGTAGGCCATAGGCTCAAGGTATATATATATATATGGTCAAGTTGATCAGTTGACCATTGCACGTACCGAGGGTGGTGAGAGTCGGCGGCTCCATGAAGAGTGGAGGCAGCTGGGCCGTACTTAGGGTGCTGGACGGGCCAGTCGTACAGCCCACCTGGGTACACGCCTTCAGGTAGAAAACGTACGACGTGAATATCTGCAATATACAGCAGGCATTTCCTGAAGATACAGTGGAACCTCACCAAACCGGACACCTCCCCAGGGTGTCCGGTTTGGAGATGTTGCACTGTAAATCAGACATGTTAGCGATTCATGACACATTCTAGTGTATTGCAATCATGAACATTCATTGTAATCCGAGATACATAACAGTGAAACACACCTAAGCAAAATTTTCTGAAAAATTGAAGTTGCACAGATGTATCATTCTATAGCTACTATTCATCTGCTATTTACCTGTTATTTACCTGTACAACACAGTATTTACCTATTTACCTGTACTACAAGTTACCTGCTATTTACCTTTACCATGATGTATCTACCTGCTATTTACCTGCACACCAAATTATTTACCTGCTATTTACCTGAACTACCAGTTACCTGCTATTTACCTTTACTATGAGGTATTTACCTGCTTTACCTGAACTACCAGTTACCTGCTATTTACCTGTACAACAAAGTATTTACCTGCTATTTACCTGTACTACTAGTTACCGGATATTTACCTGTACTCTGAGGTATTTACCTGCTATTTACCTGTACTACCAGTTACCTGCTATTTACCTGTACAACTATTTACCTGCTATTTACTTGTACAACAAAGTATGTACCTGCTATTTACCTGTACTACCAGTTACCTGCTATTTACCTGTACTACTATTTACCTGCTATTTACTTGTACAACAAAGTATTTACCTGCTATTTACCTGAACTACCAGTTACCTGCTATTTACATGTACAACAAAGTATTTACCTGCTATTTACCTGTACTACCAGTTACCTGCTATTTACCTGTACTACTATTTACCTGCTATTTACTTGTACAACAAAGTATGTACCTGCTGTTTACCTGTACTACTATTTACCTGCTATTTAATTACCTGTACTACTATTTACCTGATATTTAGCTGTACTACTATTTACCTGTGCTACCATTTACCAATTCTACTATTTACCAGATATTTAGCTGTACTACCATTTACCTGTACTACTATTTACCAGATATTTAACTGCACTACTATTTACCTGTACAACTATTTATCTGATATTTAGCTGTACTACGATTTACCTGTACTACCATTTACCTGTACTACTGTTTATCTGATATTTAGCTGTACTACTATTTACCTGTACTACCATTTACCTGTACTACTATTTACCCGATATTTAACTGCACTACTATTTACCTGTACTACTATTTATCTGATATTTAGCTGTACTACTATTTACCTGTACTACCATTTACTTGTACTGCTACTTACCTGATATTGCCTACCTTCCTCCATTTACCTGATATTTGCCTGTACTACTATTTACCTGTCCTACGTACTATTTACCTGCGATATACTTGGACTACTATTACTATTATATCCCAGTCCCAGGTGACGTTGACCCACCTCTGGCGCCGGATGTATACGAGTTGCATGCTGTATTCCTGTACTGATGTATCTGTGACTGGAGATATGGGGCTTATGAGTTATGTGACCAGTGTAGATCCTGAACAAATATCACACTCATGTAGCATGATAACAATCTATATTGCCTGTTAGAAACATGATGGGTGTGTCATTGATGGAATGGCGAACAGTGCAGATCCTGATCAGACTGTGCAGATGCACAGGCTGAACTGGATCTACACTGGTCGCAAAACTCATAGGTCTCATTTCTCCAGTCCGGCCACATATTTACCTGTAAGTCGTCAGTGACGTTGAACCACCTCTGGCCCCCAGTGTATATGAGGTCGCCGTCCATGTAGAGGAAGTAGCCCGTTATGATGCCGTTCGGGGCCAACGGCGGTACCCAGTACACGTAGATGTACGTCGGGCCCGGAACGGACTCGGGGGCCTGGATCAGCTGAGGGGCTGCAAAATATTTTTTTGGAGAGAGTTTATTCAACTGCCATTTTGAAATACTGGATGTCAAGGGAAATAAATCTGGTATTTCCAAATGTAGTGGAATAAATTGTATATTACATGCTCTTTGAAAAATGTGAAATTTGCTCTTAGACCAGCTGATAACGTAGTCAAAATTGACAATTTTGACGTTAGCATATGGATTGTTTCTTCGCCGAAAATGACGCCAAACATGACGTCAATTATGTGTCGTGAACGTCTAAGAGGAAATATTCCCTTCAAGAAAATAAATCCTACCAGAATCACGGTAAATCACTGGGTAGCATGTAATATCATGTTTTTATTCTCCCCTACGGTATACAAAAAGTGTTTTATACCGCAACCATTGCTCCATGTAGCATAATAAAGGGGGTAACCTAATATACCTGAAGTAGCCCAATATACATGAAGTGCTGTTTTTGCCTTTATTTTTTCACCTTTGACCCCTAGCCGTGGCCTCTGATTGGTCAGTCTCAACAGCAAATTCAAGATGGCAGCGAATTTTAAAATATAAATCGCTGTCGGTTCAGCTGAATTTTGTACATTTTTACAGTATATGCGATGTAACCAATGACATGGATATGTCCATTATGATTGTAATGCTTATTATGACAACTGTGTAGTTAAAACCAGCCATTATTGAAGCTCATCGTAAATAAATCGGAGATTTAATCAGATACAATACCGACTCTACCTAGCGTGCTTTGAATGGCGTCATTAGATTTGTGACGTATGGCGAGGGAATGACGTCAAAAGATGACGTCACGCACATTCAACAATTAAGTTTAGTATGCGGTATAAATTTTGCGACCAGTGTAGATCCAGATCAGCCTGTGCATCCGCAAACTCTCTTAAATCAAACTACTGACAACTGAAAGTCAAATCGTACATGTTTTCCTATATAATAACTCAAAAGTATTTTCCTCAGTCCCCTGGACTGAGAAAACGAGTGTAGACTGTAGCCAATGGTTAGATAGTGGCCTGTATGGGACAGAAGTGTGCCCACCTTCCTCCATGGTATTGATGAGAAGCCCGTCGTCACTCTCGGCACAGCCTCCCGACGTACACGCCAGCATCTTGATATTGTACTGCGTGTGTGGGATCATGTTGGTAATGTTGCCTGGAAATATGTAAATATCGGCGATATATGGTCAGATTGTGGCCCATATGGGATAAAACAGTTATCACATAGACTGGCCCTTATACAAGCCAGCATCTTGATACTGTACTGGGTGTGTGGGATCATGTTTGTTATGTTGCCTGGAAATATGGGCAACACCATTGAAATATTACAGGTTGCAGTACACTGTCTATGGGTGTGGGCCAGAAATTTACAAATATTGCATATTTCAAAAATCAAATTTATAAAATTGAAAATAGCATTTCAAAATTTTCAACAATTTTCTAGCCGTGTTTGGTAATCTTGATATAAAAAATAATCAAGATAATAATAAAACATGTTCAATAAAATACAACAGCAGATGACAAAGTTTAATTCAGCATTGTAATGGTTAACCATTTTACCACTAGGTATGTAACGTAACTGGAATGAACACTCCCATATTATTTTTCAGCCTATTCCATTTATCCAAAAGGGGTATTGTACATAGAAATAATAAAATATCCACAAATGGCGTAGATCTTCATCAGATGGCTCGTTACGAGCTGGCTCATTTGGATCTATACTGTTTGCAAACATTATGATAGGAGTCGGTAGTGCGGAAATAGTTTAGTATAGGCAGGCAACAATTCCGGGTGACCGACTGACCGATGCGCTTGGACGTGTTCATGAAGAGGGCCTCAACGGGGTCAAGGGTCACGTTTTCGAGGTTGTAGCCTCGGAGCACCAGCTGGGTGAGCAGCCCTGCGGTGCTGATTGGGGCTTTCCACTTAAACTCCACCAGGAACCCGCTCAACATCCGCGCCTCGTATGGTGGCGTTACTCCAATCGGAGCTGCAAGTAGAGAGAATACATGTACAGTCAAACCTCATCTCGGAATTCTAACCGTCTCTGAGCCGAGTCTGATAAATAGACATTGCCAGGCTAGTTAGTGTTTTTTGATGTTTGTCAGGCTTGGCAAGGAAACATGTAGGAATTCCGAGGCTCGTCTAGGAGTTCCTACCGTTTTCGTGCCAAGCCAGATAAACTCGATATCAGTAGCCCATTTCACCAAAATTGCAAAGTATACTTATCTTGCTAAGTACACTTTGAGGGAGAAATTTTCAATTTAAGGATAAATTTATTAATTTTTATTATACTGAATTTATTGAATTATCAGCCATTTTGAAAATGTACAGTGGATCCCTCTAAACCGGACACGCGGGAAAATATAGATGTTTACCTTAGACGTGTTTCACTGTTATGTATCTCTGATTACAATGCTGTTTCATGATTGCAAAACACTACTAGAATGTGTCATGAAGTGTTCACATGTCTGATTTACAGTGGAACATCTCCAAACTGGACACCATGTGGACCTCCCCGGGTGTCCGGTTTGGAGAGGTTCCACTGTAACATGCTTATGAAATCAGTAACTTGTTTAATAAATATCCATTAAATCATCACTTGTGTGAGATCCTCTGTCTATTACGCTACACGGAACAATGGTTGCAGTATACAAGGAAAGTGAGTGAATTGGTTTAACGTCCGAGCCACAGCCAAGGGACGGGACGTCGGTTTCAAGACTAATCCGCAAGACCAGTGGGATGGAAATACGAGGTTTGAACGCACAACCTCCGGATTGGAAGTCAGTAGCCGATTTCATCAAAATTGCAAAGTATACTTTACTAGCAAAGTATACTTTGAGGGAGTAATCATTTATTTTTCCCGAAATGCATTATGTCATATAGAAACTAACAACTGCATATATTTGATGATTAAAAGTATGCAGAATTATTATACTGAATTTATTACATTATCACAGCCAAAATGGCTGTGATAATGTAATAAATTCAGTATAATAAAAATTGATAAATTTATCATAAAATTGAAAATTTCTCCCTCAAAGTATACTTTGCTACTAAAGTATACTTTGCAATGCAATTTTGATGAAATGGGCTACAGGTGTTCCCCTAGGCCACAACACATCCCTCATAAAATGAAAGGTTTGTCCACCAACACAAGTCACACGACGTGGCCCTCACCGGAATCCCGACCGGTTTGGCCGTCATGTACGTCTTTGGCTTCCTTGTATGTGAGTTTTGAATCTAGTTATACCCCTTATATGAGTAATATGATTATTCGTAATCCTATTATTTTTAGGGGAGAGGGCCAATTGGCTTTGGTGTGGTATGGACATGGCACCAGGTCAGGTTATTCTAATTTCAGGGCTGAATATGTGTTTATTTCGATGTAAATATTTGGTTCTGATTTTGGTATTTTTCCCCTAATACAACAGGTTGAATACGGGATCGAACCCGTTGGGCCGGCCTTAAATGACCTTAGCTGTTGATAACCGTTAAACAACAACAACAACACATGACGTGGCGTACCTCCCTCCTTGGTGCGGCCGTAGCCCCACGAGCTGGTTCCCGATCCAGCGTCATTTGTTGCCAGGATACGGTACAGGTAATCTGCAACGCAAAATATTATTCAACTATAAGGTTCGATAATGTCCAGCCGTGGGTAAACGTTTGCCATGGCACGAGGGAACTGTTTGAACCCCAAGGCCAAAGGCGGCAGTTCAAACAGTTCCCGAGTGTCTCTGTAGCCTATTTCATCAACATTGCAAAGTATACTTTACTAGCAAAGTATACTTTGAGGGAGAAATCATTTATTTTTCCTGAAATGCATTATTTCATATAGAACTAACAAATGCATATATTTCATGATTAAAAGTATGCAGAATTATTATACTGAATTTATTACATTATCACAGTCAATTCTCCTTCAAAGTATACTTTGCTACTAAAGTATACTTTGCAATGTTGATGAAATAGGCTACAGATATTCTATATACGGTTCGACAATGTCCAGCCGTTGGTAAACGATTGCCGTGGCACGAGGGTACTGTTTGAATCCCAAGGTCATAGGCCGCGGGTTAAATGTCAAGTTAAATCGTGAACATGGACGGTTGCACGGACTTCACATTTTGCAACAAAATCAATAATGGATCAAATTTCATGAAATAAAAAGTAGGAACTCATTCTTAAATTTTGCTATAATTTAATATTATCGAAAAATATATTGTTTTTGCATTATTTATATAGCTGTAAAATTTGGGCAGGTTTCGTGAAACAGACAGTAGGTCCTTATCATGCTGCAGGAGTGTGCGATAGGATCAGGATCGGGGCACAATTTCCATAAAGCCCATTTCTTCAGTCACAGCCACAATTACGGCCACAATTATGACATGGTCGTGTACCTGTGTAGGGCTGGAGTCCGCTGTCTATGACGTGCAGATCACTGCCGTTGTACACCTCGGTGAGCAGGTCATCGCGACACGTCTCCGCGAACAGGTGATACGGCGTGCAACCATCCATGTTCACGTTCGCCACCTCGATGGAGTCAGCCAGGAAGTCGACCGTGTTGAACGTGTCGAACACTAGCGCCCGAATACAGCCGCCGAATGCTGGATATATTATAAACATGGGAAAAACTGCAATTTTATCAGGTACAGGGCTGTACATTGACCAAATACAGTCTGACAATTAGGGTGATGCGGCCAGCCAATCAAATTCGCTGCAGGTGTTATTACACATGTGTCATATCACATTTATGAAAGGGGTTACAGCACGTCATAACGAGGTTTGCATGTCATAAAGTTATTTATCAGATAAAGAGCTTTCTATTGGCCGAATACGTACTGAAAATAACATATCGGTGTCTCAGGCATTAACCTCATGAGCTACAACAAATTGAAAACTGACATTTCATTGGTTGAACGGTGCCATACGACGTTACCGAATGACATCAGTGGAATGGCGTCATGGAAACAAGTGTGTTCTTTTCAACAAAAACAACGTCATAATTGCTCATTTTGTAGCCTAAAGCGTTACCTGATAAATAGAATACCATGCTAGTGGCAAGTTTATAAGGCTCAGTTCGGAAACAGTTGCAACTCCTGTGTTTCCTAGCCGTACCTTATAAATTTGATCCAAATATATTAAGAAAAATGTCAGTAGAAAATAACCATTTCTATCTACGCATATCATAATTATTTATTTCAAGAATGTACTCGAAACATGTTTTTGGAATAATGTGAATGTTAGTATCACACAGGTCACAACATTTCGCTGTATGATGCAGAATGAACAACACTAATATTTTCACACTAATTAAACATTTCACATATAAGACAAGCCTTGTGATTTTGTGTCTATGCTTGATTTTGTACCTATGTGCGACATCCCATGAAAAATACTTACAAAATTTACGATATTTTCAATAAATGAGGTCGAATGTTGACTTATATGCATTTGCTATGATAATTTGGTCAACTTTCGACCTCATTTATAGAAAATATCACAGTTTCTGTAAACATTTTCATGAAAAATCACACAAAATTGCATGGCGTGTCACATGTATTTGAATCATGAGCAAAGACAGGTGATTGAGGCATGTAACATTTATATACCTGAAACCGGCATGGACAATTTGTTGTCTGTAACAAACTTCAGCGCCTCTGATCCCGGTGGAATCCCACCGACGTAGAGTTCGGACACGGTCAGCACCGTCAACAGAACATCTGGGTTACCCGCCATCTCTGTGCCGATACCGTCGATCGTTATCTTCGCGAGCTGCCCGTCCTTCTCCAAAGTCACGTCGTACCACTTGCTGTCACAGAAGTTTGTCCCCGGACGGTTGAAAGTCACGGAGCCAGGCGAAATGCCATTCGCAAATTCAAAATGAAGAGCGCCGTTTATGATGGCACAGTAGATGTAGATACCGCGGCCACCGTATGCGAAGAATAATATTCCAGTATGCATGTTGGTGCGGAAACCAAACTCTATCAGTTTTCTGTGTCCCACGACAAAATTGTCTGGAGGAAATCGGGCGAATCCTAAAATCACAAGAAAATAACCGATAAATGGCAATAGTGTATAATATTTATTTATATGTACAAGGAGTGTTCAGAAAGTGTGCAGAATAATGAAATAGTCTCAATACAACTTGCAACACAAAAACTTTCTGAATAGTTGCCTATATGTCATACATGACTGACATAGGGAGACATTACGAAGTTTGCACCCAGCCCCTGATCAACCTGTGTCCTATTACCAAGTTATATTCCATCAAGCTTACCTCAGCCCACATGTGCACAGTTTATGGGACAGCCCTACCAGTTGAGGAAAACTAGGAGAATAAGTAAGCTGGTCTCAATGTTACCTTGGCCCATGAAGTGTACACCTTTATCACGGTTTATGGGACAGACCTCCCAGTTGAGGAAAGCTAGAGAGAAAATAAGCTGCCTGATGTTACCTTGGCCAATGAAGTGTACACCATTATCACGGTTTATAATGTTTATGGGACAGCCCTCCCAGTTGAGGAAAGCTAGAAACTGAACTAGAAATGTGGCCTGTCGGCACACGAATACCCCCACTGGCAGCCAAAGAAAATGAGGCATTTTTGATTATAAGCCATTTAGCCGAGCGTTAAGGTTTCAAACGCATCAAGTACGTGACCTTGACCCTGGGCATAGTGTGATAATCCATGCATCGGTGTAGAAGATATAGAGCGGAAGGGAATTTCAATAGGTTTGACCTTTGACCTTCAACTGTGACCTTGACCTTGGACGTAGGTGCGTGGTTATTGATCGCGACACACCTTCTCATCATGAGAAACATTTGTGCCAAGCCATTTGATAATCCATGCATCTGTGTAGAAGATATAGAACGGAAGGGAATTTCGATAGGTTTGACCTTTGAACTTCAACTGTGACCTTGACCTTAGACGTAGGTGTGTGGTTATTGATCGCGACACACCTTCTCATCATGAGAAACATTTGTGCCAAGCCATTTGATAATCCATGCATCGGTGTAGAAGATATAGAGCGGAAGGGAATTTCGATAAGTTTGACCTTTGACCTTCAACTGTGACCTTGACCTTGGACGTAGGTGTGTGGTTATTGATCGTGACACACCTTCTCATCATGAGAAACATTTGTGCCAAGCCATTTGATAATCCATGCATCGTTGTAGAAGATATAGAGCGGAAGGGAATTTCCAACAGACCGACCGACCGACCGACAGACAGACAGACCGACCGACAGACCGACAGACCGACCGACAAGCTGGCTCCTATATACCCACAAAAAACTTTGTTTGTGGGGGTATAATAAGCTGCCATTGATTACCTTGGCCCATGAAGTGTACACCTTTATCAAGGTTTATGGGACAGCCCTCCCAGTTGAGGAAAGCTAGAGACAGAATAAGCTGCCATGATTACCTTTGCCCATGAAGTGTACACCTTTATCAAGGTTTATGGGGCAGCCCTCCCAATTGAGGAAAGCCAGTTCGTTGGCCAGGGCGTCGTTCCAGTCGAGGGTTTTCCACACCTCGGTGGGGAATTTCTGCTGCATCACCTGGATGTCGCGTATACAGCCCTGGAAACTGTGGTCCACCAGCTGTAATACACAATGGATGAGCCGTCAGCCTTGGGACATTTCCAATAAATGTGCCAATCGTGCTTAACCCTTTCAACACAAAGTAACTGGAATGGATTTTGATATGTTAATTTTGCAACCAATCTGATTGTGACAAAAGTATTTTCAGAAAAGGAGGTGTTTTTCTCTCAAAAACATGAAAATTACTTGCAAAAAGTGCAGATCCTGATGAGACCCCGCTCGTCACGAGCCAGCTCATCTGGATCTACACTAAAATCCCCATATGAGGAACTCTTTGGCTGTCTATTTCCTAACCTGTTTTATTTTTTTGTCATCTAATTACCGTCTACACCCTAGTAAACACATTGTTTGACTTGACCTTTGTCAAAGTTTATGACCTGCCCAAACCTCCCTCGACTTACCGCTGCCCGGGGGTCGTTGCTGGAGCGCCTGATCTCGAAGTTGGCGGGCAGCCCACCCACATAGACGCCAGTGTTGGGCCCGATGATCGTGCCCTTCGCACAGGTGCTCTCTCGCGCCCCTGAACGCAATCAAGGTACATGTGTAAAATTTACGATAGAACAAATATACAGTCGAACCTCCCTAAACCGAAGACATATACAGTTCAGTTGTTCTTAATTTTGATATATTTTGTTTCCATTTACCTCCGATGATAATGTCTGTTCATGATCACAAAACACCCTTGAAGTAGTTATATGCATGTTTCACAGTGGAACCTCTCTAAACCGGACACCCTGGGATGTCCCCAGGGTGTCCGATTTAAAGAGGTTCTACTCTATATATATTTCCAACTGATAATGTTATATATGAGACGCTTTGATGTGATTTTGAACCCAAGAACATTTGTGATATCTTGTGAAAACTATTTACAAGATTTACAATATTTTCTGTGAATAACTTAAAATAAAAACCATCATAAATTACACAATCACTTAACTGATTATCGCGAAACAATGCACGAGTGATTGGATCCATATGCTAAACAAACCAGTGTAGTTAACCAAATTTGTTTAGTGGTAAGACACGATCACGATGAGCACATATTTCACAATAAGCAGCTCACCTGTTTAAATATTTTTTTTTACACTTTAAACAAGAAATTTTACAAAAAAAATAAAGCCAATCAAGCATAAATATGTCAAAGAATTGCGCGAAGTAATTTCTGGAGGCAGGTCATAATGAAGGCAACTGTATAATAGGGTGTGTCTGAGAAACTGATTTGATTGGTCGAAGGAAAGCGTCATTGCAATGTGGCCGACACATGTGTGTAAACTACTGGTTGAAATGTAAGAAAGTGATAAACGAGACTACAAAGTTTGAAGACAATCTGACTTGTGGATATGGAGATGTATCGGTAATTAAAAATGTTAACGTAAATGATGAGGGATGAGCCAACATAAACTATATAGTACTCTCCAATAACCTCCGAAGAGAAGACATTTAACTCTTTGCATGCTAGTGGCGAAAATATCCGCCAAACGAATTAGGAGTATATGTTTTATTTCTCTCTGTAAATATGTCTTGAAATTTCATTAGAATTGAGTCCTCAGGACTCAATTCTAATGAAATTCCAAGACATATTCATGATATTTACAGGGAGAAAAAAAAGAAAATATACTGAATTTTGTCTGCTACTTTTGAACTATTTATAGCCCACACATTTCCCAGCATGCAAAGAGTTAATACACATTATTTTAAAGTCACTTTTTTTATTAGAATAAAATGTTAACATGCTTCTTAAAACGTTGACGACAATAAGAATGTTACAGTAGCACTTAGATTTAATCACCCTGAATATTTAGCTTGCCAAGGGATATATATAGTTTCTATACACATTGTTTTAAAGTCACTCTTTTTATTCTAATAAAACAATGTGTATAGAAACTATATAAATCCCTTGGCAAGCTAAATATTCAGGGTGATTAAATCTAAGTGCTACTGTAACATTCTTATTGTCGTCAACGTTTTAAGAAGCATGTTAAAATTGCCCTCATGTGCCAATTAGCGTCAAAAACATCAAATCTTCGAGTTAATAATACAACTGAACATCGATTCATTAGAAGTTTAATAAAACATACAAAAAGTGATTATAATTCAATACAACAAGACGAGCAGTATGAGTGAGTCAGTACGTAAAAAGTGCCATCAAACCTAACATGATTGTAATTCAACACAAGCCAACCAGAATTAGACAATAAGTTAAAAAGTTTAATCAAACCTTCAAATTCCCCATCAATAGAGATGTAGGCAATCTTTTCGTCCCTCCACGCGATCATCTGATGCCAGGTGTTATCATTGTAATGTAGACCTTCGTCATTAAATGGGGTCACAAATGAAGCACAGCCTGTAGAATGAATTGGGCATACTCTAATTCTTTACATTCGGATTATGCAGATACATGTAGGAGATTGAAACTTTTCAACCCTTAGAATGCGGGACAGGAAAATTGTTGTCTGCTATTGTTTTATATTTTGTCTTCATTCTCAATAAAACATGGTTTGACATCACTGTAGAATCATTTCCAATGGAAATGATTCTAAAATGCTGTCAAACCATGTTTTAAATGAGAAAAATGAACAACTAAAAAAACAAGATGAAAATTTACGGTAATTCAGCCTTGTAAGGGTTAAATATTTTCATGTCCATTTTTTCTTTTTATAAACGTAATTATATGTGGTGATCACAAATTTGAACCGTCTCATGGTGGTCACTACATATACTTTTGATCAGAAAAAAAGAAAATACATAGAATTTTCCACAAGCAAGATGATGCCTCCTCGGAATGTAATGGGCTAACGCACGTTTGCTTAAATCATACTTTATAGATCCTGAAAAACATGGAAGGATCTGAAAAATAAAGTGGCTTTCCTCATAATTGGTCCAACACATCACATCTAGAGTTGAAATAACATCTAGGTAAATCACATCTAATTAAAACAAATCACATCTAATTGAAATATAGATAGAAATACATGTAGTAAGTGTCAAATTAGATATTTTCCTCCCTCCATGCGATCATCTGATGCCAGGTGTTATCATAGTGCGGTAGACCTTCCTCATTAAATGGTGTTGCAAATCAAGCACAGCCTGCAGAATGGTCATCAATTTGGGCATACCCTAATATATGCGTCTTGGTTTCGGAGCGAATATATCCTGAAATGTGGCTGTCACTGGAGAAATGTGGCTTATGGGATTTATGACCAGTGTAGCTCCTGATCCAATAGCACCCTCCTGTAGCCTGATAGTGATCTAGAGCACAACAGGGGGCCATTTCACAAAACTTCTTACGACTAAAATGTTCGTAAGTGCAAATTTAAGATCGTCTGTAAATTTCAATTTATGGATTTACATTTATTGAGCATAGGCT
The DNA here is from genome assembly GCA_029237695.1 of Conchocele bisecta. Taxonomy (NCBI): domain Eukaryota; kingdom Metazoa; phylum Mollusca; class Bivalvia; order Lucinida; family Thyasiridae; genus Conchocele; species Conchocele bisecta. Next base: position 107,960,119 of record CM055269.1, on the reverse strand, counting down.
GCATATGCAGCCTATGCTCAATAAATGTAAATCCAATAATTATTTACAAGAAAACAATGTTAATGTGAAATTTACAGACTATCATAATTTTGCACTTACGAACATTTTAGTCGTAAGAAGTTTAGTGAAACGGCCCCCATGTGTTTCATTGATGGAATAGCAAACAGTGCAGATCCTGATCAGACTGTGCGGATGTGACCCAATACAAAGTGTGGTACAGATGTGCATCTTGCTTTATTTTGGAATTTCAGGCATTTAAGAAAAACATGGTGTCCAAATATATTGATTTATTGAGAAAAAACCCTGATTTTCTGGGCTTTAATTCTAACTGTCAGACCAAATTAGCCAAATGCATGACCCCAATTGATCACTTGCCGTTTTCTGGAATGAACACTGGACTAACTACTGGGTTAGAGATTATAAAGATATCTTGAAATCTATGCTTTAAATGATTGGCCAAGACTGAGCACAGCCCAGCCTCAACCAATCAAAAATCTTGATTTGTTTATACCAATCAAAACTGTTGATCTCTGATTCCTATATCAGGAAGGAAACTTAAACTAATCAAAACTCGGCTCAGTCTTGACCAATAAAATTTCCAGATTTCGAGGATGAGAATAGCACACATGCTCAGACGGTTTTATAATCTCAAACCTCACATTTATATCTACAAAGCGAAGAGTATATGTAAACGTCTAATGTCAATTTCGCGAAATGTGCCCAAATTTTACGGCCATAGAAACAATGCAAAAACAATATTTTTTCCTATAATATTAAGTATTATCGAAATTTAAGAATGACCCTTCTTTCATTTCGTGAAATTTAGTCAAATATTGATTGTATTAAGAAAACTTTAATATATTACAAAAATATTATGTTTGTATTGTATATATATATATTTATGTAAAGATTGGGCAGGTTTCGTGAAACAGACAGTAAGGCTAATCACTGCACTCCATAAAATGTCTGACACCACATGGCATCCGGCTAACCTTGGTACTTATCAACATATATATAGCCTGCGTTCCCATAACGTTCGGCACGTAAGTAGTGCAGTTCGTTGTCATTGAACGTGACATATCGGTCTTCGTTCGGATCCTGTTGTATCTGAACGGCGTTTATGCAACCTAGCAGAGAATAAATTCAACACGATGTAACACTTTGGGTGTTTCTTACGTTGACTGTGTTCCAAATTTCTGCGATACGTAGTTATCATGTCGCCAACAGTCATTGATAATCAAATATTTAATTTCAACTTTTTTAAAATTAAAACGACATCTGAACAAACAAATGGAAATGGTACATTTTGTCATGTTGGACACACTGCGACTCTCATATTGCTCAATGGAGATGATTGACATATTACCTATACAATATATGGTTTTGCTGAATAAAAGTAAGAAAATCAAAAGCAGATTTTTTTCTTTTTAACCCTTGAAATGAGAAAATAAATTTTGTTGTCGGTAGTTTATTTTCATTTGTAATATTTCTTAACAAAAGCGTGTTTGTGACAACATTTGTTTCAAACACATAAAATGTTCCTTTGAAGATAAAGTTCACTTTTCTCAAATTTTAGCTCAACTGTGTTTACGTTACTCAACATTTTAACTGGAAATCTAACATTTTTAATTGCTGAATCTGGTCAGATTCAGCCATTCAAAATGTTAGATTTTCAGTTACAATGTTGATTTGTTTGTCTGTTGGTGGTTTGTAACGGCCTATCAACAGCTAAGGCCATGTAAGGCTGGGTCAATGGGTTTAGTACTAAATCCCATATATTACATTTTCAAGTACATGTACAAATGAGTGGGGGGAAAATCCCAAAATCAGAACCGACCATTTACAATAAAAACCTATATATTCAGCCCTGAAATTAGAATAATCCTGATCTGATGCCAGGTCCTCACCACACCAGAATCACTTGGCACCCTCCCAAAAGCAGTAGGATAAGTAATAATCTTAATACTTAATAGTTAAAATGTTGAGTAAAGTCAGGATCAATAAATAAAATTGCTTAGAATGTATGCACAAGATCTGAGTACACACTCAGACAACAGTTCACATGACTAAATAATGGCATTACCTTGAGGATCAAACAGGAACCAGGGTCGGCCCGCCTTGAACTGCAGGGCGACAAACTCTGACTGTCGGCCCTCGGAGGCGGCAAACAGCAGTAGGCCGTCACGCTTCCTCGTCCGGAACCAAAACCGGATACCTGATATGGGATTGATTTGATTTATTGGTGTTTAACGGCCTATCAACAGCTAAGATCATTTAAAGACGGGCCAACAGGTTCGATCCCGCATACAACCTGCTGCATTGGGGGGAAAATCACAAAATCAGAACGGAATATTTACATCAAAATAAATACAGATTCAGCCCTGAAATTAGAATAATCTGACTCATAATGCCCAATGGAGATGATTAACATATTATAAAATATCTGTGTTTGCTGAATAAAATTAAGAAAAAAATCAAAAGCAGATTGGGGGAAAAATCATCACAACGGAATATTTACATCAAAATAAATACAGATTCAGTCCTGAAATTAGAATAACCTGACCTGGTGCCAGTAGCCCATTTCACCAACATTGCAAAGTATACTTTTCTAGCAAAGTATACTTTGAGGGAGCAATCATTTATTTTTCCCGAAATGCATTATTTCATATAGAACTAACGACTGCATATATTTGATGATTAAAAGTATGCATAATTATTATACTGAATTTATTACATTATCACAGCCAAAATGGCTGTGATAATGTAATAAATTCAGTATAATAAAAATTAATAAATTTATCCTAAAATTGAATATTTCTCCCTCAAAGTATACTTTGCTAGAAAAGTATACTTTGCAATGTTGGTGAAATGGGCTACATGTCCATACCACAACAGACACTTGGCCCCTTCCCCCAAAAGTAATAGGATTACGAATAATCGTATTACTCATATATATAAGGGATATAACCAAATTCAACTCTCATATTCAGGAATGCCAAAGACGTATCTGAGGGCCAAACGAGGTCTCCGGTCGGGATTCCGGTGTAACAGGCAATCTCCCCCCCCCCCTGGAAATCTCTCCCCCCCCCCCCATCACCACCTTCACAGACACTGTCCACAAAACTTTTAATGTATTTTCATATACATTGTTGATATTGTGCTCAGGAGCATACAAAATGCACATGCTAGAACCAGTATGTTGGTAACAGAGGACGTAATATCCAACTGTATACCCAACTAACATAGTCATAATGTATGTCTGCTTGTGGAGAAGTATGTGAATAGGCGAGGCAGCATTTTCTATAAAAGAGCTATCCAATTTAGACAATATAGTGGTGGTGGGGCGGTAGAGATTCTATTTCCTGTGACACCTGTAACAGGAAATCTTCCCCCCCCCCCCCCCCGCCTGGAAATTCTCCCCCCCCCCGCCTGGAAATTCTCCCCCCCCCATCACCACCTTCACAGACACAGTCCACAAAACTTTTAATGTATTTTCATATACATTGTTGACATTTTGCTCAGGAGCCTATGTGCACATGTTTGGTGGGAAATAATTCTGCTTTGTAGCATTAAACTTTTGGGTGGGGTGGGGGGGGGGGGGGGGGGTGGGGGGGGTGGGGGGGGGGAGGAGAATTTCCAGGGTGGGGGGGGGGGAATTTCCTAGGGTCGAGCCTGGAAATATTCACCCCCGGGGGGAGCATTTCCTGGGAAATTCTTCAGGCTCGACCCTGGAAATCTTCCCCCGTCCGGGGGGAAGATTTCCAGGCGAGAGAATTTCCTGTGACACCGGTAAGAATGAATCTCGATCGTTAAATTACCCATCGCATGCTCCCACCTGACATGGAAATGACAACAGACAGTATGGATGATGTCTTATAGAGAACTAGCGTCTTTTGAAATCAAGTTTATCAGGCAATGCTAGGAAACGTTCAGGAATCTGATAATCTTGAGATCAAAAGACACTAGCATGGTTATTCTATTTACCAGTAGCCTATTTCACCAACATTGCAAAGTATACTTTTCTAGCAAAGTATACTTTGAGGGAGAAATTTTCAATTTTATGATAAATTTATCAATTTTTATTATACTGAATTTATTACATTATCACAGCCATTTTGGCTGTCATAATGTAATAAATTCAGTATAATAAGTCTGCATACTTTTAATCATCAATATGCAGTTGTTAGTTTTATATGAAATAATGCATTTCAGGAAAAATAAATGATTACTCCCTCAAAGTATACTTTGCTAGAAAAGTATACTTTGCAATGTTGGTGAAATCGGCTACTGGTAACGTTTTATGCTAGAATCTATTCGAAAAAGCAACTTACATATGAGTAATGAAATGACGCAGTGTAATTATTGTGCTGTGCAACATTTCAAGTCAGTGATTAATCATTTGGGGGAAAAACAAAAAAAGTTTCATACAGGACAATAAGCATTCTAATGAATGGGTTATACTTCAAAGAAGTTCCTGTCAATGAAAAAGAGCAAACTTTTGTTACTTGTCACGTATTGTGTAAGATACAGTCGAACCTGTGCTAAAGACCACCTCCGAATAGTAATCACCTGACTGTAAAGGCCACAATTTTGTTGTCCCAATGGCACAATTACTATATAAATGACCCTGCGAATAAAGACCACCTGTGAACAAAGGCCAGATATTTTACTTCCCATGGCTGGCCTTTATACACAGGTTTGACTGTAATACATACCGGTGAACTCGACATTGGGTGGGATAGTGTCCGGCGGGAAGAGATAGTATCCTCCCCCAGGGAACCGGGTGCCGCGGATGACCTGGGGCGGGTAGCTGAGGGCAGGGATCGTCTTCTGTACCGTGTAGAACGGGGCGGGCCCGTTACGGAAGGCGGGCTCCACCCACAACACGTTCATGGCGGACGAGTTGAGGCCGTCCACGTCTGGTCGTATCAGGCCTTCAGGCACTAGAAATAGAGGACCAAGTTAAGATTTATTATATGATAAGTAAAATGACATTTTTTGGAGAATGTATCGGAGTATAACATTTTAACCCTTAGACCGCTACACACAACAATTGTTGTCTGCTGTTGCTTTTATATCTTGCCTATTTCTCAATAAAAACATGGTTTGACAGCACTTCAGAATCATTTCCAATGGAAATGATTCTGAAGTGCTGTCAAAGCATGTTGTAAATTATTCTTAAGTGCTTAAAAGTATTTTTTGATGATAAAAATGTAAAGTAGAAAATAAACAGCAGACGACAAAAATTAAGATAGCGGTGTAAGGGTTAAAGTTCAACTATACTGGCTGAATGTCGGAAGACCTTCAGAGAGTGTTGTTGGATTTTTCACAGTTTATACACCCGATACATTCTCCAAAATGTTGCTTATTCCTTATAATTCCAACCCAATTCAAACTAAAAGAAGTTTAAATCAATTTTTCGTAGTTTTTCCAAATTCCAGCAAACGTGCACACAAATACATATTCATTTTATGATGTGCATTCATTTTATGAGGTTTTGTGTCAAAATCAGCGATGTAATGCCAAATAACAATATGTTGGATAACACAACGTCTCTCAAAACAAATGGCTCACCGAGATGGTTCAAATGAGTAGTAACAACTTATATTTTTATTTAGAAACAACGAAAATTGAGAAAAACATATTACAGTACAATGAGAAACAAACTTTGTGTCACAGGGCGAGAAAGATGCATATCCTGCCCGAGGCTCGAACTGGGGACCTCTGGATTACCGTACCATCGCTCTAACCGACTGAGCTAGCCGGGCACGAATACACATATTCTCCCCATAGTGAGTTACGTACCATGCCATACTTTCCCGCCAAATTGAAATTCGTCCCCGAATTCTATTACTTAATTTGTATCTGAATTCCATATTTTGGTACAATTTTGGTAGTATTTATGTCACGGTCCCTCGTTTGGGTGCCAAATGTCACAGGGCGAGAAAAATGTGCTCCGGCCCAGGGCTCGAACCTGGGACCTCTGGTTGTACCATCGCTCTAACCGACTGAGCTAGCCTGTCACGAATACACATCTTCTCCCAATAGTGAATTACGTACCGTGACATGTGTCTGTGATTGGAGAAATGGGGCGTATAGGGTTTGCGACCAGTGTATATCCAGATCAGCCTGTGCATCTGCAGTCTGATCAGAATCTGCACTGTTGGCCATTCCATAAATGAAACGCCTGTCACACTACACAAGCAATATAGATCATGATCAGGCTACACAAGTGTACTATTAAATCAGGAGCTACACTGGTCACAAATCCCATTAGCCCTATTTCACAACCAGATATATGCTGTGCAGCAAGTACATGTATGCTCACCTGCTTGCTGTGTTCGACCATCGACAGCGGTACTGTTGACGCAGCCTACTGAGTTACAGGCCTGTATCATGAGTTTGTGTGTGGAGTAGGGACTGAGGCCATGTAACATGTAGTGGAACTCATCGCCAGTCGCGTTGTACATCAACTGTAAAACAACAGGGGCGGATTCAGCATTTGGGGAAAAGAGGGTCATTTGGAATGTCATTTCACAGTTGTATATGATACAAACTATTGACTGATCTTAGTGAGCAAATACGAGACACACTTTTGTCTTCATTTTCAGAAAATATCTCATTTTCTGTAAATGTTTTTCATAAAAAACATTTACAGAAAATTAGATATTTTCTGAAAATGAAGACAAAAGTCGACAAAATGTTCAGAGCAAATGCTATCCCGCATTGCTCTGAACATGTAGTCAACTTTCGATGTCGTTTACAGAAAATTTTGTAAATATTTTAAAAATAAATTTTGAGATCTTCTTATGTACAAAATCACATGGCTCGTCTCATATGGTGGTTGTAGATCTAAACAATGGAAGACAGAAAGTTGACCAACAACTGTAACCAAAGAAAATAAATGAAGAGCAAAAGTAGGTCATGGTTATGAGTTTTACTGCAAAACGGGTGTATAAAAATAAGTGTTTCTTTTAAGTTATAAAATCATTGCCAAAGTTTGATGATATTTATGAAAAATATTATAAAACAGATATTATGACAATATTAAAATATTGAACATATCCACAAAAAGAAACAATGACCTTTTTAGAATGTATTATGGAGCGTGGTATGAAGTTTCTCACATTCCAACTGAAGTCTCGAGTGAGTGAGTTTTTGTGATGTGTTACACATCAACATCAATTACTGTAGAAGTTGATCTGAACAAATTGAAAGAAACAAATGTAGGTAATTTCAAATGGTTCTTGAGTTTATTATTGATGTCTGAATGTTGATTATGTACTCATAGGCGACTATCCACAATCATGGGCGGATTCAGGGGGGGGGGGGGGGCGACCCGGCGCGCGCCCCCCCTAAAATTCGCCGAGTAAAGATTTTTTACAAGTTACAAGGCACGTTTCATGCCAAGTGCCATGTATTCCATGCATTTTTAAGCTCGGTCGACTATTTTGCAATACTTGACTATATTATCGAACGAGCTTAGCTCGTTCGATAATATAGTTAAGTATTGCAAAATAGTTACGCCCCCCCTAACCCAAAATCCTGGATCCGCGCCTGACAATAGTTAGTAATGTGACGTAATTGTGACACATAACCATCATAAATTTTTTTTATTATACAGTTTTATTATACTGAATTATATACATTATCACAGCCAAACTGGCTGTGATAATGTAATAAATTCAGTATAATAAAAAATATTCAATGACACAATTACACCTAAGGTAAATTACATACATACCACCCAAGAATATGGAGGTCCGAACGGGTTTTCCGTCAGATTAGTTTTCATGAAGTAGAAGACCTTATACTCGGTAATGATTCCCCTGGACTGTCCGTCCGACGGCGGGGTCCACGTGACATTGAGGGAGTAGGCGCTTGTGCTGACCGGGATGGGGGCGGGGGTGAACATGGGGGTGGTGGCCCCGGTTCGCCCAGACACCCACGGACTCGCAGCCTTACCCGCGTTGTTCTCTGCTAACACCTGAAATAAAATATATCAGGTAAACCGGGGGCCGTTTCACTAAACTTCGTACGACTAAAATGTTCATAAGTGTTCATAACATGTTCTTGTAAACAATTTTCGGATTTACATTTATATGCCCAATAAATGTAAATCTATCAATTGAAAATTACAGACGATCCTAAATTTGCACTTACAAACATTTTTGTCGTACAAAGTTTACTGAAACGCCCCCCTGCTCTGTATTTACCGAATAAGTACTGACTGATAACATATTGTTGTATCAGGCATTGACCTGATACAAACATCTGGGTTACAACGAAGTGAAAACTGACGTTCCATTGGTCGGATGACGTCACATGATGTACCGAATGACGTCAGTGTAATGACACAACGTAAACAAGTCCACGTTCTGTCCATAGATAAAGACGTCATCTGTGGTCATTTTCGAGCATAAAACGTTACCTGATAAATAGAATACCAGGCTGGAGTCTTTTGATATCAAGTTTATCAGGCTCGGCTCGGAAACAGTAGGAATTTCTTGGCAAGCTTCAGAATTCGCGTTTCCTAACCTTGCCTGATAAACTTGATATCAAAATACACGAGCCTGGTTTCTCTATTGATCAGGTACCTCGCTGTGCATTTCAAATGCTGGAATTATAAGGAATGAATGGCCTTTTTGTGGAATTTATCGAGATATAAACTTGGAAAAGTCGCGGGAATACTGGACGAAGGCCGGAAGGCCTCGTCCAGTATTCCCGCGACTTTTCCAAGTTTATACCCCGATAAATTCCACAAAAAGGCCATTCATTCCTATAATGGCCACAACATAGGTATGGAACAAGGCAACTGTACAGAAGACAACATAGTGCTTTCAAGTTTAAAGTCTGTATGGTACGTCTTACTTCTTACGACTAAAATGTTCGTAAGTGCAAAATTATGATAGTCTGTAAATTTCGCATTAATAATGTTTTCTTGAAAACAATTATTGGATTTACATTTATTGAGCATAGGCTGCATATGCAGCCTATGCTCAATAAATGTAAATCCATAAATTGAAAGTTACAGACGATATTAAATTTGAACTTACAAACATTTTAGTCGTAAGAAGTTTAGTGAAACGGGCCCCTGGAACTCCAAAATCTTGAAAAAGAATTTATTTACTTAATTCTGTGGTTCAACCAATTTTGTTTGATGAAAATTCATCATGCCTATGCACAAGAAAAAGAAAATCCTCACTTTAGGTGCGCGTTATACACGAGAGAACACAATACACAGCCAAGTAAGGCAAACTCACTTGGAATTCATAAACCGTGAATGGGATAAGTCCACTCAGTGTGAAGTTTGTCTCTGGGGGTGGCAGGGCATTTTCCTGGGGCATCTGTGTGGGGCGGATGGTGTACTGTCCCCCGGGGTGGAATACCCGCATCTGGGTCGGGTTCCTTGTCCCATCGGGCTCCAGGGCTCCACGCACCCACAGCTCATAGAAAATTATGATGCCTAAAACAAATAGAAATAGATAACCAATTTCATGCTGAAAGTGCATAATTTTTCTCTGACATGGGAATTTTTATTATTATTATTATTATTATTTATCACCGAAAATATATGTTGTTACCACTCAGTTGAACCATCTCGTTGAGACGGTTCAACTGAGTGGTAACAACATATATTTTCATTGAAAAATAACGAAAATAGAATGTGATTGAGCCCATTAAACTGTGTTTGCTATTATCTACATGGCTAACATTCTGTGGTGATCATTTATGCACCTATCAATCCTTAACATCTCAGGGAACGGCAGGAAGTCACCAACGAGGAATCACATGGCATGAATATAGTCCAGAGACACGAGTAAGTGCAATTTAGATGATGAACTCATACAAAACAATTTGAGAGATAAATGACATGTAAACACAGGAACTGAAATTTGTTTTTGGACTGTTCATGATTGATTGATTGGTTGGTTGCTTGATATGGGCATTACGTTCATTCAACAGAAAGGTCATATATAGGATGATGATAAAAATTTACAATTGCCTGCGAATACTTTACGCTAACTTATTGCATGGAATTTACAATGCGAGTTCATCAGCAAATAACGATCAATTTTGTTGGGTTTCAGACTGTATCGTGTCTGTGATTCCCTTCTTCAACTGAAACCTACCATTTGGGAATTCTGGTGGCTCCCAATGTATATACAGGGCCGTGTTATTCGCCGCCATCACCACTGGCGGCCGCATGCCCTCCGGTACCGCCGACATGGTCACGAAATACACCGGCTCACTCAACAGACACCCGCCCGTCGTACACGAATCCACGTAGAATATGTAGTTCGTGAACGGGATCAGCGAACTGAGAGAGACGTCGCGTACTTTCCCCTCCCACTGATCGACACGCGTGGGGTCGCGCTGGGTCGTCGAGTGAAGCACATACTTCAGTAGCAGACCGTTCATCAACTGGGGGACGTTCCAGGCGAGGCTCGCGCTCTTCGCACGGATATTTGTCACCGTGAGTTGGACCACGCCAACCGGGGGACCAGCGGGGGTCTCGAAGACGACCGCGCGACTCTGGACACTTCCGAATGAGTTGGTCGCCTCCACGACGTAGGAGTAGTTTGTGTGAGCCAGTAGGTCGGTGTCGACGATGGTGTAGACTGGAAGAAACAGTGAATAATTCCAGCACAAAAATATTTACACAATTCCCTAACATTTGATTGGTCCGTAGCAAGTCTCTGTCCAAAATTTATATCCCAGTAAACTCCCACGCCGAACTACTTTCCATAACCGTGAGGCGCAGTTAAAATAATTCTTAAGAAAACGGAAAATAAACACATTTTCTTGATAAATTTATTTCAAATGCTGGAATTATAAGGAATGAATGGCCTTTTTGTTGAATTTATCGGGGATATAAACTTGGAAAAGTCGCGGGAATACTGGACGAGGCCTTCCGGCCTTCGTCCAGTATTCCCGCGACTTTTCCAAGTTTATACCCCGATAAATTCCACAAAAAGGCCATTCATTCCTATATTGGAGCTAGGTTTGCGAATGGTTTGACCATCAGCGGTACTGACTGATCAATTGAATAGGGTTTGTCTGTGCTGACTACACTGTATACTGGTGATGGGATTTGGGTTTGTGATAATAATACTTTCTGGGAATGAACTACAAAAAGGATTTGAGCAGCAGAAAAGAGGGGGAAAAAAAAGTGACATATTCACCCCCTCCACAAAAGTATGATTTTTGGTCAGTTTCAAGAAAATCCAGCACTATTTTTTTAAATTTAAAAAAAAAAAAGGGAAATGCAATGTACTCTGAAAAGTATAAACTTGACATCCCTGCTACATGCAGATCACTTGATTGTTTACCTCTAAACTGTTTGAATGGTCGAATTCCTGAGCATAGCTCAGATAATCCAACTGATTTTGAGAGAGAATCAATTATATGCTCATACTTGGATAATCACAGGTCCAGATTCATTATTGCTGAAATAAAACATTCAGAATGCATAACCTTAGACCTCAATGTGTCACGAGCCGTCTCGTCAGGATCTGCACTGTTTGCGGGTGAAACACACACAAATACCCATTCTCTGTTTAATGTTACACACTGCTGACTAAGGAGTGAAGCAATTAAGTGCGTATTCCACATGCCACAGTGAACATGAGCGTTTCATTTCGGAACACCCTGTACTGATTTATCACTTCATTCGGGCAGTCGGGTCGTTTCCACGAGACTCCATTTTATAAATATAGGTCACCCTTAGCTCCCAATACCAATACTTGAAAACAGTGCAGATCCAGATGAGCCGGCTCGTAATGAGCCATCTCATCAGGATTCGCACTGTTTGCAGCTATTTTACGATTTAAACAGACAAAAATACCGATTCTCTGACATTTACTTAGGCATTAAACAATAAATCTGTAATCCACGTACCATCTCCAGCGACCGTGAAAATGAGCGTATCATTTCGGAATACCCTGTACTGATTGATCACTCCATTCGGGTAGTCGGGGACTTTCCACGAGATCCTCAGTGAAGTGGGGCCCAGGGGTTCGTGGTAGGGCTGGGGTTGCTGACCGGGGGCCTTACTGCACCCGTAGGGGTTACTGGCCTCTAGGGTGCTGGACCCCTTCTCGCACCGGTCACAGCGACGCTTCCATGTGAACTCCTTACAGAAGCACTGGCCGTCTATCGGGTCACATGTGTCGTTCACGCTGCCCGCTGGTGCGCAGTCACATGGCGAACATCTGACAAAAGAATTGCGTAATGATACAGTGCAATATCTCTGCAACAGTCACAAAACTGGCTATTGTAGATGTGTTGTTGTACAGAGGTTAAGTATACAGGTAATCATCCATTCGAGAAATAGTGGCTGTTATATACAGGGGGTTGTTGTAGAGAGGTGGCTGTTGTAGAGGTGGCTGTTGTAGAAAGGTGGCTATTGTAGAGATGTGGCTGTTGTAGAGAGGTGGCTATTGTAGAGGTGGCTGTTGTAGAGAGGTTGCATATACAGGTAGTTATCTAATTGGGATATAAAATACTGGCTGTTACATACATGGTGTTCTTGTAGAGAGGTGGCTGTTGTAGAGAGGTGGTTGTTGTAGTGACATTTAATGTATTAGCAATTGTCCATTTGGTGATATAAAATACTGGCTGTTACATACAGGGGCTGGTTGTAGAGAGGTGGCTGTTGTAGAGAGGTGGTTGTTGTAGTGACGTTTAATATATTAGAAATTGTCCATTTGGGTATAAAATATGTGGTTGTTATATACAGGGGGTGATTGTAGAGAGGTGGCTGTTGTAGAGATGTGACTGTTGTAGAGAGGTTACATATACAGGTAATTATCTAATTGAGATATAAAATATGTGGCTGTTACATACAGGGGCTGGTCATAGAGAGGAGGCTGTTGTAGAGAGGCGGCTATTGTAGAGAGGTGGCTGTTGTAGAGAAGTTATGTATACAGGTAATTGAATATGTGGCTGTTTAATGTAAAGGCAATTATCCAATTGGGAATGGTGTTTTTGTAGAGAGGTGGTTGCTGTAGAGAGGTTAGTATAACGGGTTGTAGGGTTCAAAGGGTTAATCCTTAACATGTGGCAAACATCTGTTGTTATTTCTGTTTGATACTTTTTTTTATTAAACTAAGCAACATGACCTCAAACAGACAATTTCTGCCAATTCTAGTTCCAAGGGAAGTTACCCATGAAGTTTGACAACCTATTTATAAGACTGGGGGCCATTTCACTAAACTTTGTACGACATAGATGTTTGTAAGTGCAAATTTAGTGCAAATTTAGGATCGTGTGGAAATTTAAACTGATGGATTTACATTTATTGAGCATAGGCTGCATATGCAGCATATGCTCAATAAATCTAAATCCAATAATTGTTTACACAAAAACATTGTTAAAGTGAAATTTACAGACTATCATAATTTTGCACTTACAAACATTTTAGTCGTACAAAGTTTAGTGAAATTGTCCCCAGGTCTATTCATGTACTTACTCGCCGGACGATCCATCAAAGCCGTAGTGCCCCTCGAGACACTGGTCACATGACATCCCTGTGACTCCCGATACCTCGGTCCGACACTCGCACTGACCCGTCAAGGAGTCACACTCGGTAAGTGGCAGGCTGCCCGTGGGGTGACAGTCACAGACGAGACAGCCTCCCCCCAGATCCCCGCTCACAAAGTAGCCTGAAATAGAATGGCGGATAATGACACCGTACATGTATATCCTGATTGAAACAAAAACTTTCAGCACTGACAGACAATACTCTGATCCAGTACCAGGCACCCTTACTAAATCAAATCAAGGTCCCAGATGTGAGCCCCATTAAGTTTGTTGTTTGTTTGTTTGTTTATTGGTGTTTAATGGCCTATCAACAGCTAAGGTCATGTAAGGCCGGGCAAATGGGTTCGATCCCGTTTTAACCTGTTGCATTGGGTGGAAAATTTCAAAATCAGAACGGAATATTTACATTGAGAAAAATTATATTCAGCCCTGAACCACACCAGTCACTTGGCCCCTTCCACTAAAATATGATTACGAATAATCGTAATACTCACAACATAAGGGATATAACCAGATTCAACTGTCATATACAAAATGCCAAAGACGTATGTGAGGGCCAAACCATTCGGAATTCTGGTAAGGATGAACCCTGATTGTTAAATAACCCATCGCATGCTCCCACCTGCCACCCAAGAGTCCCATTAAGATCCACTGTTCAGTAGCCGATTTCATCATCAAAATTGCAAAGTATACTTATCTAGCAAAGTATACATTGAGGGAGTAATCATTTATTTTTCCTGAAATGCATTATTTCATATAGAACTAACAAATGCATATATTTCATGATTAAAAGTATGCAGAATCATTATACTGAATTTATTACATTATCACAGCCAAATGGCTGTGATAATGTAATAAATTCAGTATAAAAATTAAAAATAAATAAATTTATAAATTGAAAATTAAAATTTCTCCCTCAAAGTATACTTTGCTACTAAAGTATACTTTGCAATGTTGATGAAATAGGCTACAGGGGGCCGTTTCACTAAACTTCTTACGACTAAAATGTTCGTAAGCGCAAATTTAGAATCGTCTGCAAATTTCAATTGATGGATTTACATTTATTGAGCATAGGCTGCATATGCAGCCTATGCTCAATAAATGTAAATCCAACAATTATTTACAAGAAAACAGTGTTAATGTGAAATTTACAGACTATCATAATTTTGCACTTACGAACATTTTAGCCGTAGGAAGTTTAGTGAAACGGCCCCCAGGACTGAATCTGTATGAATGTATTTATCACAAATCTAAACAATGATAGTCCTTACCTTTGTCACAGTCGTCACACTGGCGCCCGAGCCGGTTGGCGAGACACGAGCATTGGCCCGTGTTCTGGTGGCAGGACAGGTCGTCCATAGACAGGCTCTCTCCAAGCTGGGTACCAGTGGCGTCACACTCACACGGCACACAGCCCAGCTGGAATACAGACAATACCACTCATTTGATCCATCTCACTCAGACTGAGACGATTCAAATCAGTGGTAGCAACATATATTTTCGATAAAAAATAAATAAAATAGAGAAAACATTCTTGAAAATGTTCATACAACATACGTCGTTGAGTAGACTGAGCCCCCATGTGTTACCCTGACACTGGTTACAACTCGTGCCTTCTACGTTGTCCTTACACACACATGTCACATGTCCATTTCATGCGAGATAATGAACTAAGATAATCAAAATTAAAAAAAAAAAGTTCTTCATTCCTCCATGAAAGTATATGTTGTTACCATTCATTTGAATCGTCTCGACGAGACGATTTAAATGACTAGTAGCAACATATATTTTCGATAAAAAATAAGAAAAGAAGAGAAAATATTCTTGAAAATGTTCATACAACATACCTCGTTAAGTAGACTGAGCCCCCATGTGTTGCCCTGACACTGGTTACAACTTGTGCCTTCTACGTTGTCCTTACACACACAGTCACCTGGTAACAAAATACATTGATTGATTGATAGACTGAAGGAATGGGGTTTTACGTCCGTTTATCACCATACAATTGACAACAGGAAGGAATGGTCATCATTATTATATTTCATTCTCTAATTGATTCTCATGAAACATCCATATTGCGGTTTTTATTTTCCGTAGTCTTTGCAGATTTTGAACTATTGACGGTGAAAGTGAAAGGGTTTAACGTCCCAGCAACAGCTATTATAAAGGTCATATAGAGACGGGATCACAGTTTAAAGTCTCATCCGACAGACCAGACCAATACTATGAAAATATTTTTTACCCCAGGCGAGGTTTGAACCCACAACCTCCGGATTGGAAGTCAGGTGTTCTAATCCCTAGGCCACAGTCCATCCATTAAAAATGACAGACAAGTGTGATGGGTGGTGCTTTCAATATGGCTCTTTCTGTTGCCTTGATAAACATACATATCAAATTTGGTCAACGTCTTCACACAATTGGTGGCATATTGGCGTACCTGTTGTCTTGTCACAGAGCCGGGAGCCGCCGATGGTGCCCGCGGGGTTACAGACACAGTCATGGCAGCCCAGCAACGAGTCCTGGCCAAACCCGTACGTCTCGTTCCTGCAAGCGCCACACTTCAACCCCTCCACGTTCACCTTACACTCGCACTGGCCTGTGAGTGGTTAGAAGTGGATTACGTGTAATGATCTATTTGATGTCATTCAACATATCAACTCCTGTGCACATATTATGAAAAAGAATTACAAGAAGACCAACGATACATTTGATAATCATTTGATCTTTGACCTTGTGCATGTGGATCGCATAGACGGGCTAAAGAATTAAAATATAAACATGCTTTGACAGCACTTTAGAATCATTTCCATTGGAAATGATTCTAAAGTGCTATCAAACCATGTTTTTAATGTATGGATGATATAAACAAGCCTGCCAGAGATATGTACTTCAAAGCGTTAATGCAAATTTAACAAAAAAAAATTATGCAAATTTCATGTTGTTTGGCCTTGACCCTGAGCATGCAAACCGCAATGGTGGACTATGGTATGCAAATATTGATGGCAGTAAACAAGCATATGAAGTTCCAAGTCAATCCAAGTTATGACTGCAGAGAAATAAGAAATTTAAAGACTTTAAAGCAAATTTTGGAAAGACAGACACCGGAACGAAAGCACATCATTGTCAGCTCTATGTCTTGCTTTCCGCAAAGGGGCTTGACAAATATGATTTTTTTTTTTAGAATAATTTCATTTCGGGATCAGCATGGCACTACAAAAATTAGACATGGCACCACCAGTCGGGCACAGTATGATTCCATGATAGAGGATTGAGTAATTGTGGTAATAATTAAGGAATAAAAACATGGGCTGTTGCGTTTACTGTGGTATGAGAACATTTGGTCTGTTTTCAAACCAACCACAGTAAATGCAACAACACATGATTTTATTACTTATATATGACATTAAAATTAAGAATCGTTTTGTTTCACGTCATTGTTTCGCAATTCATGGAACAGTGATGTTGCCGGTCAATAGTGTGCCATTATTGACAGAATTGACAGATATTAATGAAGTGTGTTATAGAGTACCAATTTGATGGACTGAATGGCAAACAGTATAAGCCCTGATTGAACCATGCAGATGCGTTGTCCAAGCTGAGACTAGACTGGTTGCTCCTTTGTTCATATGGAATCAGGTCATGACCTCTGAGTAACTTGTCTGCAGAAACCAGACCTCTTTTAATGGGCGTTGTGCCCCGGTCAAATATCTTGGGGTCACACAAAATGAATGCAGCATCGCTGTGGAATTCTTAATTGTTGTCTGCAATTGTTATTGTGCGATTCATATAATCACGTAATAACTCTTTTGAGACTGTACCTTGATGACTAGTATTTGAGCTACACGAGTCAAAAGATAATACTATAACATGTAGTTGTTTACAGTCATTTGCATATTACAGTTAGTTCCAGATATGATTCAGAAGACAGTCCGATGTCTAAATTGACTTTGATATTCGTATTAAAAGCCAATTTAGACATAGTTCTGATTTCATTTCGTCATTGATATTTGCTGGGTGTATGTAGATGAATGGATGAATTGTGCATGTAAAAATATCTAAGGTTTGCATTCAATGAGTAATTAATTATAGCAATTTGAACTGTGTTGAACAAACACAGTTCTCAGGAAAAGTCTGCATTGTGTGCATTTCATGCCGAGTGGTCAGGTGCTTTCTATAAGGTCCGCGTTGCCAAGTATAAAGGCCATTGTTTGGGTTGCCAGGGAGCTCTTGGGAATATTACAGTATAGAATCAACATGTGTCTTTTGTCTTTTCATCTTTCGATCAAATTGAGCTGTAATCCCCAAGTCTAAAATAAGTAAAAGTAAATTAATAAATAGCATTAAACGACGCTCGTTGTAACAATTGGTGGAGAGTCTTTAGATCCTCGGTCATGTTAATTTGGACTTAAGTGAACAAAATTTTAAGTAACTATTAATCTATTATTTCGATGGAAAGTGAAACAAATTGTGGACTTTACACAGATGGATTTTTCGACACACACAGCTAGTCAGTGTAAAATTTTAATAACATTTTGAAGATGGAGAAGAAATGTGTAGCCATCAACTTGGCTTACGTTTTGCCTACAATATTAATGGCATTGTGTTGGACAGAATGTATACAATCTACAGGATTTTCACCATTTCAATCAGTGTTTGCTACACAATATTTCAAGAAGTTGATGTACCAACAGACTCGCAAAACACGACGGACTCAGTTACCTACGAAGCCAGAATGTGTGACAGGGCCTACCCGCACATTCTGGAAGGAACACTACGAATCTCGGACCGGGGTGTGCGAGGGACACGTTCCGCACATCCTACACGCCAACAATAGAACCATCGACGGCAGAATGAAGAAGAATTGACAATAGCACAAATACATTTTTGGAATTTTATTGACAGTTTGTAGTTTCATGTTGCGATTTCATTCATGTACATTCACATTTCATATTGTGTGGCATTTGATCTTTAGCGCATCTTTCTTCTTTCTTTTCTCGTACTTTTCTTCTGAAAATCCACATACTATGACATGGAAAGTGATGTTTGAGGTCAATTCGTGAATCTGCAACTTAATATGTCTTTTAATTTAAATATTCCATAAATGGACACCGGTAATAATTAGTTCCAATGCGTATCTGCCATAATAATGGAATTATGACTTACAGTGACATACATGTATCAATTATTACGTTTCAAATTACAACGGATTACATGTATTAATTACGATAGAAGATTTTGTTAAACGAAACGGTATTGCATATCATGGACGTTTGGTGTTACATATTCATAGTGCGACATACTGCCTATAATTGAATAACTGTACACCTTACACATGTGCTCAATACCTGAACCTGTAACTTTAATATGTCTTTTAATTTAAATATTCCATAAATGGACCCCAGTAATAATTAATTCCTGTGCATATCTGCCATAATAATGGAATTATGACTTACCAGTGACATACATGTATCAATTATTACATTTCCAATTACAACGGATTACATGTATTACGATTGATGATTTACTAATTAACCTGATTTTGATAAAGGAAACGAAACAGTATTGCATATCATGGACCTTTGGTGTTACATATTCATAGTGCAACATACTGCCTATAATTGAATAACTGTACACCTTACACATGTGCTCAATACCTGAATCTGCAACTTTAACATGTCGTTTAATTTAAAAATTCCAATTAAAATGGATTACAGTTTATTACGATGAACTGCGCTGGATCAAGAACTGATGGAACGTATATGGACTAAACCATATTTATTCTAATGTAAACCCCTTCTATGCTTTTTGTTTAATTGTGGGTTTTTTTACCATATCAAACACACTTTTGCATAACAAGTGGAAATGTTTTTAGTTACATAATTTTAATTTTTTCTAATGTTGCATAGATGAGGGTGTGTTTTATTAGATAAGAAGTGCGGTATAATGTATTTCATGTCTTACTGCATGCATTAGTTGATGTTTTTTCCTGGCACCCAGACATATAATTTGAAAATTAAGCATTATAGGATTGTAGTGTGTAAGGTGTGTGAATGCTATATTTCTTGTGTTACAATATTCATATTTATTACTTGTACCGTTACATGTAATATTTGGTTCACATGGTTGTTTATCCATATTTCATTTGGGGACCAAATGTTTCGAACCAGGAGGGTATTGTTATAGAGTACCAATTTGATGGACTGAATGGCAAACAGTATAAGCCCTGATTGAACCATGCAGATGCGTTGTCCAAGCTGAGACTAGACTGGTTGCTCCTTTGTTCATATGGAATCAGGTCATGACCTCTGAGTAACTTGTCTGCAGAAACCAGACCTCTTTTAATGGGCGTTGTGCCCCGGTCAAATATCTTGGGGTCACACAAAATGAATGCAGCATCGCTGTGGAAATTCTTAATTGTTGTCTGCAATTGTTATTGTGCGATTCATATAATCACGTAATAACTCTTTTGAGACTGTACCTTGATGACTAGTATTTGAGCTACACGAGTCAAAAGATAATACTATAACATGTAGTTGTTTACAGTCATTTGCATATTACAGTTAGTTCCAGATATGATTCAGAAGACAGTCCGATGTCTAAATTGACTTTGATATTCGTATTAAAATTGCCAATTTAGACATAGTTCTGATTTCATTTCGTCATTGATATTTGCTGGGTGTATGTAGATGAATGGATGAATTGTGCATGTAAAATATCTAAGGTTTGCATTCAATGAGTAATTAATTATAGCAATTTGAACTGTGTTGAACAAACACAGTTCTCAGGAAAAGTCTGCATTGTGTGCATTTCATGCCGAGTGGTCAGGTGCTTTCTATAAGGTCCGCGTTGCCAAGTATAAAGGCCATTGTTTGGGTTGCCAGGGAGCTCTTGGGAATATTACAGTATAGAATCAACATGTGTCTTTTGTCTTTTCATCTTTCGATCAAATTGAGCTGTAATTCCCAAATCCAAAAATTAACAGTTGTAACATCTTAGAAATTAATAAAATACAACCACCACTCACTGTAACAAGTGCAACAAATTACCAATCAACAACGTCGCGCGACGTCACAGGCTAATGTAATGTATTGGTATATAAACACAATACTTTGAATGGGTGTTTAAATTATGAATTTATGGAAGGTGTAAATAATTACCTGTGTCGGTATTACATCTCGCCGGTGGCTCCGTGCCATCCTGATCACAATTACACGGGATACAGCCTTCCTCAAACGACCAGAAGCCGACCGCGCACGAATCGCATTTCCTGCCGACGATGTTCTCCTTACAGATACACTGGCCACTGCTGGGGTCACAGTACTTGTTTGTAGAGCCGAATGGATTACAGTTGCACGACTCGCAGCCGCCCGGGTTGGTCGCAGTCAGGTTGAAGTAGCCATACTGACACAGGTTACACTTCGTACCTGTTTAGTGAATGTGTTCCCATATAATGATGTGTGCATGTAGGTGCAAAATAGTGATGTTAGTTAACCCCGTTAATATGAGAAGCAAGTTAATAAAAATCTTTGTACAAACAGTTTTATCGTAAGAAGTTTAGTAAAACTGGGGGCTGTTTCACTAAACTTCATACGACTAAAATGTTTGTAAGTGCAAAAGTCTGTAAATTTCACATAAACAATGTTTTCGTGTAAACAATTATTGTATTTACATTTGCATATGCAGCCTATGCTCAATACATGTAATCCATCAATTGATATTTCCAGACGATCCTAAATTTGCTCTTACGAACATTTTAATCGTAAGAAGTTTAGTGAAATGGCCCCCAGGTCCCTGGGGTCTACAGATGAAGTTATAAGCGAGTACTCACCGCGAACATACAGTTTACAGTGACACTCGCCCAGGTCTGCGGAGCACGACCCACTGCCCAGGTCCGTGCCGGGGAGGTGGCAGTTACACAGCTGACATCCCTCCACCTGCCCGGCCGTCAGGTTGTAGAAGCCCGCTTTACAGTCTCGGCACTGCCGCCCCTCCACGTTTTCCTTACACAGGCACTGGCCGCCCTCCTGTAGATATATACAGAATATAAGGCGATGCTTTCCAAAGCGAGCCTTATGTAGTGTAGTATTTAAGGAGGCATTGCCCGCCCTCCTGTAGTTTTCCATGCGAGGCTTGAATTCCTACCGTTTCCAAGGCGAGCCTTATGTAGTGTTCTATTTAAAGAGGCATTGCCCGCCCTCCTGTAGATATATACAGAATATCAGATGAGTTTACCAAGCAAGGCTTTGAAACGGTAGGTATTTTGAGGCTGGACGAGGAATTCCTACCGTTTCCAAGGAGAACCTTATTTATATTTAAATAGACACTGTCTGCCCTCCTGTACATTTATACAGAATATCAGGCGAGGTAATCATTCAAGGCGTGAAAACGGAAGGAATTCTGAGGCTGGCCGAGGAATTCCTACATTTCCAAGGTGAGCCTTATGTAGTGTTCAAGTTTTTCAAACAGAGCATACCTGTCAGCTCAGCCTCAACCAATCACACTTGCATTTTGCGAGCATGAGAACCGAAACATTACCTTTTCACAGTCCATCTGCAGGTCTTGTACACCAAGCGGGTAGCAATCACAGAAGGTACACACATCCTCGTCGTACATACTCTTCCCACTAGGTCGGTAGTAACCCGTGAGACACGTCTCACAGAACCGACCCTCCGTATTGTGGAGGCAGTCGTCACACACCCCTCCACCCCCGGAGAAATGGTCGTGAGAGAATGGGTCTATGTCCGGGCTGTAAGTGCAGGATAGGGCGTGTCCGTAACATTCGCACGGTCGACAGTTGTACGCCTGGAGCTGGTCACCACGACGGAATGCCTTGTCGTTGTATAGGGGCTCACACTCGCTGCACTGGAAATACAAAGAGACGGTGAGTTTTGGTAATTCGATATGAAGATTGTCAGGAGAGGATAGGAAACCAGTAAGAAGTTTTGCTGCCCTGGAAATACAGAGAGATGGGTTTGAGAATTGATATGAAGATTGTAAATAGATGCTAGGAAACGCGTAAGGAGTACTCAATGCACTGAAAATAAATAGAGATAATGAGATTGGATTGTTCGATAAAATGTTTATCAGGCAAGGCTAGGAAATGCAAACGAGTCCGAGACTGCACTGGAAATACATAGGGATCGTTAGTTTAGGTCTTTGGTATAAAGTTTATCCAGCCAGGCTAAGAAGCACATAGGAATTCCGAGGCTTGCTAAGTGCTGTTTGCTAACAAATTGTAAATGATGTTAAAAGTATGGCATTGATATTACACGGGGAACTCAAAGGAAGAAGAATTTCCTCTCGGGACATATATCTTTAGACATGTTATTTCATATTGTAGGGTGTAATACATAATTGTTTATTATTATCATTATGTATAGGTGGCTGTGAATGGAGCTTACAAGATATTTGGCTAGATTTCACCAACATTGCAAAGTATACTTATCTAGCAAAGTATACTTTGAGGGAGAAATTTTCAATTTTAGGATAAATTTAATAATTGTTATTATACTGAATTTATTACTCCCTCAAAGTATATTTTGATAGAAAAGTATACTTTGCAATGTTGGTGAAATCGGCTACTGATCAAATAGCACACTCCTGTAGCCTGATTACGATCAATATGTGTTTCATTGATGGAATGGCGAACAGTGCAGATCCTGATCAGACTGCGGATGCACAGCACTGGTCGCAGATCTCCTTAGCCCCATTTATCCAGTAACAACCACGGATAACAGCATGGGTAACTTACCATACGTCCCTGTGTGTGACTTTCGGGCAGACAGTCGCACTGGTATGGTAGGTTGGAGTGATCGCAGGCCGCCGCGTGTCCATGGCAGTCACACCTGTAATATACGGTTGTTACACACACGGACAATTGGTGTTTAACGGCCTATCAATAGCTAAGGTCATGTAAGGCCGGGTAAACAGGTTCAATCCCGTTTTAACCTGCTACATTGGGGGAAATCCCCAAATCAGAACGGAATATTTACATCGAGAAAAAATATATTCAGCCCTGAAATTGAATAACCTGACCAGTAGCCGATTTCACCAACATTGCAAAGTATACTTTTCTAGCAAAGTATACTTTGAGGGAGTAATCATTTATTTTTCCTGAAATGCATTATTTCATACAGAACTAACGACTGCATATATTTGATGATTAAAAGTATGCAGAATTATTATACTGAATTTATTACATTATCACAGCCAAAATGGCTGTGATAATGTAATAAATTCAGTATAATAATAAAAAAAAATTATCATAAAATTGAAAATTTCTCCCTCAAAGTATACTTTGCTAGATAAGTATACTTTGCAATTTTGATGAAATCGGCTACTGGTGCCAGGTCCATACCACACCAAAGTCAGTTATAGGCATAACTGACATGTTACTGCTACAGCCACTGGTTACACACATGGATATTAATTTTTACAACTATGTTTTTCTGCCAACAAACTTTTAGCTATTAAACACATTAACTCTAAAAAAATTAAATGCAAGTACATATGTACTTGTTCATCAATAACAAAAAAGTCACCCTCTAAACTGATTTTATTTGAAGAAATTCTATCAACAATCGATTTTATTGTGAAAAATCCTGGTGGAACTGAAGGACCAGTCAAAAATATTTTGGAAATTGACTCCGAAACCTTGCTAGATTAAATATCTTAGAAATGACCCTAACTAAGAAAACAACATTTAGCTTTTGAAAATAGGTTCATAAATTCCTAAATTATTTATAAAAATCTATTTTCAGCCCCCAAATATCCCATAGAAATATAATTTTTCCAAAAAAAAATAATTGGGAGGGTGGCTTTTTTGTTGTTGATGAAAACGTACTTCCATTTAATTAATTTTTTAGAAATAATGTGTTTAATAGTCCAAAGTTGGTAGACAGAAAAATGTGGGACATTCAGTATAGTATTTATCAGGTATCAAAGAATTAAGGTAAGACAAGAGTGTCTCATAAGTCAAAATCGACTGGTCCTTACAATACAGGTGACACAATAGCAAACACTGTACTTACAATGGGTGTATGGGATAGGAATTGGGAAGTACAGCTGTTCAAGATTGGCATGTCTCACAAGTCAAATTAACCGTTTTCATGCTCAGGATACACCATTATGTTTACGAAAAATCCTAAATATTTTCGTTCTATGCACTCAGAAGTATATGTCGAGACCACCATTTGAACCATCTCATTGAGACGGTTCAAATGAGTGGTCACAACATATACTTTCATTAAGAAATAACAAAAATATAATATTTAATAAATTTCATACCCGTAAAGGTGTATTCCGAAAGGAACGGGGTAACTGGCGCTTTCAATTAACAGAGGTGACACTTTAATAAACGTACTTTACTTAATTTTACTTACGACTACTTTATACCTTTCCAAAAACATGCTGTATCACACAGCAAAACAGTTAACAGTATTTGTGGCTCTGACTGGAGAAATGGGCTTAACGGTTATGCGACCAGTGTACCCCCGAGATCTGTTCACTCAATGAAACGCCCAACAAGCAATATAGATGGTTATCATGGGACAGGAGTGTGACGCTAGATCACGATCTACACCTATCGCAAATGTCATAAGCCCTATTTATCCAGTCACAGCCACATTTACGAAAAAGGTGATTCACATACCTAGCAATGACGCTGACCATATCACGCATCAAAAACGTACCTGGCAATGACGCTGTATTCATAGAGGCCGAAGTATTTATGCCGCTCCTCGGTGACGTAGTAATGGTCGCGCATCTGTACCCGTACTTTATTGGCCAGCACGAACCCAAACAGTTCAGGTGTGTTGTAGAAATCGTTGTAGCCCGGGCGCGGTACAGGTTCTGGTGACAGGATGTTGAACGTGATGTTGCCCTTCGAGTACGCAGTATCGCTGTAATATAGTGCATATGGTGACATCATTCCATCAATGAAATGCCCATCATGCTTCTGACAAGCAGTATATATAGATCATTAAAAGGCTACAGGAGTGTTCTATTTGATCAGAAGCTACGCTGGTAACAAATCCCATAAGCCCCATTTCTCCAGTCACAGCCACATATAGCAACGCTGCCTGTGCGAAATTAACACAGGACAAATGTAATGGGTAAGCGTACTATCATTGCCAACCTGACCAGTAGCCTATTTCACCAAAATTGCAAAGTATACTTATCTTGCTACGTACACTTTGAAGAAGAAATTTTCAATAAAAGGATAAATTATTAATTTTTATTATACTGAATTTATTACATTATCACAGCCATTTTGGCTGTGATAATGTAATAAATTCAGTATAATAATATTTTGCATACTTTTAATCATCAAATATATGCAGTGGTTAGTTCTATATGAAATAATGCATTTCGGGAAAAATAAATGATTACTCCCTCAAAGTATACTTAATAGCTACATGTAAATAAGTATGCTTAGCAATTTTGATGAAATCGGCTGCTGGTTCTTTTGACAATTAATCTTATGGTCGGCAGGTATATATTTGTTCCACAAATGCATATATGCATCTGGCAACTTGAAAAAAAATCATAGACGAACATATCAAACATAAAAGACATGTTCTATAAAGTTACTATAACCTCTTTAGACGGGAAAAATCATTTTCGTCAGACATGATTGGATTTAACATATTTTTGCATGGTAGTGTTTTTTATTGATCATGTGGCGAATTTATAGTACAATTTTATTTCTTCACGACGATCAAATGCTCGACGCGCAGTGATTATTCAGACGCGGTGATATCTGAGAACCAAAGTACTTCTTTATTATGACCCAAGACTGGTCTACCAGCCCTATTTCTCCAATCACAGACACATACATTGTATTTGCCTCACGCTGACAATCACGGGAGCTACCTTTGTTTGAGGCAGTTGACGGAGGTGGGCGTCGGCAGTGGGCCATCGTTCACGGTGTTGAAGTAGGTGGGGCAGCTGTCGGCGAATTGTTGCCACGTCTCCCATTGGTCAAGGCCGTCCGCCTTCTGGCGCTGGATCTCGACGGCCAGGGGAAGGGGGCTGTAGAACTGGACCACCACGTAAAACACCTGCGGATATACTGTCTGTTTCACGAAACCTGCCAAAATTTTACGGCCACATAAACAATGCAAAAACTATATTTTTTTTGATAATACGTCATGTATTAAATTTTATTAAAATTTAAGAATGAGCCTTCTTTTTATTTCGTGAAATTTGGTCAAATATTGATTTTGTTACAAAAATTGATTTGTCTATGGGAATTTAACATGGAAGAAAAGGAAGCGGAGGAGCTGGCGGAGGAGTCAAAAAACAAAAGATTTTGGAAATTGACTTCAAAACCTGGCTAGATAGCTGGGAAATGACATAACTAAGAAAACAAAAGTTAACTTTTGAAAATCGGTACAGTATTTCTGAAATTCTAAAAAAATTGCCCATCTTAAATCCCCATAGACATCTTCACTGATTTAACATGGGGAAATTGTTTTTTCACAATAAAATCAATATTTGGCCTTCTGGCGTTGGATCTCGACGGCAAGGGGTAGGGGGCTGTAGAACTGGACCACCACGTAGAACACATGTGGATACAGTCACATAGTGACATAATTGATTCAATGGGGTTTTACATCCGTTCAACAGCAAGTTAACAGAAGGTACGGTATTTACCCTAAATATTCGGACACAATTTGCTTTGGGAAACCCCTATTAAAATTTATATTAGTTTATTTTATATTTTCCATTTTTATCATCAAAAACATGCTTTGACAGCACTTTGGAATAATTTACAACATGCTTTGACAGCACTTCAGAATGATTTCCGTTGGAAATGATTCTGAAGTGCTGTCAAACCATGTTTTTATTGAGAAATAAGGCAAGATATAAAAGCAACAGCAGACGACAATTCTTTCCAGGTACACAAACTAAACCAGCACCTTCGATTTACCTGGAATTCATCACCAAGATCGACCACCAGATTCGCCTGATTCATGTTCTTGGATATCCAAATGCTATTGGCGTCCCCGTCGTTCACATACTCTATTGGGTGTGCCTCCGTGTTGAGACGCAGCACATGGTCGTTCGTGTTGTCCGACACACCGTTCCTGATACAGTAGTGGATCGCCAGGGGCTTCACGCGTGTGTGGGAGGCCGGGCACCGGCAATCGGAGTGGGCCCGTAGCGGCGGGAACATCCTGGAATAGTCCTCGGCGATTTCCCGGTTCGACAGGGTGACCGGGTAGAAACGGAAGTCTTGTAATCGTCCAAGGAACTGGTATGTACCTGTAGCATTGAAAATACCATGGATTAGTGCCTGTTCTGTTGATATCAAGTTTATCAGGCAAGGCTAGGAAACGCACAGAAAATCCGAAACTTGTCCGACACTGTTGCACTGTAAATATACAACAAGGGCATCGTTATCACTATTAAAACTAATCTCCTCGCTAGCAGCCTTGATAATAAAAAACAAAAACATTTTTGCCTTATAAATAAGGTGAACATAAGTCCTCAGTGACCTTGACCTTGGGTGGTCGGTCGTATGCAAAACAAAGCACCATTCCATGAAACACATTGTGGCCAAATATTATCAAATATTCACGAGTTATTGAAAAATGAAAGGTGTTACTAATGTACACACATACGCGCATACATACAAGGACTATATCCCCTCTTGCCTATCGGCGAGAGGATAATAAAATTATGGGTTGCTACATTTACAGTGGCATATAAAACATTTTGTCTGTTCAAAGGTGCGAGGAGTCCTTCCGACTCCCCACATTTTTAAACAGACGCAAATGCTTTGTATAACGCAGTAAACCGTTTAAAAGCAAAAAATACATCATTTTATTCCGTAAATACAACTTTTCTCATCAAAAACATGATTTGACAGCTCTTTAGAATCATTTCCATAAGTGCTGTCAAAGCATGTTGGTAAATTATTCTAAAGTGCTGTCAAAGCATGTTTTTAATGTTCTAAAATGCTGCCAAATAATGCTTTTTTACCGAGCGAAAAGACAAAATATAAAACAACAGGCAAACGACAACAATCGGTTCCTGCATCCTACGTGTAAGGTATTTAGAGCAATAAGATTGAGGACAACTTACCACTGAGTGTGAGCCCGACTCGAACCCAGGACTCCCCGGCCTCCTGTACCTGACTGACCAGCGACACAGTGTACGCCGCCGAGAATCCCGGCCCCACCCCGTTCTCATAGAAACTCAGGCTCGTCCCGTATACCTGCAGGCATACAAGTGGAATTGTGAAAGCGCTTAATGGCACAGCAACAGCTCAGGTTATAAGTGGCTGTGACAGGGGAAATGTGGCTTACAGGTTTTGCAACCAATGTAGATCCAGATCAGCCTGTGCATCCTGTTCCCAACAGTCTGATCAGGATCTGCACTGTTCGTTATTCCATCAACGAAACAACCGTCATGCTTCTAACAAGCAATATAGAATAGAATATCAGACTCTTCAATGTCGTCACTCTATCAACGAAACTACTGTCTGTTCCACGTTTTGCTGCCGATGAACATTTGGCCATTAAACACATTAAATCTAAAAAATATTTAAAAGTAAGTATTTTTTTTATCAATAACAAAAGTCACCCTCCCCCAAAAAACTTATTTGATGTTCCATCAAATATTGATTTTATTGCGAAAAATTTAACATGGATAGATTTTTTTTAAATATTTTTTTTATTTGTGGACCGATTTTCAATATCTAACTTTTGTTTTCTTAGTTACATCATTTTCAAGCTATCTCACCAGGTTTCGGGGTCAATTTCCAAAGTTTTGGAAATTGACTTCCCATGTTAAATTCCCATAGGAAAATAGTTTTTTTCACAATAAAATCACTAATTTTTTGGGGAGGGTGACTTTTTTGTTATTGATGAAAAAGTACTTACTTTTAAATATTTTTTAGATTTAATGGCCAAATGTTCGTCGGCAGCAAAACGTGGAACACACAGTAGTCATGCAGGCAATACACTTAGATTTTTATCAGGCTAAAGAGTGTGTTAAACAGTTAAATTC
This sequence comes from Conchocele bisecta, assembly GCA_029237695.1. Classification (NCBI taxonomy): domain Eukaryota; kingdom Metazoa; phylum Mollusca; class Bivalvia; order Lucinida; family Thyasiridae; genus Conchocele; species Conchocele bisecta. The sequence continues at coordinate 107,930,557 of CM055269.1, read as the reverse complement.
CTACCTGTTTCCTAGCCTTGACTGATAAACTTAGATATCAAAAGACACTGGCCTGGTATTCTCTACATCCTGGTCTAGTGTCAGGTGTCCTGACCACACCAGTAGCCGATTTCACCAACATTGCAAAGTATACTTAACTAGTAAAGTAAACTTTGAGGGAGTAATCATTTATTTTTCCCGAAATGAATTATGTCATATAGAACTAACGACTGCATATAGTTGATGATTAAAAGTATGCAGAAATATTATACTGAACTTATTACATTATCACAGCCAAAATGTCTGTGATAATGTAATAAATTCAGTATAATAAAAATATATAAATTTATCCTTAAATTGAAAATTTCTCCCTCGAGGTATACTTTGCTAGATAAGTATACTTTGCAATGTTGGTGAAATAGGCTACAGATCACTTGCCTCCATGTGTGAATGCAGATTAGGCTGGTTTCACCCTACAGGAATTAGGAATTCTGGATGTAGAATGATAAAAGGGACCGTCTAGTGTAGTCACAGATCAGCCTGTGTATCCACGCAGTCTGATCAGAACCTACATTGTTCGCCATTGACAGCAGTCTCAGTCGTGCAAATGCATTCGATCCTAATTTGATTGTGTTCAGAGCTCCAAAGAGCCTTAAACAGTATTTTCATTGGGACTTATGAATTTTTTTGCGACCAGTGTAGATCCTGATCAGCATGTGCATCCGCAGTTTGATCAGGATCTGCACAGTTCCATCTACCATTCCATCAATTACACACCTGGCATGCTTCTAACAAGCAATATATATCAACATCAGGCTACAGGAGTGAGCTGTTTGATCAGGAGCTACACTGGTCACAAATCCCCAAGCCCCATTTCTTCAGTCACAGCCGCATATTCACAACCGCCGGCGTAAATCTTGCCAATACGTCATCGTTTCTCAAGATCTATTGGCAATCTCAACTCGCAAACAAGCAGTTTGATTGGCTGAGCCTGAGCTGTAGCACAGCTCAGGCTCAGCCAATCAAGCTGCTTGATTTCAAGCACAATAGTCAAGTATTTTGAAGAAGAAAAATTCAAATATTGGCAAGAGAAGCGGAAGAGGTGGTGTATGTACCTCAGATCTCCAGATAAGGTGCGTATTGGCGTAATTTACGCAATTATTTTAGCAGAATACACTCTGATTATCAAAAGTGGGAGCACAAAATACTCACAGCAATGCGAAAATACGCATTGATTTTCAAATTGAGTAGTGAAAATACTGTAAAGTTGAAAATTTACTTAGTTGAGCTGCTTTTTGCAGCTCAAATAAGTGATTTTAAATGTTTTACTTCTTATCATTTGTTCCCTATTTAATGAGGAAGAAAAATCAATAATACATTAAAATAAATTTGTAAAAGTAAAATACGCATTGAATTTGAAATATGGGCTTATATTACTCTTTAGATACAAAACTTATATGGAGCTCTGGTACCTGTATCGCGATGTACGTCCACGTCTGGGCTGGAATCTCATCGGGGAAGGTCACGGTCAGCAGGCCTATCGTGCTGTTGTACACAAAGTTCAGGTGGGATTGGCGCAGGTTCAACTCAAATATGATCTCGCCATTCGTCTTGGACCTTTTCTGGATCAGCGTGCTACAATCAAGTGTGTCTTATGAAAATGTGGTTACTTCATTTCTTATGTGTGGCTGTCACTGGAGAAACGGGGCTTAGGGGAATTGTAACCAATGTAGCTCCTGATCAAATAGCACACACCTGTAGCCTGATAATTGTTAGAAGCAATGACGGGTGTTTCATTGATGGAATGGCAAACAGTGCAGGTCCTGATCAAACTGTGCGGAACCTGATTTTCCGACGTGACGTAATCTGTGACGTCATTTTTACAGTCGATTTTCTTTAAAATCTTCCTAACAAACGGACAGATTTTGATGATATGTAGTGCACCAAATACGATGACATGTGTGGTTTATGGGTGCTCTGAAAGTTACTTACAATAACTTATAACTTTCACAAAGAATCGAGTACCGTTTATTTCCTACATTCAATTGATCGAGTTTTTATTTACATTTACGGTAACCGATTCTTCATCAAAACGACAAACTTATGAGATTAAAGCCGCATATACAATAAAGGGCAACGTGTACTGCATTTGCTGCGGTATATTTCATAAAAATATGGCATTCCGTTAGAAAGATATTAAAGGAAATCTACTGTAAAAACATCTAAAAAAACATGACGTCACGCCGTTCGGAAACACGTGATCCCACACCTTGATACTGAACTGCTGGAAAATGCTATCAGTATAATGTAGACATGGGTAATAGTGATTCATTGATTTAATTATTCAAGACACAAGGGCCAACATTTGACAAAACTAGTTTATTGACTTTGCGAATAGCAGTCTCAAACTGGCCTACACGGATACATGCTATCTGACCATATTCTTCATTATTCACCATTCTGGGCCCGGTTGCTCAAAACATCAGTTAGCTTAACGGACGGTTAAATCCTTAACTGAATGTGGTTAAAATCTCTGTTAACATCAGTTAGCTTAACGGACTGTTAAATCCTTAACTGAATGGTTAAAATCTCTGTTAAAACAGAGATTTTAACCATTCAGTTAAGGATTTAACAGTCCGTTAAGCTAATGGATGTTTTGAGCAACCGGGCCCAGGCAGCTAAGCAGTTCTAACCCTTAGACCGCTACTCACAACAATTGTTGCTTTTATATCTTGCCTCATTTCTCAATAAAAACATTGTTTGACAGCACTTCAGAACCATTCTGAAGTGCTGTCAAAGCATGTTGTAAATTATTCTAAAGTGCTGTCAAAGCATGTTTTTGATGATAAAATGGAAAATAAACAGCAGACGACAAATATTAAAATCAGAATACACAACTGCACAGGCTGACCACAATTGACACTGGTCAGAAACAAAATAAAATGTAAGCCCATATAATATAATGCCCAGGTGTTATTATGATTGATTGATTGGTGTTTAATGGCCTATCAACAGCTAAGGTCATTTAAGGACGGGCCAACATGCTCGATCCCGTATACAGGGTGCTGTGTTGGGCGGAAAAATCCCCAAATCAGAACAGAATATTTACATTGAAAAAAAAAATATTCAGCCCTGAAATTAGAATAACCGGACCTGTAGCCTATTTCATCAACATTGCAAAGTATACTTTAGTAGCAAAGTATACTTTGAGGGAGTAATCATTTCTTTTTCCTGAAATGCATTATTTCATATAGAACTAACAAATGCATATATTTCATGATTAAAAGTATGCAGAATTATTATACTGAATTTATTACATTATCACAGCCATAATGGCTGTGATGAATGTAATAAATTCAGTATAATAAAAATTAATAAATTTATAATTGAAAATTTCTCCCTCAAAGTATACTTTGCTACTAAAGTATACTTTGCAATGTTGGTGAAATAGGCTACTGGTTTGCTTTTTTGCAGCTCAACTAAGTACATTTTCAACTTTATTAAAGTATTTTCACTAATAAATTTGAACATCAATGCGTATTTTCACATATGCTGTGAGTATTTTGTACTTTTGTCAATCAACATGTATTCTGCTAAAATAAGTGTGTAAAATATGCAAATACGCACCTTATCTGCAGCTCTGTAATGCACAGGTGGGACTCTTTTATTTTTTATTAAAATGAATCTAAAACTAGAGTATAAAGCAATAATTTTGATACTTTTAAAAAAATAAAGTAAATGCAAATAAAATATTAATTTGGAAATCTATCTTAGTACCGGGTGATGGTAAGAATCTGCAAATTAACCCTTACACCGCTATCTTATTTTTTTTGTCGTCTGCTGTTTATTTTCTATTTTCCTTTTTTATCATCAAAAACATGCTTTAACAGCACTTCAGAATAATTTACAACATGCTTTGACAGCACTTCAGAATCATTTCCATTGGAAATGATTCTGAAGTGCTGTCAAACCATGTTTTTATTGAGAAATAAGGCAAGATATACAACAGCAGACGACAATTGTTGTGAGTAGCGGTCTAAGGGCTAAATTAATTTTCTTTAGCTTGATCTCAATTAAACCCTTTTTTCTTGTGGACTGGTGAATCCCATAAGGCTGCTCTCAGACAGTGAGTAATTCCTATACATCACCATTTCACCCCTGCAAATATCCAACATGGACTGTTCCATGATAAGTTTTGGACTATTCCATTTATCTAGAAATAGGTATTTATATTACTGGAACATGTATCTAAAACACTCACAAACACTGCAGATCCTGGGAAGACTTATGAGCCGTCTCATCGTATCTAGAGTATTTGAAAGTTTTTCGTTATCTTCTACATGGTTAGCAGGGTTTAACCCTTTCACCCCTAAGTAACTGGAATGGATAATTTTATACATTAATTTTGCAACCAATCCAATTGTCACACAATTATTTTCAGACTAGTCCATTTATGAAAAGGGGGTGTTTTTGTTCTCAAAAAATGAAAATTACTTGCAAAAAGTGCAGATCCTGATGAGCCGGCTCATCTGGATCTACACTTTTTGCCAATGCCACTATACAGGCCTGTGGTATTGAAAGGGTTAACCCTTAGACCGCTACACACAACAATTGTCGTCTGCTGTTGCTTTTATATATTGCCTTATTTCTCAATAAAAACATGGTTTGAAGTGCTGTCAAAGCAAGTTGTAAATTATTCTAAAGTGCTGTCAAAGCATGTTTTTGATGATAAAAATGGAAAATAGAAAATAAACAGCAGACGACATAAAACGTCTGCTGTTTATTTTCTATTATTTTTTTTTACATTTTCTTAGTTTTATGTTGTCTGCTGTTTATTTTCTATTTTCCATTTTTATCATCTAAGATAGCGGTGTAAGGGTTAACATAATCTTAGATACCAGTCCAATCAATAGTAAGACGGCAAGTGTTGAATATTTTATGAGCAAAGTGACAGAAGGTACTATGTATCAAACCTAATTAACTCTGTTTGGTAATTATTTATTCATTAGCGGTAACCAATAATCAAATGGCAAACAAGTTTATGACTGAAACTGACTGACTGAAAATAATTTAACTTTTGCTATTGAAATAGTGTTTTACACACAAGCGACAGGGCAAATCAATGATGGATCGTACTAGTTATTTCCCTTTGCAAATCTATTTATAGAGATCTGGTCCAGTGGTTTATTTTAGCGTTTATTTCTTACTGCATAGTGCAAAAAATAAAGACTGTGAACCCAGATCAGATAGCATATATGATTGCAATAAAATGTATAAGTCTGAAAATAATAATCTGGCAAATAATGCAATCCTGGATCAGATTGTGCAGATATATAATGCAGGATAACTTAGATTGACACAAGTCGAAAACATTATAACGGTTACTTTACACAACAAATCATGCAAAATCTACTTTTTGACAAGCAAAATACTGCCCTAAAATATACAAATTGGACTGGTCACTATAAATGTATTCAAAGGGAAATAACTAGCTGGTGTGACAGTTGTCCATACCACAACAGATCAATTGTTCCAAGATAGATTGATTGTTGATTGATTGGAATTTTACACCCATTCAACAATATTCATCACCACATGCCTGTATAGTGAGTGGTATTGGCAAACAGTGTAGATCTAGATGAGCCAGCTCGTGACGAGCCGTCTCATCAGGATCTGCACTATTTGCAAGTAATTTTCATATTTTTAAGAACAAAAACACCCCTTTTCATAAATGGACTAGTCTGAAAATCATTTTGTGACTATTGGATTGGTCGGAAAATTAACATATCAAAATCAATTCCAGTTACTTAGGGGTTAAAGTCTTTGACCCATTACATTCTGCATAAGCTTTTTAAGCCGATGGAAATTTTCCTCTCTATTAGTCTTATTTCGCAAAGAAGGTATATACATGTACATATATTGTGACAAACGATGTTGGTTAATATGACATACTTCTGATAAGAAGCAAAGATACTATTAAAATAGCTGCTTAATGAACCACAGAGCAACTGTTCCAACATTCGGCTCAAGGCCTTTAATAAAGAACTTTTTCATTAATAACAAAAAGCTCACCCTCCCCAATTTTGTTTTACTTTATGAAATTCCATCAACTATTGATTTTATTGCGAAAAAAAAAACAATTTTCCTATGGGAATTTAACAAATGGGGCAAAAGGAGCTGCAGAAGGAGTAACAAAAATGGAAATTGACTCCAAAAACCGGTCTAAGTAGCTTGGAAATTATGTAAGTAAGAACATAAGTGTGATTTGAAAATCGGTCAACATATTCCATTTTTTTTGTTTAAATCTATTTTAGCTCCCATGTCAAATTCCCATAGGAAACTATAAAATCAATATTTGATGGAATTTTATAAAATAATAGTTTTTGGGGGAGGGTGTTTTTTTTGTTATTAATGAAAAAGTACTTACATTTAAATATTTTTTAGATTTAATCGTGGAACAGACAGTAGTTAATAAATTAATAGCTTGATTAAGGCCCTAGGCCAAAACGTTGAAACAGTGGGGTGTGGTTCATTAAGCATCACTCAACATATCGTATCACTGTGGAAAGTTTATTAAAATAGAGTAACCTCAGAATGCAATTGGTAAACCCTTTCACCCATAAATAACTGCAATGGATTTTGATGTGTGAATTTTTCGACCAATCCAGTCGTCACAAAATGATTTTCAGACTAGTCCATTTATGACAATGGGGAGCTGTGCGTCTTAAAAAATATGACAATTACTTGCAAAAGTGCAGATCCTGATGAGATGGCTCGTTACGAGCCGTCTCATCTGGATCTACACCGTTTGCAAACACCGCTATAGCAGTTTAGCGTTGAAAGGGTTAAGTATTATGTATGCATGTACATAATGTAACTACGTCATTACCCGTCATTGTTTCGTTGCTGCCATATCCACATGGTGATCGTGAACTCCTGGGCCGATGAGAAACTTGGCGACACCGCCGGTGTCAGGAAACATGTCGGTCCAGTCCCAATGAACGCTGTCGAATTTGCGCTCACTGCACTCCCCGGGTGCTTGTTTATCATGTCCGTAACAACACAGTTGCTAAATCCGTCTGTGATCGGCAACAAGCTTTCATAGGCAGGGATCTCTGTACGACCGGGACATGTCTGTACGCAGAAGTCCTGGTTACAAAACTCGGTGGAGATGGGATACATTGAACTTCTACAATACGAGCTTCGTTGTCCGACACCACAAGTGCTTTGCGAAGGTTCGGTGATTATTTGCCGTTCTTGCGCGGCATTAAACAACGGCGGGAATGGACGAATAACTTGCTCCGATGATTGTGCACACACGGATATGAGTAATAAATCTGGTATGAGAATAAAATATGCAAACATTTGTATTGTTTGATTGAAAAGGCTGAATTTCTGTCGCACGTGGCAATATTTTCTCCGTTGCCGGTGGAAAGTTGTATCTTTAAGTGCCTGTTCTGTGACTGGTAACCCGACATGGCACATACACTCTGGTCTGGAATCGGATCCGGCTTCCATTATTACATCCATACGTGGTCAGATAGCGTCATCTCTCAAAGGCTGGAAATAGAAACAACAGAGCTCCAGATAAGCTGTGTATTTGCTTAAATAGCCAATTAAAATTGCCAAAAACCCAAATTGAAATCATAAGTAGCGAGTATCAAAAAGCAATAACAACTTTGTGGTACCTTTATCATGCTGCAGAAAACAATAAACAGACCACACATATAGCATATTTATTCTTATTTTCCATGAAAACACATCTTGGTATTTCATTAGAATTGTCTCCAAGTAGACAATTCTAATGAAATGCCAAGACATGTTTTCATTTCGAAGCAAATTATTCAATAATTGCCGTATGTTGATGTGTAAACAGTAGTGTGATTTTATTTTACCAAATTAAAATTTTAAAATACCCAATTGCTTCAGAAATGATGGAGTGAAAATACTCAATTACTAATTCCTTATCTGGAGCCCTGGAAACGATATATCATATAGTGCAACCTCTCCAAACCGGACACCGTGGAAGATTCCCACTTCCCAGGGTGTCCCGTACAGAGATGTTCTGCTGTAAATCATGCACATGACCACTCCAAGAAATGTTTTTGTGCTTTGTGATCACGAACAGTGCAGTTCATTTGACACTTGAGAAACGGCGCTTACAACTCGCTTTCACCCCTTAGTAACGGGAATAGATTTTGATATGTTAATTTTGCAACCAATCCAATGATCAAAAATGATTTTCAGACAAGTAGTCCATTAATGAAAAAGGGGTGCTTTTATTCTCAAAAATATGAAAATTACTTGCAAAAAGTGCAGATCTTGATGAGATGGCTCGTCACGAGCCAGCTCATCTGGATCTACACTGTTTGCCAATACCACTATACAGGCCTGTGGTGTTGAAAGGGTTAACTTCTGTAGACTGATACAGATATATACTGTTGGTTAGAATCATGAAGTTACTGACTGAATGGTTGCTGATCTTGGTCAGCATGGGCTGCATAACTCATAAGCCCTATTTTAACAGTCACCAACATAAAGTCATTACGTTAATTTCTTTTTTCTATTCATCATGGTCATACAGATATCCATAAACGTTCATGTGCCAAAACATGTTTGTTTGTTTGTTTATTGGTGTTTAACGGCCTGTCAACAGCTAAGTAATGCAGAATGTAAGGACGGGAAAAATATATTCAGCCCTGAAATTAGAATACTGTTATAGTGAGTGGTGGTTTAGGTTAGTTTCATTTCAAACTGTTATTTTGAATTTGGGAATTACGGCTCAATTTGATCGAAAGATGAAAGACAAAGACACATGTTGATTCTACAATGTAATATTCCCCAGAGCTCCCTGGCAACCCAAACAATGCCCTTTATACTCAGCAACTGAAAGCACCTGACATGATTGCCTCAAATGCTCACAATAGCAGACTTATTCTGAGAACGGTGTTTGTTCAACACAGTTCAAATTGCTATAATTAATTACTCATTGAATGCAAACCTTAGATATTTTACATGCACATTTCATCCATTCATCTACATACACACAGCACATATCAATGACGAAATGAAATTAGAACTATGTCTAAATTGGCTTTTAATACGAATATCAAAGTCAATTTAGACATCGGACTGTCTTCTGAATCATATTTGGAACCATCTGTAATATGCAAATGACTGTGAACAACTACATGTTATAGTATTATGTTTCGACTCAGTGTAGCTCAAATACTATGTTCAGTCTCAAAAGAGTTATTACATGATTATATGAATTGCACAAGAACAATTGCAGACAACAATTAAGCATTGCAACAGCGATCCTGCATTCATTGTGTGTGACCCCAAGCTATTTGACCGGGGCATAACGCCCATTACAGAGGTCTGGTTTCTGCAGAGAGTTACTCAGAGGTCATGACCTGATTCCACATGAACAAAGAATGGTATGGTTCAAATGACTATTCAAAACATGTATATTCGCTATCACCAGCCCTAACTTGTAATATTACATTATCTCATTATGTATCTGCAGCAATGTTATATTTCATCTCAGCACCATTAATATAGTGGACAGTGTAGATTCTGACCACTAACATATTCAACCATTGTGTTCTCAATACATAAACAAATCAACTACCATTCCTTTGCAACCAGTCTAGTCCCAGATTGGATAAATGCATCTGCATGGTTCAATCAGGGTTTATACTGTTTACCATTCAGTCCATCAAATTGGTACACTATAACAATAACCTGACCTGGTGCCAGGTCCATACCACACCAAAGTCACTTGGCCCCCTTCCCCTAAAATAGGATTACAAATAATGGTAATACTCACATAAGGGGTATAACCAGATTCAACTGTCACATACAAAATGCCAAAGACGTATGTGAGGGCCAAACCAGGTCTCCAGAAAACAGATAGATGACATACATTTTCCTATCACCATAGAAATAACATGTGAACATGACAATATTCTACAATGATTTTAAACAATTACAATGTACCTGTACTAACTGTAGACATTTCAGAATTAACAAAACCTATTCCAAGTCTGTGTTCAAATTTGAACTGAAAATTGAACAGCTTGATTGGCCGAACTCAAGTTCAACCATGAAAAAACATTGATTTTGAGAATGAAACAAATGATCGGAAGGCTTATAATCACGTGTCTGTGTAACGGCTATTGGCCTAGGCCAGATTTAATACTTCCCTACTTCACAAGATATATATCCTATTGTCAATACACAACACACGCTTGATGAAACTGTCAAAGAAATCAATTTGTTGCAGATACTAAATTCTTTGATAATTACAATGAGCGCAGACATCCCACACCTGGATAACCAAACCAATATTGGTAAATGTTACGGTTACAGAAAACATGGGACTGATGGACTTCGCGACTAGTGTAATTCCATATATCAGCCTGTGCATCTATGCAGTCTGATCAGTGTATAAAATGTTCAACATTCGATCGGAGTATGTGATACACCAATTATTCTGATAAGAGCCGTATCAACTTTTATGATGCTACACCAGTGTAAACAATTAGCATTGGACCACAATTGTCATAGGCCCATTTCTCCAGTCACAGTAATAATTGACCTGCCACAACACATGTGTGGGTGTGACTGGAGAAAAGAGGCTTATGGCGTTGTGACCAGTGTAGCTTCTGATCAAATAGTACGCTCCTGTAGCTTGATAATTACTTTTCAGAAGCTGACTGACTGAAGGAATGGCAGAGATTTCAGATCCTGATCAGACTGCGAATGCACAGGCTGATCTGGATCTGCACTGGTCACAAAACCAAAATGCCCCATTTCTCCAGTCACAGCCACATATAGGGGATTATTTTGTTTTGGACCAGGATGGTCAGTTAGCAATCTCATTCAAATCAATATGGATCTAATATGTTGTATGCAGAAGCAAAGACTAACCCAAGAAGCATGCTGGTCTGGGGTTGCAGTAGTTTCAAACTAAATATGACCTCTTCATGTAGTGAGTCACAAATGCTACACTATTACTTCCCTTATCACATCACCATCTTCACTCATATTGTTTGCGATCACTATGCTTCATAAGCCAGTATTGTGATTAGAGGCTAGAGCGAGCCTGTGGGAGATTTTACAACTTCAAATTACCCATAATCCCTTAAAATACGAGAATCTCAATCGACTATAATAATTATGAAGGGGTAAAAAACTTGAAATTGTGCCCTTGGATCTGAGACCTACATGTAGTCACAACACTGTTAAATACGGTCAACAATAACATGTCGGATATAAGCATGTTCGAGTATTAACACTCTTTTTTTTTTTTAGTAGATGGATTTTGGGCTGTCCGGCATGTGACGCTATTCATTGGGAAGTTGGTAGACATTATTTGTGAGAGCTGAGAATTATTTAAACATAAACTATACATTCATCCAGCGTTCGTTATACGTGTTTCTTGCCCTCATTATTACTATTCTTGATATTTTCGCAAAGAAAACTTCATAAAGTTATTGTTGTTGTTGTATGTCAATGAGATCCAGCCGCTGACTTTTTGACTCAAACTGGAAAGTAATCCGAATTTTCTGTCTGTAGACAGAAAATTCGGGTTAACTGAAAGACTGTTATTTCGACACACATGGTAAGGGATTTAACTTTACATGACAGAAATAATCAAACTCAAAGGTGCTTGAAGCACCTTTGATTTTGATTATTTCTGTCACACGGCGTGTCACTCAATAAAGAAAGAATAAAACATAAATTGGTGGTGAATGTTGATAGATGTGAATCGGTATCCCGAATAAAAAGTGTTAATTTTGTTACCAATGATCAGCAGTACCTGTAGCAAAAGTTGTGTCAAAATTGGCCAGATCTGATTTTTGTGTTCATGGGTCTGGTTTACTGAGAGCGTGACCTCTGATAGGGGAACGACAATGTATGCAGTGGTGAGCCACATTGCTCATAGCTCATACCAGTAGCCTATTTCACCAACATTGCAAAGTATACTTATCTAGCAAAGTATACTTTGAGGGAGAAATTTTCAATTTAAGGAGAAATTTATTAATTTTTATTATACTGAATTTATTACATTAATTACCAAAATGGCTGTGGTAATGTAATAAATTCAGTATAATAATTTTGCATACTTTTAATTATCAAATATATGCTGTGGTTAGTTCTATATGAAATAATGCATTTTGGGACAAATAAATGATTACTCCCTCAAAGTATACTTTGCTAGATAAGTATACTTTGCAATTTCGATGAAATCGGCTACAGAGACAAATAAATCATAAATCCTTGCACAGACACTTTATTCATTTTCTTGACAATATAGTAATCTGACAATAAAAAAATCTGCAGATTTAATTTCAATTGGGAGCAGTGTCAGATCAAACAGGTATATTGTAGTGAAATGTTTTCTTCATAATAAATACATGATATATTGGTTTCAAAATAGTTTATCGAAAACAAAAATCGATACAGCAGAGATCACGGTCTCAAAATTGAGCGTCATATTGGCAAAGAAAAAGTCACGGCTACACTCAGTAATACATTAATTAAATTTATTAAATTAATCAATACTAATGATAATAAAGATAACGTCCACGGAAACACATATTTTTTTCTTCAATTAGTGTAATAGTTCCATGGTCATTTCACACTTACTAATTTCATGTAATGATGATACACCTCATCGATCGATGTGAATTCCTATTTACTATTCACAAATAATTTTATAATGTTCTTTTTCGGAATAATCACAACATGGTCGCTATTCCAGAAAATAATAATAAACACACTGGTTTCCTTGTTCTTTGAAACTGAAATGCCTTTAATCCTTATTCAACTCGTTCACACAAATTATTGTAAAACTATTATTTCAGACTAGACTAATACGTCCACGTGCATATGTATGTGAATTGTGTGGTCCATTCTATGTTACGATTTCATTATACCTCTTACTGTAGGTTTTTTTTCTCGTTTAAGAAAAACAACCTTTTGGCATGTGCTACCAGCCTAATTCCAGATCAGTCTGCGCATCCGCGCAGTCTGATCAGGACCTACGCTAGTCATCAACTCGTCAATCGAGCATTATTTATGTCGCTAAATAACAGTGTTTATCAGTCTATGATTGCATGATCATACACAATGATGAAGATCTACACTGGTATTAAACGTCATACGCTCCTTTTTCTCAGTCGGTTGCCCAGTCACGCTAATTAACACCTGTCGGTAACTGGTTCAAAGTAGCCCTTGTATTGGTACTAGACGCCATATGTTGTGCAAAATAGCGCGACATCGTCAACCTATTCATGTATGTACGTATATTATTAACGCACACGTGCCGTGCCAGATGCTTTCATATTATGAAAGCATCTGGCACGGCAGAAAACAACCATTATTATTCAATAATATCAAGAGCGCCATAAACACATTTATATTTACGGTCGCTGCATTTTTCTTACCGAATGTCGAGATCATGAAAAAAAACCTGATACGTACATGGTGCAACTAACAAAGTACAGCATAGTAGGCTATATATGTTAATGGAAATCTCACTTAAAATCAGTTTTCTTACATAAAATTGGCATTTGAAGTGTATTACTATTAGCACATATCAATGTATTAAAAACCCGAACACATTATTGTCTGTTTCACGAAAGCTGCCCAAATGTTATGGCCATATAAACAATGCAAAAACAGTGTTTTATTTTATAATACAGTGGAACCTCTCTAAACCGGACACCAAGACAGCACCTGTGATATTATTTTTGATGAGTTTCTTGGTCATTTATCTCAGGTGATAATGTCTGTTCGTGATCGCATAGCACACAACTATGGCTCAGAATGATCAAATGCATGGTTTACAGTGAAGCCTCTCTAAGCCGGGCACCATGGGGACCTCCCAGGGTGTCCGGTTTAGAGAGGTTTCACTGTATTACATTTTATCAAAATTTAAGAATGAGCCTTCTTTTTATTTTGTGAAATTTTGTCAAATATTGATTTTATTGCGAAAAATGTATTTGTCTATGGGAATTAATATGGTGGAACAGGAGGTGGAGGAGATGGGAGATTAGTCAAAAAATTTAAAAATTTGGAAATTGACTTCGAAACCTGGCTAAATAGCTTGGAAATGATCTAATTAAGAAAACACAAGTTAAATTTTGAAAATCAGTCCACTATTTCTGATATTCTAAAATGGCCCCCCCCCCATAGACATCTACACTCCGTGAAGATGTCTATCATGTCTATGGGGATTTAACATGGAGAAATTGTTTGTTCGCAATAAAATCAATATTTGACCAAATTTCACGAAATAAAAAGAAGGCTCATTCTTAAATTTTGCTTTAATTTAATATTATCAAAAGAAACATTGCTTTTGAATTGTTTATATAGCTGTACAATTTGGGCAACTTTCGTGAAACAGACAGTAGTGTAAGTCATGTGTAAATGTTATGATCTGTACATATTCAATGTTTGACGATTTACTTATGTTTTAAAATAATTTAACATCAGTAGCCGATTTCATCAAAATTGCAAAGTATACTTATCTAGCTAAAGTATACTTTGAGGGAGAAATTTTCAATTTTAGGATAAATTTATTATTTTTTATTATACTGAATTTATTACATTATCACAGCCATTATGGCTGTGATAATGTAATAAATTCAGCATAATAATTCTTCATACTCAAGTTTAATCATCAATATGTGCAGTTGTTAGTTCTATATGAAATAATGCATTTCGGAAAAATCAATGATTACTCCCTCAAAGTATACTTTGCTAGAAAAGTATACTTTGCAATGTTGGTGAAATCGGCTACTGATCTAATATGATACTTAGTAAATTTGCTGACTGATTTCATGAGGCTAGTTTCTTATGAAATCAGTAAACACGTTTAACAATTATCATATTATATCATGTTAACCTGACGTTGCTGTAGGTTACTTATAAGTCATTCTGCGTACAATTATATAAGACACGAGGGCGTCTCAAGGAAATACATAACATGATAAAGATATAAAGATGACAATTGACGCAAGCTGTGTGATTTTGTACCAAATATGATGTGCGATATCTCATAAAAATTATGTGCAAAATTTACGATATCTTCAGAATTAACGCCGAAAGGTGACGAATTTTTGTATACCGCATTTGCCATGAACATGTCGTCAACTTTGAACGTCATTTACAGAAAATATCGCAGTGCCTGTAAATATTTTTCATGAAAAATCGCACATCCTCTTATGTGCAAATCACAAGTCTCAATTTAGAATTAAAACTGAAATTTTCACAATGCCGAGATGACCCACTTACACGGAGCTGGTGTGTCGTTACAATATGTCGTTCTATTTTTCAACCGCCCCGCCACTTTCAACCACACGCAGTATGCTCTTCACTGACCGTTCCATGACGATGTCCAAACTGTCATCTCTTCTCTTGTGCAACCCGAATTTTCTGGCTGTCACGCAGGACGAATTACACATGTAAGCCGCCCTGCTTGACAGCCAGAACATTCATGTTACTCTTGTGCGTGTTTTGGATTTTACTGATGTGATGGCTCATTATTTCGGGGTTATTTTTTATAATACATTATAATAAACAAAACAACTCCAGTGATGAAAACACCCGGCCCTATGGGCCTATACGTCACAGTTAATTATGAATGTATTTATGTATCGCGTTATTGCTATTTTATGTACATGCGCGTTTTAAATAAATATAATTAACAACCGTCCATTGATTTCAAGCTCCTCGTACTGGTTCAGAGCTGCTGTGTACTGTTGTGTCAGACGCCTGGGGTCGTTTCATTAAACTTCGTACGACTAAAATGTTCGTAAGTGCAAAATTATGATAATCTGTAAATTTCACATTAACAATATTTTCTTGTAAACAATTGTTGGATTTACATTTATTGAGCATAGGCTGCATATGCATATACATGTAAATCCATCAATCGAAATTTCCAGACGATCCTAAATTTGCACTTACGAACATTTTAGTCGTAAGAAGTTTAGTGAAACGGCCCCCTGAACCATGCGACGTGTACAACCTGCAGCGAATGTAATTCAATGACCAGCAACTCTGACACTTAATCCTGGAACCCCACCGCGTGGCACCCCGTATTAAGGATCAGGGGCCGTTTCACTAAACTTCGTACTACTAAAATGTTCGTAAGTGCAAATTTACGATCGTCTGGAAATTTCAATTGATGAATCTATCTGCAGCATATGCTCAATAAATGTAAATCCAATAATTGTTTAGAAGAAAACAGTGTTAATGTGCAATTTACAGACTATCATCATTTTGCACTTACGCACATTTTAGTACAACGAAGTTTAGTGAAACGGCCCTCAGAATAATTATTATGTTGCAGGTCGCACATATCCATACCCACGGGTATTGTAAGAAACTATATCAGGTGATATGTCCGTCACTTGTGCTCAGAGGCCCCATCAAACTAATTAGCTGACTGTCTGGTTGGCGGAGATTGACTTCACTGTCCAAGTGGTCATTCCGTAGCCCGTTTACTGCGTCAATACGTGATGATTATTTTTATAGCCACATTATACAATTTCAGACTGTTTACGCAGAATCTTGTTTGTGCTGTATACGTAACGTCGTATCACGGTAACGCCACGACGTCGTGTATAACTGCGCCATAACGTATAAATACCGCGAACAGACGCGACGTCGTCAGTTGCTCGTTCAACGCCAAACCGTAAACAACAGCTTACAACCATTTTCAAACGTTATTTTAGCCGCAATATTCGCATCACCAGATTAATAGATTTCGACAAATATTGCTGATATGCTACATCAAAGTAAGTTATTAATTCATAAATGATCATTAACAATTATTTATGTTGAAATCAACAAATAAATTGTCTGAATTTCGACGTAATCATTCAAATTTAGAATACGAAAATGACGTTCGACGTCTCCGAACAATAACAAAATGGCGTCTGCGCATAGCAACGTCAGTAAACAATGATACAGACGTAACTTTTCAACAAAACGACCGTCGTTTGTCGTGTTTTGAGGACATTTTAATGGTTACATGAAGCTGTGGTGGTGTATTGTGGTACACGTTATATGTTTGACGCATGAATGGTGACAATCTTGTAAATACAGTCGTCTAACCGACATGAAACTACGCCAGTTTTCAATTTATTTGTGATTTGACCAGTATTAATGGTACTGAACACGCAGTTGTAAGCTCTGTGGCTACTGTCTGTTTCACGAAACCTGCCCAAATTTTACGGCCATATAAACAATGCAAAAACAGCATTTGTTTCGATAATATTAAATGAAAGGAACATTTAAGAATGAGCCTGCCTTTTTATTTCGTGAAATTCGGTCAGATATTGATTTTATTACGAAAAATTAATTTGTCTATGGTAATTTAACATGGGAGAAAAAGAGGTAGAGGAGTGTGGGAGGAGTCACAAAACGAAACATTTTGGAAATTGAATCCGAAACCTAGCTAGATAGCTTGGATATGATCTAACTAAGAAAACAAAAGTTAAATTTTGAAAATCGGTCCAGTATTTCTGAAATTCTAAAAATTTCCCCATGTTAAATCCCCATAGACATCTTCACTCTGTGAAAATGTACGCACCCCCCTAAATTCGCCGAGGTCCGCTATTTTTCAAACAGTAATCTCAACAAATCTTGAAATGCATTAATATACAGGTAATTTGCATGACAATGTCACAATTTACCACTGTTGAAATCAGAATTTAAATGACTTAAAATGCAGGAGAGTGCATTTCAGGCCATTTAGGTTTAAACAAATTCAGGGGGACCATGCCCCCGGACCCCCCTAGCGTACTCACTCCACTACGTGGGGCTCGCCCCTCACGCATCCCCCAATAGAAAATCCTGCGTACGGGCCTGAGTGTAATGGCTTTACCACGGTCGGGGTGGGTTGGGTTGAAATAATTTACGAGAAATTAGACAGCCAAATAATTCTCCACAGGAGGAGGTCGGCCACACGTCTGCCCGCTCTGTCAATATCCACCCGACCAACCACCCCGTACCACTCGGAAATGAGACGGATATAATTCCGAGCCAGACATTTATAGTCAGTCAGTCTTTTACATAATGTGTCAAATTGCTCTACTGTCTGTTTCACGAAAGCTGCCCAAATTTTACGGCTATATAAACAATTCAAAAACAAGATTTCTTTTGATAATATTAAATTAAAGGAAAAATTAAGAATGAGCCTTCTTTTTATTTCGTGAAATTTGGTCAAATATTGATTTTATTGCGAAAAAACAATTTCCCCATGTTAAATCCCCATAGACATGATAGACATCTTCATCTTCATGGGGATTTAACATGGGGACATTTTTTTTGAATTTTAGAAATACTGGACCGATTTTTAAAATTTAACTTTTGTTTTCTTAGTTAGATCATATCTAGTCAGGTTTCGGAGTCAATTTCCAATTTTTTTCGTTTTTTGACTCCTCCCACACTTCCTTACCTCTTTTTCCCCCATGGGCCATGTTAAATTCCCATAGACAAATCAATTTTTCGTAATAAAATCAATATTTGACCGAATTTCACGAAATAAAAAGAAGGCTCATTCTTAAATTTTCCTTTAATTTAATATTATCGAAAATAATATTGTTTTTGAATTGTCTATATAGCCGTAACATTTGGGCAGCTTTCGTGAAACAGACTATAGGTTATCTGCTAAATACACACCGCATTCGCAGACAACCATGCCCCATAGACGAAATACTCCGATCTAGGACCTAGAAAATACACCATTCAAAAATGTTACCCCACCCATCCACTTCTATAGTTGCGAACAGTAAATCTTGAAATCTAATCCTGTACCGTACGACAGTACGGGAGTAGATTGCAAGACTTAGTCTTCGCAACTACCACTTTTATAGGCTATACATAGTATTCGAATACAAAGTATACTCGATATAATTGTGCAGTTGGATGTAACTTTGGATGGGGCATTTTCCAGGTCCTATGTTCGTGCCTTTCAACTGTCTCACGACCATCATCCACTCTCACGCGCAACCTGCTTGCGAAGAAAACGTATTGATATTACTAGTACATGTATGTACGGGGCGCCATGCAGGACAGGTTAATTATGTATACAAAATTGAGTTTTGTAACACTAAAAATCACAAAATTCAATTCTGTCACACACAAAATTCAATTCTGTCAATTCTGTGTCACAAAATTCAATTCTGTGTCACAAAATTCAATTCTGCATACGTTTCGTATACAAAATTCATTTTTGTTATAAAGGATTCAATTTTGTAAGACAGAATTGAGTTTTGTGAAGAAAATTCAGTTTTGTGGGACAGAATTCATTTTTGTCCACAAAGATTAGTTTGCGTAGGATAGTCTATGTCATCTCTACGTTGATTGGTTGAGATCGGTCTTAGTCCATTTTACTAGATGGTGGAGTACACTTGCAGGTTTAAATATTTCAATGCGAAAATATAACCCAATATATCAATATTATACTTCTTTATGGACAGTTATTTTGGTTATATTATGATTACAAATGAGTGGTCACACCATATAAGCATATATACTTTGAAGGAGAAATAAGAAAAATATTCAGAATTTTCCCTCAATTATGTAAACAGGGTCAAACATAAAGTAGCCGGGACATAGCTAGACCTGAGAGCATGCCCATATATAGAGAATACCAGGCTAGTGTATTTTGATATCAAGTTTATCAGGCAAGGCTAGGAAACACGTAGGAATTCCGAGGCTTGCCGAGGAATTCCTACCGTTTCCGAGCCGAGCCTGATAAACTTAATATTAAAATACACTAGCCTGGTATTCTATTTATCAGGTAACGTTTTATGCTCGAAAATGACATTAGATGACGTCGTATTCTAACAGTAGATCTAACATTGTGAAACAAATGGTATTGGATCTGTGTCTACTAGTTGCGAAGTTACGTGTTCGCAACTATGTGTCTACATGCATTATTTACAGTATACACCATCTTAGTATCCATGGTATCTACACAAGTACTACAAATGGTTTCCTCAAATGGCCCAATACACACATTCTGTTTATAAACACAGACAGCAGTCAGAACACAGGCCACAGCGATTGTATTATTGATTTAACTGGGGTAGATGTACCTTGCGATACACAATAAATGACGTCAGTACTCGCGGGAGATCTACATGTACATGAATTATGTGTACAATTATAACGCAAATGAGTTTAAATACGAATGGGTTTGTCAACGTTTGACTGTTTGGAGATAGTTGAAGCAAAATGGCAGAATGAGAAATGAATCATCGGCAGAATGAGAATTAATGAATCATCGACATTGAATGTGTAGATCGGCGACCGTGACCCATTTCTCCAGTGCAGTTTCTGACCAATGGTAGTCCTTCTTAAATGCGTGTGCAGAATTGACAGAATTGAATTTTGTGACACAGAATTGAATTTTGTGGCACAAAAGTGAATTTTGTGACACAGAATTGAATTTTGTGACACAGAATTTAATTCTTTGGCACAGAATTGAATTTTGTGACACAGAATTGAATTTTGTGACACTGTGGTACAAAAGTGAATTTTGTGACACAGAATTGAATTTTGTGGCACAAAAATGAATTTTGTTGACAAAATTGAGCCATGTCCCACTTGGCGTACGGGGCGCCATGCAGGACAGGTTAATTATGTGTACAAAATTGAGTTTTGTAACACTAAAAATCACAAAATTCAATTCTGTGTCACAAAATTCAATTCTGTGTCACAAAATTCAATTCTGTCAATTCTGTGTCACAAAATTCAATTCGTCAAAATTCTGTGTCACAAAATTCAATTCTGTGTCACAAAATTCAATGTGTCAAAATTCAATTTTGTGACAGAATTCATTTTTGTCCACAAAAATTAGTTGCGTATGTCATCTCTACGTTGATTGGTTGAGATCGGTCTTAGTCCATTTTACTAGATGGTGGAGTACACTTGCAGGTTTAAATATTTCAATGCGAAAATATAACCCAATATCAATATTATACTTCCTTATGGACAGTTATTTTGGTTATATTATGATTACAAATGAGTGGTCACACCATATAAGCATATATACTTTGAAGGAGAAATAAGAAAAATATTCAGAATTTTCCCTCAATTATGTAAACAGGGTCAAACATAAAGTAGCCGGGACATAGCTAGAGACCTGAGAGCATGCCCATATATAGAGAATACCAGGCTAGTGTATTTTGATATCAAGTTTATCAGGCAAGGCTAGGAAACGCGTAGGAATTCCGAGGCTTGCCGAAGAATTCCTACCGTTTCCGAGCCGAGCCTGATAAACTTGATATTAAAATACACTAGCCTGGTATTCTATTTATCAGGTAACGTTTTATGCTCGAAAATGACATTAGATGACGTCGTATTCTAACAGTAGATCTAACCTTGTGAAACAAATGGTATTGGATCTGTGTCTACTAGTTGCGAAGTTACGTGTTCGCAACTATGTGTCTACATGCATTATTTACAGTATACACCATCTTAGTATCCATGGTATCTACACACATACTACAAATGGTTTCCTCAAATGGCCCAAAACACACATTCTGTTTATAAACACAGACAGCAGTCAGAACACAGGCCACAGCGCGTGTATTATTGATTTAACTGGGGCAAATGTACCTTGCGATACACACTAAATGACGTCAGTACTCGCGGGAGATCTACATGTACATGAATTATGTGTACAATTATAACGCAAATGAGTTTAAATACGAATGGGTTTGTCAACGTTTGACTGTTTGGAGATAGTTGAAGCAAAATGGCAGAATGAGAAATGAATCATCGGCAGAATGAGAAATAAATCATCGACATTGAATGTGTAGATCGGCGACCGTGACCCATTTCTCCAGTGCAGTTTCTGACCAATGGTAGTCCTTCTTACATGCGTGTGCAGAATTGACAGAATTGAATTTTGTGACACAGAATTCAATTCTGTGGCACAGAATTGAATTTTGTGACACAGAATTGAATTCTGTGACACAAAAGTGAATTTTGTGACACAGAATTGAATTTTGTGGCACAAAAATGAATTTTGTTGACAAAATTGAGCCATGTCCCACTTGGCGCCCCGTATGGCGCCCCGTAGTATGTGCCTCTCATGTTATGCTGTAGTGATAGTCCGAGCTCGTTTTACGCAAATGTTACCATCATTTCACAGACCTTGACGTCTGTGGTCCATCCGCATTCATGTCCCTTTCGAAGATGTACGTTTTTAACTGTTTTCTCTTTGTTTTTGACTCGTAAGCAGAGGCGTCACATGACATTACCGACCCGGAACCTGAGAAACAATTGAATATTTGTATATACCTCTCGAACGCTAAATGCTTAATTAAAATATAATGTTATCAGCTCCAGTGTGTATGATTCTTCTTCTTTGCATGCACATTCTCAATATCATTATAGGAACTTTTCGCTACAAATGCCCGAAAAATACCTTCAATTCTGACGCGAAACAGTACCGGCGAGACAGCATAGCATGCGCTATTTTCCAAGATGTCAAAATCAACTAGAGCTAACATTGAGCTTGGTAGTATTATGAAATACACTATGACATAAAACACAAAGTCAAGAATTATTCATAAACCTATTTTTTAGATACACTGGTGTAACTTGAAGGGTCGATACTGAAATATATAGAAAATCGTCCACTCCCTTTTTACCCCTAGCTGCGCCCTACCCCGTGAGACATCATTTTATTCGCTTTTATAGTATCGGGTTGGATATGCATTTCAGCATAGCGGCTGTCGTATTGTTTCTTAACCACAATATTAATGTGTGCGAGTTACCCCTATGCAACCGGAAACTAGAAATACGAATATTCATGTTTATAGTATCAGGTTACATAGTGTATGCACAATTTCTTATTTTGATGAATGTTTGCCAACGCACTTACATGTAATCAGTGGAACCTCTCTAAGCCGGACACAAAAACACACGTGATCATAATTCCAGCACAAAAATATTTACATAATTCCCTAACATTTGATTGGTCCGTTGCAAGTCTCCGTCCAAAATTTATATCCCAGTAAACTCCATGCCGAACTACTTTCCGTAACCGTCAGGCGCAGTTAAAATAAGTCTTAAGAAAGCGGAAAATAAACACATTTTCTTGATGAATTTATTTCAAATGCTGGAATTATAAGGAATGAATGGCCTTTTTGTGGAATTTATCGTGGATATAAACTTGGAAAAGTCGCGGGAATACTGGACGAGGCCTTCCGGCCTTCGTCCAGTATTCCCGCGACTTTTCCAAGTTTATACCCCGATAAATTCCACAAAAAGGCCATTCATTCCTATATTATTTTTATGAGTTTCTTGGTCATTTAAAGGTACCTGTCCACTCAGTAGGCACAACATGTTCTTTATAGGAATTAAATAAGTGTATACTTGTGTCACTATTCCACCAGTTCGAAAAATTACGAGTGCCCGCTATACAGATATAATCAGTGAGTAATATTTATTTTACTGATAGTGACGCGCGGTGGTATCAGGCTATTTTCATATGCAAATGAGGCATGATATGTTTTAATTATTTATACTACCAGTAATTAAATGTGTCACTTGAAAATATACTATTTTCGACAGATTTTAAAGTATGATCATCGCACGTCAAAAAATAAATACAGATAATAAATAGCAATGTCCGTTTACATTTTATGGAAACACGGTTATCGCCCTTGATATCAGTGTGGAAATTTACGTCTGCTACAAAATGTATAATAATGCCAATCTATACGTAGGATAATGGTGAATGAATGTTTATTTTGCCAGAAAATGTATCAGATGATGTCTCTGATATAAAGAACATGTTGTGCCTACTGAGTGGGCATGTAGCTTTATATCAGAGACATCATCTGAGACATTTTCTGGCAAAATAAACATTGATTCATCATTATCCCACGTATTGATTGGCATTATTATACATTTTATATCAGACGATAATTTCCACACTGATATCAGGGGCGATAACCGTGTTTCCTTAAAATGTTAACGGACATTGCTATGTATTCTTTGTATTTACCACCGCGCGTCAACATCAGTAAAATAAATATTACTAACTGATTATATCTGTTTAGCGGGCACTCGTAATTTTGAAAACTGGTGGAATAGTGACACAATTATACACTTATTAAATTCCTATAAAGAACAGTTTGTGCCTACTGAGTGGGCATGTACCTTTAATGTCTGTTCGAAATCGGATAGCACAGTACTATGGATTAGAATGATCAAAAGTGAATGCCTGATTTACAGTGAAACCTCTCTAGGCCGGACACCCTGGGGACCGACCTCCCATGGTGTCCGGTTTAGAGAGGTTTCACTGTATAAGCATATTTCACTGTATATTTCACTGTATAAGCATATTTCACTGTATATTTCACTGTATAATCATATTTCCATATGCGCAAATCTGGCCAATATTTGTCTTCTTTTCTTATTTAAAAATACATTAATATTGTACCACTTTAAATCAAACAGCTCAGGCTCAACCAATCAAGTTGCTGGATTGCGAATAGAGATTATCAAAATATGTTCAGAAGCGTTGACCTCAGTAGCCTATTTCACCAACATTGCAAAGCATACTTTTCTAGCAAAGTATACTTTGAGGGAGAAATCATTTATTTTTCCCGAAATGCATTTTTTCATATAGAACTAACGACTGCATATATTTGATGATTAAAAGTATGCAGAATTATTATACTGAATTTATTACATTATCACAGCCAAAATGGCTGTGATAATGTAATAAATTCAGTATAATAAAAAATTATAAAATTATCCTAAAATTGAAAATTTCTCCCTCAAAGTATACTTTGCTAGATAAGTATACTTTGCAATGTTGGTGAAATAGGCTACTGGGCACGATTAACGTATGCGGTTGTGTATAATATATTTAAGAATTCCCCAAATCCTATTTCAGGAGAACCAGCGTGGGCCATTCTACAAGACGACGGATTACCAGCCATCCAGAGACCCGCAGGTCCAGGTCATAACGAGGTACGGATGGCGGTACACACTGTTGGAATTAATTGAATGAGGGGTGATCAAAATGTTGCTGACCGCTCCTAAAATAAGAGTGCCATTTGTTATTTGGAATCATTGAATTGCATATGTTGTTGAGACTACACTCGTCTTGATTGATTCATTCCAAAGTTGATAGCATTAGTATTTTGTGATAAAATGTAGCTTAGAATTGCATCTGTGTCAAAGTTGCAAATCCGCAGTATTGATCAAACTGAGAAAACACTGATTGTTAATCATCCAACGAAAAAAAACGTGTCAAAATTAGAAATTGAAATTGTAAATATTGAATTTTGAATTTGACTCATATTTATTTGACCCATATTTGACCCCAATTTGAACCATATCTCGACCCATATTGATTTTGACCCATATTTAATTTTACATCTTTTAGCATAAATAGTCAATTAATTCTCTTTTTTTAGATACTTATTTTATTTAGCGCCACGCATGTAATACATTTGTACTAAAACTATTGAATGAAATTTTGTTTGATAGCAGCGAAAATATCCTGAATTCATATATTGATAATTTAATACATATAATGAGCTTTTTACAGTTTGTATGGTACACTAGAATAGACACATATAGAGAAGTTAGTTCTACTTAATTTTATTCTTTAATTTTCTCGTTTATCCTCTCTATGCAGCTTACTATTTATTGCACATCCCAATGTCTTCCATGCACGGGACGGTGGTGTGCTCTCAGCGGGAAATATACTCATTCAGAAATCTAATTCTCAACAAATGCTTAATTCCAGAGAGTCGACGCGACTCTCTGGAATTAAGCATTTGTTGAGAATTAGATCATCACTTTCCCATAGAGAGTAAATGTGCATAGGTGGCTGTGATTTGAGACATGCGGCTTGTGGGTTTTGTGATCAGTGTATATCCAGATTAGCCTGTGCATCTGCACAGTCTGAACAGGATCTGCATTGTCCGCCATTCCATCAAATAAACACCCATCTGCTTCTAAGAAGCAACATGGCGTCATTAGGCTGCATGGGTGTGCTATTTGATCAGGAGCTGCACTCGCCACAAATCACATAATTGTATTTGCTAGACTGGTGACAAATGTGGATGGAGAAATTGGGCTTATGGGTTTTGTGACCAGTGTAGATCCAGGTCAGTCTGTGCATCCGCACAGTCTGATCAAGATCTGCACTGTTCGCCATTTCATCAATGAAAGACCCATACTGCTGCTACAATAAGAAATATAGATTGATATCAGGCTGCAGGAGTGTGCTATTTGACCAGGAGCTGCATTAGTCACAAATCCCGTAAGCCCCATTTCTCCAGTCATAGACGCACATCTAATTTCCTATCGCTTTAAAGCCCCTTGCCTGTCATAATCCCAGATGTGCAGCTCAATCAATTAACCCTTACTACGCTGAATTAAATGTTGTCGTCTGCTGGAAATGTTTTATTTTCAATATTTCTCGACAAACACCTGGTCGTCTCCAGTGGAGACGATTCTCATGTGCTGTCAAAACCAGTTTTTTGTTAAGAATTAAAGCAAAAATGAAAAATAGCAGACGGCAATTTCCGTCAACAGAGTAGGAAGGGTTAACAGACGCGGTCAGTGGGGGAAGGGTCTCTCATATTTCCACTGACCCTTTCAATGATACAGATTCGGGTACATGTCCGAGACGATTCATAATAATTGACAAAAATAACAAAACTGATATTCTATGGTATCAATCGTGGGGATAATGGATATGCACGAATTCCGCCGCGTGCGATATTGCGCGACTTTAGCATGTTTAGGAGCGCAATATCGTTGCGCGGCTGAACGAGTGGCATATATCCACATACAAATCAAATAACCGTTTTATTAATATATACGTATATCACTCGCAAGATATATATAGAAAATATACAACACATAATTGAAATAAGCAAATTAGTGGTTATTCTGAAGGAAATATTTGCGAGTTGGAACGGAGCCCCCATGTTAAAATGTCATAGAAAATTGTCTGTGTTCGTATTAAAATAAATATTTGGCGCGCTTTCTTCAAATAAAATATGGTTATTGATAATATTCATTGACTTGAATTGTTCAAAATCTATCGGCAAGTTTTATATGGAACAGACAGTAGTCTGGACCAGAGGCTTCAGGAATTGTTACCAAGCTCATTAGCACGCCTTCCCAAGGAAGGAGTGCTTATGTCATACCCCCGGTGTCGTAGTCAGCGTCTGTCTATCCATCTGACCGTCTTCAACAATCTGAAAACTTAACATTGGGGAAAATTGTTATATTTTATGTTTCTTTTCACCCAATTTCTTGATATTTCACACATGCATTCCTCTAATGATTCGTGATTTCACAAACTTAACATTGAGGGGGAATTTGTTATAATTTCTGATTCCTTTCAGCACACGTCTTGATATAGCAGATGCCTTCCTCTAATGGTTCTCTGTCAGGTCATGCCACATCTACAGTCATCAGATCCCCGCTAACCCCAAGGTCAATGTAATAGACTTAGTTCATTCATAAACTTAACATGGGGGGATTGCTGTAATTTCAGTTTCCTTTTACTCCACTGCGTTTCCTTTCATGCCACGTCCTGATATTTCACACGTGCCTTCATATAATGGTTCTCTATCATGCCATGCCAAATCCATGACCATCAGGCCCCTGCTATCCAAATGTCAATGTCACAATCTTAGTGCTTGCATAAACTTCACATTGGGGGGGGGGGATTTGTTATAATTTCTGTTTCCTTTCACATAACTTCTTGATATTTGTCGCGTGCCTTCCTCTAATGGTTCTCTATCATGCCTTGCCAAATCCATGACCATCAGTCTCCTGCTAACCTCACTTTCAAGGTCACAATCTTAGTACGTTCACAGACTTAACATTGGGGGGAATTTATTTTACTTTCTGTTTCCTTTCACACATATTATTGATTCAGCTAAGCTACCAATGGGCGCGCTTCGTTGCCTTCTGACTACTCGTGTTGTGTAGTTACTTGCCAGGTGCAGATTCAACTACTAACACACTTTGTGCAAACATCATCATGTAAACACCCCTTACTATAAACTTATTATTTCTTATCATTGCAGGTGTACACCAACAGTTATGCGTCCAAGCGTCCACCGGCCTCCTTTCACGAGGATACCGAACTGCCTTCCCTCGCCGCCAACTATGACGGACCAGACGAGCTCGGGTTGTACCTACCGACCGGGCTGACCGACGGCACCCCGTCCCGCCCACACTCGCCGTCACGCGTGTCTGCGTCATCCAGCAGCTCGTCCTGCTCATCGTCGTCATCATCGTCATCTAGCAGTTTGTCTAGCAGTTCTTCCAGCTGCTCCTGCAGCAGCTCGTCCGACTCCAGCCGGTCGTTTACTCCGTCCCCGACTCCGCCCACTGGGAGGATCGTTATCAACCTATCCCGGCGCTCCGGGCGACCCAAGTCACCACAGCACGCCCGGAACCCTGTTCGCCCCAAGTCGCCACAACTGGCCAGGAGCCCGGTTCGTCCCAAGTCACCAGCAGCACCGCCGTCAATGCGAAGTCCCGTACTGCCTCCCAACCCGATGTCGCCACCACGTTCGTACGTTCCGTCATTCGAGCCAAAACCTCAAAAGTCGTCAACTTGTCTGTCAAACCACCAAGCATCTTCGGCGAGCCAATACGTGCCGGCATTCGAGCCAAAGTCTCCAGCCCGACTGCCAATGATCCAGTCAATACAGCGGATGCCGCCGCGAAGTGAATGCGTGCCAATCGTTAAACCAACGTCACCTCTATGTTCATCAGGGGGCGGCGACAGTTCTATAGATGAGCTGATATCGTCTCTCTCAGCAAATACCTTACAATCACACGTCCAGTGTCCGGCAAATACCTTACAGCCGCGGGTCCAGTTTCCGGCAAATACCTTACAACCGCGGGTCCAGTTTACGGCAAATACCTTACAACCGCGGGTCCAGTTTCCGGCAAATACCTTACAACCGCGGGTCCAGTTTCCGGCAAATACCTTACAACCGCAGGTCCAGTTTCCGGCATATACCTTACAGCCGCGGGTCCAGTGCCCGACAAATACCATACAACATCAAGTCCAGTGCCCGACAAAAACACGCGAGATACAGAACTTGCACGTGGTCGATGATGACGTAGATATGAGCCCCGCCGCAGCAAAGTGCAGTAGTATCAGCGTCACCCGCCCACCCCGCCGACAGCCGTCTCCCATGGAAATGTCGGCGCCTAACATTGTCTCACTACGGCACATAAAGGCAGACACATATTGTCCCAAAGAAGTAGGACCAAAGCCAAAAATGCTCTCCCTACGGCATATAAAAGAAAACACGTATTGTCCCGAGGAAGTAGGACCAAAACAAAAATGTATCTCTTTACGGCATATGAAGGCAGAAAATAATTGCCCAAAAGAGGCAGGGCAGTTCATAGCTCCGATGGACATTGAAAATATTACTGCCAATAGTGATGTAGATCTCATTCCGTCATTGCCAATAAATGCATTCCAATTTACAAGACATTCATCTACCGATGCAGACATCCAAGAACCAATGGATGTCGACGCTCATGTGATTCCATCGAGCTATTCTGCTGTAGTCAGGCGACAAACTAATCGTGATCACCTGGCAAAGAGCCTCAAGTTAGCACGACGACCGAAGAGAAAATATGTTGCAGATGAACTAGATATACAAGCAGACCTGCAAGAATACCCAGCAAAGCGCCGCAGGTTAGAGACACTGCGGCAGAAATATTGTGCTGATGATTTGAGAGTACAAAGAGACATTCAGGTGTACCCGGCAATGCATCATCGCGTAACAGCACCACCTGTGGTATGTACCATTGCCGGCAGTCCGATTGTGCCGTCGCCCCTTCCCAAACGACCTGCCATGACGCCCTTCTCCACAGTCCAACCACTTTCCCGCTTAATGCGGAAACACAGAATGGGCAGGGCCCACTAAAGACAATACAAGAAACTCCAGATGACATACTTTTAAATGTGTAAATATTATGTCGAAAATTGATCGATTCAGATGAATGATACAAAAATTGAACATACAAAACAAATCATGATTAGAATATTTACCAAAACAACAACAAATGCATGAACGAATAATCAGTGACATCTAAGTATACTAGCGTAAAACAATTGTACCTTGGTAAACTGAAATACTTACATTGGCACAGAATAAAATAAATATATTTCAGAAAAAAATGCGCAGTAATTGTCTCATAAATTGCTTCCATTTCACAAGTTCCAGCATCAGTCATACCATTGGTAGAGTGAATGAAACGTATGGGGATCAAATGGCAGTTCACAAGGCTGTCTTACAGTATAGTCATCGTTGTCCCGCCGCTTTATGGAGTTCACCATACGGTTCATGAAATGAAGCTATTCCTGACCTGGGGCCCGTGTGTGTTCCATAACGTCTACTTTGTTCTCACGTTCGAAATTAGGAAGTTTGATTGATTGTGTCTGTGCTGTGTTCAGTCCCGACTAATCATTCTATCTGCTTTTGAGTTTGATTTTGAAAACTAGGTCAGAACGTTGATTTAATCTCTGGTACTGAGCAATCGCTTAAACCAAATTTCTGGATGGTTAGGCAAACAACCTAAGCGGCCGATCATTCCACCCCTAACAGACGTTTGTGACGGAGGGTTCAGAGTATTCCGTGACGTTGACTGATTCCTGTTTGGGGCGGAATGGGGCACCGTTTGTGTGATTGAGCTATATGTTGTGTCCTTTTTGAGTCGTGGTCGTACGAGAGAATCGCCATTTTTTGGGTCACGGGTGTGTACTACAATATCTCATATTTGGGCTCCTATAGTATTCAACAGTAACCCAGAAGGTGGCGCATTTTACCTTATAGATAGGCAAGTGTTGTGGAAAAAACAAACTTTGTTTTTACCGACACACTCGCTTAACTTACAATAGAATCACCATTTTACGGGTCACTGGTGTATACGACAACATCCCAAATTTGGGCTCGTATAGTATTCAACAGTAGGCAAAAAAGTGATGAAGAATCACACCTTATATATATTATAGATGTGTCAGTAAAAACAAACGTTTTTTGCCCAACACATACCTGCATATAAGGTGAAAGGGGCTATTTTCTGGGTCACTGTTGAATACTATAGGAGCCCAAATTTAGATTGTAGTATACACCAGTGGCCCAAAAATGTATATTCTCTAGTACATGTACGACAACAACCCAAATTTGGGAACAAAATATATTAAGTGATTTGCAGAACCACGCAATGACCTGACCAGCCTTCCCTCCTGACAAACTGTGGACAAATGCAGCAGCGACTTTGCCAACTGATTGTTGACAACTAGAGAATATGAGTAGGTTAGTGCCGTGAATGTAAAATATATCTGGCAAGGCTTAGGAAACGGGATGGGCGAGGCTCTGCCGAGCACATCCCGTTTCCGTGCCGCGCCAGATATGTTTTCCCATTCACGGCACTAACCTACTATTCTATTTATCCCGTCAACACCTTCAAATGGCTTTAAAATGCAAAAGGTCGTATTGATAGGATATCAACAATGTTTCACGGAACCGTGTTTCACAGCACATACGCACTGTGTTGACGGGATAAACATGTGTTTCATTCACTCTACCAAGGAATGTTTGATCTTGTAACTTTTGAAATGAACCTATGCGAAATCACTGAACAACTCGTGAACGATATGTTTCTCTATGTCAGCCCGATTATGTGTTTAATGTTTACCATTGTACGGTTACCCAGCTCGTATATGAATATTTTTAATATTAATTTTGAAATGAATCTGTAACACATGTAACGAATCTGTTCTTATGTATCGAATCATCGCAATAAATTATTTCTCACTGGCATTAACTGTGGTGTTTTATTCAATACACTCCATACACATACATGTACCGTCGAACCCCTCTAAACCGGACATAAATAAAAGTTACTTCTACTTAGTTGCAATCGTGTTCATTGCCGTTTACCTCCGCTGAGTATGTCTGTTCGTGATCGCAAATCAACCACGCGTGTCTTGGAGTAGTTGTCGGTCTGTTTTACAGTGGAACCTCTCTCAACCGGACATCCTGGGGACCTCCCAGGGTGTCCAGTTGAGAGAGGTTCCACTGTATGTGTATTATAAGTCGGCGTTGCGTTTGTCTGACCGGCACTGTCGTACTGCTCTTTACCGTCTCATTGCCGTAAAGTGTCATCATGGGAAACCACGACGAAATGGGCCTATTGATATTTGTACCAGTGTAGTCCCAGATCATCCCCACCCCGGCATTTATATTTGGCTGTGACTCTAGAAATTGGGCTTATGATATTTGTCACCAGTGTAGATCTAGATCGTCTAACACAGTCCTGCAGAATGGTTTTCACACACGAATTTCTTTAATGTCCCTCTACTGCCCTGGGACAAATCCACGATCATCCTGCCTCCGCTAAGCCCAGGGTCAAGGTCATATACTCGGTGTATTCGAAACATTAACGCTCGGGTAAATGTCTTATAATTTCTGTTTCCTTGAACGGATTTGCTTAATATTTCAAATACGCATTGCTATAATGGTCCTCTAACGCCCTCTGAAAAATCCACGATTGTCCTGCCTCCGCTAAGCCCAGTTTCAAGGTCACATACTTTTATAATGTTTTATAATGTACGTTTCCTTGCATGGATCTGCTTGATATTTCACACACCCATTGCTCTGATGGTCTGTTTTCCTGCTGTGAGAAATCCACACTTCTCTGGCCCTCTGTGTTTTCAAATGTGCCTCATTTTCTTTGACTTCCAACGGCGACATTCGTGTGCTAATAAAAGGAACATGATTGTGTTCTATAACCCAAACCACTGTGATATATAATAAAAGTAAGCATGTCACATTTTGGGGAATTCATCGCGATCTGTCGTTACGATCGTACTAACTGGCTACAACAGCCACGAGATTAGCTGAGCTCCAATCAATGATTGACCAAAGTACAAACGCCCTCCTCTGACTGACATCCTATTACGGAACTGTTTTGGAGAAATGGGGATTATTGTATTTGTGCCGCTGAAAAGCTACCTTACTACATGTAAAACAATTGGCCATCTAGCACACTCACTCGGCACAATTAGAATCTATTCGTTTTTTTCCTGATTAGATGGCTAACTACGGAGCCCCGCAGAGGACGTAGAATTCTTTTTTTTTATTAATTCGTTCCAACGAAATAACAATTCGTTCCCACGAAATAACAATTCGTTCCCTCAATTTAACAATTCGTTTCCACGAATTAATAATTCTTTTCCACGAATTAACAATTCGTTCCCTCAATTTAATAATTCGTTCCCACGAAATAACAATTCGGAACGAATTGTTAATTTGTAGGAACAAATTGTTATATCGTGGGAACGAATTGTTAATTTGAGGGAACGAATTGTTATGTCGTGGGAACGAATTGTTAAATTGAGGGAACGAATTGTTATTTCGTGGGAACGAATTAATAAAATCCATGTCCCGTGCGGGGCTCCGTAGCTAACAGCCTACTGTAAGTAACTGAATGGCGAACAGCATAAGCCCTGATCAGACTGCGCGGATGCTCAGTCTGATTTGGGACTACACTGGTCGCGAAAATCCTAGGGTACATTTTCTCAGCAGGTAGCCCATTTTTGACGAGTCTTGCAACAAATGTTCAAGAGCAGCCGGGTAAGGACCTATACTGATTATTAGAATCATACAGGGTGTTTGGCTGGCTGAATGGCGAACAGTGTAAACACTGGTCAGAATGTGCAGTTTGATCTGGGGCTACACTAGTCGCAAAAATTACTACGAGTCCCATTTCATCAGTCACAGTCAGAATACAAAGAAATGGCTAGACACGTCTCTCTCCGTGGGGGCGGAAAATTGATCTAACGAAATGTAGACACGGTCTTGAATCATAGCCAATCATCATTTGTGGCAGTGACTGGATACATGGGGCTTTTGTGATTTGTGACCAGTGTATATCCAGATCAGCCTGTGCATCCGCACAGTCTGATCAGGATATGCACTGTTCGCCATTCCATCAATGAAATACCCGTCATGTTTATAACAAGCAATATAGATAATTATCAGGCTACAGTCGTGTGTTATTTGACCAGCAACTACACTGGTCATAAATCACATATTAAGCCCATTTTATCCAGTCACAGCCACATTTGTAGACTGTTGTCTAGCAGCAACGTTGCCACTTAATTAGCAATAAAGTGCAGTATGCAACATCTTTAGCAATAATGTGCAGTATGCAAATGTACATCCACAGAAACGTTGTCATTTATTTAGCAACAATGTTAGAATCATGTTGACATGCCATAATACTGAATATTCGCCAATCCATCTCGAAATAACTCTATGAAGACAGGGGCTATTATATGGCAATTTCCCGGGGTATCTGCGCTTTATCGTATCGAAATCGCTTCCAAATAGCAGGTGCCCCTGACGTTCTATACGTGACTCTAGATATTTAATACTTGTACATTGAAGTTACACAAATACCGTGTTATGGAAATTTACTAATACTACATTGCATTATTTTATATGTGGGAGTGTGTGGTGTAACGAAACTTTGTATCATAGCCCAAAGACCCAAAGACGCACCTGCTATAATTTCAAATACCAATTTGTTGTTCTGTGTATCTAAAGGGGTGGAGCTTATAATGTGGTGTAACTAAAGGGGTGGAGCCTAATTTAATGAGATGCCGTGCAATAATTGCCGTGCGTGTATCTGAAACGTATTGGCACTTACACGCACGGCAATTATTGCACGGCTGTTCCTCTCAATGACCGAAATATGTAAACAGGAAATGTGCCAGACAACGCGTATATGACGATAGCAACGGCCTTCATGACGTAAACATGGCAGGTGAAGGGACTTCCACCCATCTGGCACTAGAATTCTGATTGGACCGTGTCAATTCCGTGGCAGGTCGAGAAATCAAAAACAGCTCCTGTCATTAGTGAGCCGCGCCCACATAGAAATGCGCATGTGCCAATTTTCCATATTTGACAAATGATACAAATCAGTTAGATGATAAAATTGCAAGTGTATTTGATTTAAACGAGGCCGTAAGCTCGTTTAAATCAAATACACTTGCAATTTTATGATCTAACTATTACAAATCTGCATTCTTAAACTGGGAATCCCGGAAATTAAACCGGAGATATCCCAGAATTCCAGAAGTTTTACACTGGGAAATACCCATGACCTCACATAAATCACTGAGTGCATTCCTCATGCCTCAGATTGGGGCTTCTGAGAATTCAATATATACTACTATAATTGTGAATATTTTCTACTGTCACTTTTGAAAATCAATGTGCATTCAGCTAAAATAAGGGTGTAAAACACACTCAACAACACCTTATCTGGAGTTGCGCTTTTGATTATGATACGTGGGCGCGTAAAAACCTGAAACATTTTATGTTTGTCAGCATTTTTTTCAGATGAATATAAGACTCTTCCTGATTACTGGTAAAGTACAAAACAATCGTCTGGAATATTGGCATTGTTAGATGGTTCTCGCTATATTATGCAGTGCCCAAAACAGTGTTACTTTTCAGAAATCTGTCTATGGCTGGAGAATTGGAGATTATGACCTTTGCGAGCAGTGTATACACTGATCAGCCTGCGCATCTGCGCATCTGCGCATCTGCGCAGTCTGATCAGCGTCTGCACTGTTCGCCATTCAGCCAGTGAAACACCCGACGTCCGTCTAACAAACTGTATAGATTATTAGCTCGACTGGCCAAAAATACCATCAACGGATACCTTCCCCAATCAAATGTGCTAACACATCTGTAGAATGACAACACATTTGATAAACTATCATTAGTATGACCACTACTCATCTTAATAGAAGGTTACCACCGTTCTGATTAACCCGAATTTTCTGTGTCAGAGCTCCAGATAAGCTGCGTAATTGCTTAAATACCCAATCAAAATTGCCAAAAACCCAATTGAAATCAGAAGTGGCGAGTATCAAAAAGCAATAAAAATGTTGTGGTACCTTTATCATGCTGAAGAAAACAATAAATAGACCACAAATATAGCATGTTTCTTATTTTCCATGAGAACACATCTTGGAATTTCATTAGAATTGTCTCCAAGGAGACAATTCTAATGAAATGCCAAAACATATTTTCACACTTCGAAGCAAACTATTCAATAATTGTTGTAAGTTGGTGTGTAAACTGTAGTGTTATTTTATTTTACCCAATTAAATTTTTGAAATACCCAATCGCTTCAGAACTGATGGAATGACAATACTCAATTACTAATTCCTTATCTGGAGCCCTGCTGTGTAACGCAGGGCCACTAACACTGCTTCGCCCTGCGTTACAGGCAGAACATTCGGGTTACCCTTCGATTAATCAGAGTGTTCTGCTCCATACGAGGGTCGGACATTTTGAATATTGGTTTCAACATACACGTATATATTAACATAATATTTATTAGACTGTATTGGAAAACAAGCACATACAAAATAGTAACTGAAGAGGTCAGTGGGCCATGAGCTAGTCCCCTTCTTCCACTGACCCCTTCAAATTGGAGTGGAGTAGAAGCATCCTCTCGAAAATTCAAAATTTGGATTAATATGCTCCCCTGTCCGTTGACGATGCAGTGGTACAATTTGATGTTGGGTAAAACACATCAAATTCTTCTCCCTTTAACCCAGTGTCCATCTACATCTCAGCGAGAACTGGAGCAATTCTGGTCGGATGAAGAGCCGATACCCCTGTCCTGTCGTTTTAACAGTATAACACGACGATAACGCCGCCCTGGTATCTGTAGTCTATTCGGAGTTATTTCTAATAGTGCCCGAGACGTTGCCGGAGCGTGACGCAATATGCCATCTATGATATGTCCGCAGGTATGGAATATGTCCGTGGGCACATTTAAATCATCACCAGGCGTGGATCCAGGCGGCGACGTTCCCAGCGAAAGCACCCTCTAAAATGTGCCGAGTTTCAATTATAATTACACACAAAATGAAACTTTCAGCGTTCTGATCTTCAAAATCTTACACACACCAACACTGAATAAATCGCCAGATGCATATACATGTATCTAATTTCGATGATTCAGATTAATAGTCTGGGCCCGGTTGCTCAAAGCTTCAGTTAGCTTAACAGACTGTTAAATCCTTAGCAATGCTAAGGATTTAACAGTCTGTTAAGCTAACAGAAGCTTTGAGCAACCGGGCCCTGGAGGAATTGTGGGGTGACCTGAATTTTGTTTTTAAAGTTGTTATCTTTACTGATTATCGTTTATTAAGATATGGACAATACTTATTGTGGGTGAGATGTGGACAGTAACTTATATATCGATGTCATCTTGGTGAAGGTGTCACCGTTGTAACTGCTGTTTTCTTCGATTGTATTGATATATGGTGGCCATCTTGAAAATCGGCATAATTCCTCAAGACTATAATAGCATCAACTGACACGCACTATGGCTAATGTATATTTTACCAGGCGCCCCTAACGACATATTGTTACATGACTGCCGTAATTTGACACCGCTCACAGCCGTGTTCAAACGTATAGTGCATGCTGTTTGACCCATGGATGTAGACAATGCTCATTCCGGGCCCAAGCAAACAACTACGTAATGCATGTGTCCCAGGACTTTACACGAACACGCCATGACGTCATCACAGCAGTTCACAACCGTCACACTGACATTTTGAAATTGGTACTGCGGCCCCGGAATATGTATGTGTAAAATCAGCTGTTTGAATTGAGCAGGTTATCAAAGTACCGAAAGTACTACATATTATAGGAATGAATGGCATTTTTGTTGAATTTATCGGGGTATAAACTTAAAAAAAGTCGCGGGAATATTGGACGAAGGCCGGAAGGCCTCGTCCAGTATTCCCGCGACTTTTCCAAGTTTATAACCCCCATAAATTCAACAAAAATGCCATTCATTCCTTATAATTCCAGCATTTCAAATAAATTCATGAAGAAAATGTGTTTATTTTCCGTTTTCTTAAGAATTATTTTAACTGCGCCTCACGATTACGGAAAGTAGTTCGGCGTGGGAGTTTACTGGGATATAAACTTTGGACAGAGACTTGCTACGGGCCAATCAAATGTTAGGGAATTGTGTAAATATGTTTGTGCTGGAATTATATATGCTTAAATTGCATTATATTTCCGACGGAAATGTAACAATAACGTTCGACCATGTCCAGCGGTGGGTAAACGTTTGCCTGCAGCCTTGGGGTTCAAACAGTTCTCTCGTGCCACGGCAAACGTTTACCCTACGGCTGGACATTGTCGAACCTTATATTTGAGGAAAGTTGACTGTCATGTGTGCCGCATTTACATTGAGAACCCATGCCCTGTATCCGACCCTGATCGCACACAACGGCTACAGTAACTAGACAAATAACAATGGTCAAATAAAGTATATACAAACACTGAAAAACACGAATAGCACACAAGACATAATACATTGTAACACGGACATGTACTACACATTGTAGACATGGTATATACATGTACGTACGTACGTCTTTCCTGGATATGTGACTAGCCATGACTAAAAGGGGTCGATATTGAATGTTTTACTCGTCGGGAGACCTAAATCAAGCAAATCATCCACGCACAGTCTGCTAGTGGTTGGAGACCATGCGCTCGCTGATCTGTAGCCTATTTTACCAAAATTGCAAATTATACTTATCTTGTTAAGTACACTTTGAGGGAGAAATTTACATTTTGAGGATAAATTTAATAATTTTTATTATACTGAATGTATTACATTATCACAGCCATTTTGGCTGTGATAATGTAATACACTCAGTATAATGATTCTGCATACTTTTAATCATCACATATATTCAGTCGTTAGTTCTATATGAAATAATGCATTTCGGGAAAAATAAACGATTACTCCCTCAAAGTATACTTAGCTAGATTAGTATACTTTGCAATTTTGGTGAAATAGGCGACAGGTGGAAAGCACTCAAACAACTCATTATAGTTATGGAGGGACACAGTTATCGTAGCATTGAATACACGGTACTACTGTCTGTTCCACGTTTTGCTTCCGACGAACATTTGGCCATTAAACACATTAAATCTAAAAAATATTTAAAAGTACGTACTTTTTCATCAATAACAAAACAAGTCACCCTCCCCAAACAAAAATATTGGATGAAATTCCATCAAATATTGATTTTATTGCGAAAAAACTATTTTCCTATTGGAATTTAACATGGTGGCTAAAATTAATGATTATTCATTTTTAGGGAGGGTGAATTTTTTGTTATTGATTAAAAAGTATTTACTTTTAAATATTTTTTAGATTGAATGTGTTTAATAGCCAAAACTTTGTCGGCAGAAAAACGTGAAACAGACAGAAGTCTCCCTATCCAGGTAGTTGACGTATTGAAGTAGTAGTGGTGCCAGTTTGGTGACACTTAGCATAGCAAGAGATGACATGACATCATAGATCCACATGTTACAAGTACGAATGTACAACATGAATCATTATTATTCGCTTTATAGCTAGGTTGACCATTACAATTATTTACTTTGTCCGCTGCTATTTATTTTGTATTTTCCATTTTTTTCTCCTCAAAACATGTGTTGATGGCACTTTAGAATCACTTCCAATGGAAATGATTCTAAAGTGCATAAAGTGCTATTAAATCATGTTTTTATTAATAATAAGGAAGACAAAATAATACAAGACGACACTTTTTGCTTCATGCATTCGAAGGTATGAGAACGACACGTATATCTATGTCACACTTACTACTAATACGTGTATTAGTACTTTACTATTTACTGTCTATTTCAAGAAACCTGCCCAAATTTTACGGATATATTCACAATGTAAAAACAATTTTTTGTTCGGTAATATTAAATTATAGCAAAATTTAAGAATGAGCCTACTTTTTATTTCGTGAAATTTGGTCCAATATTGATTTTATTGAGAAAAAATGATTTCCACATGTTAAATCCCCATAGACATCTTCACAGAGTGAAGATGTCTATGATGATTTAACATGGGGAAATTTTTCTAATTTCGGAAATAGTGGACCGATTTTCAAAATGTAACTTTTGTTTTCTTAGTTAGATCATTTCCAATCTATCGAGCTAGGTTTCAGGATCAATGTCCATTTTTTTTTCGTTTTTCGACTCCTCCTCTCATTTTCCCTCATGTTAAATTCCAATAGAGAACTGATTTTTCGTAATAAAAACAATATCTGACCAAATTTCACGAAATAAAAAGAAGGCTCATTCTTAAATTTTGTTGAAAGGTAATATTATCAAAAAAA
Source organism: Conchocele bisecta (assembly GCA_029237695.1). Classification (NCBI taxonomy): domain Eukaryota; kingdom Metazoa; phylum Mollusca; class Bivalvia; order Lucinida; family Thyasiridae; genus Conchocele; species Conchocele bisecta. Next base: position 107,890,257 of record CM055269.1, on the reverse strand, counting down.
AAAATGTTTTTGCATTGTTTATAAGGCCGTAAAATTTGGACAGGTTTCGTGAAATAGACAGTAGTCATTGCACCGTTATGTTTGTACGTTAATTGATGCCGAACTGGTACCACTACTGCTTGTAGAAACACATTACAGTTGACGGAAAATGCAACATAAGCCACATCTTCTATGTAGATACATGTAGATACATATATGTGGACATGAATGGAGAAACGGGGCTTATTGCATTTATAACCAGTGCAGACCCGGACAGACATGTACACCTGACAGCTCAGGTATACACTGTTTGTCATTCAGTCAGACTAACAACCGTCACGTTTTTAGCAAACTGTATACATCTTTATGAGACTACATGACTTCTAGCCTAGATGGAACTACTGTCTGTTTCACGAAACATGCCCAAATTTTACGGCTATATAAACAATTAAAAAACAATATTTTTTCGATAATATTAAATTAAATGAAAATTTAAGAATGAGCCTTCTTTTTATTTCGTGAAATTTGGTAAAATATTGATTTTATTGCGAAAAAACTATTTCCCCATGTTAAATCCCCTTAGACATATTCACAGAGTGAAGATGTTTATGGGGATTATTTAACATGGGGAATTTTTTTGAATTTCAGAAATACTGGACCGATTTTCAAAATTTAACTTTTTCTTTTCTTAGTTAGATCATTTCCAAGCTATCTAGCCAGGTTTCGGAGTCAATTTCCAAATTTATGACTCCTCCCACAGCTCATCCTTCTCCTTTTTCACCGTGTAAAATTCCCATAGACAAATATTGTTTTTGTTATAAAATCAATAATTGACCAAATTTCACGTAATAAAAAGAAGGCTCCTTAAATTTTGATAAAACTTAATATTATAATATTTTTTTTATAGTTTTTGCATTGTTTATATGGCTGTAAAATTTGGGCAGGTTTCGTGAAACAGACAGTAGTCATTATTGTCATAAGCCCCATTCTCCAGTCACAGCCACATACGGGATACCACTGAGGTGAAACTTTATCTGTCATCGGTGATGCGCATCCATGAGGTACTACGCAATAGGATGAATGATTTCTACTGAAGATAAGTGTGCAATATACAGTAGAAGAAATGGAAACATCTACAATCATTCACATCCTTTATGCAACGCATTGGAATGTGATACAGTATTTTGTATAATTACTCGTTGCGGAGAAACAAACATCTCTGGCCGATATTCCCATCTATGTCAGTACCCTAACTCATCACGTGGGTATTATTAGCACCACCACAGACTTCGAGACAATGGCCAAGTTTATGCTATCTACCGTTGAATATTCGGTTAAGCATACTTTGACCCGTTTCACAGTATGACCAATGACCACCAATAACTGATACTATTGTACTTTCCCAAAAGCAATGTGACAATAACTATTAATATTGAGTCTATGGACATTACGACCAGTGTAGAACTAGACCACCCTATATATCCACGCAACCAGGTCGTGTATGTACGGTTCGTCATTCAGTTGATGACTCGTCCAGTCCCACTTGACCAGTCGCAGCCATACACAAGACATGTATTGAGGTGATGCTTGTGTAGATTTCATGAACTTAACTAAATGTGACTCCTTGTACATTACTTCAGCAATATGGGTACTCGAAGACGTGCTATTAACTGTTAGCCATACAACTATAACCATCACATCTGGGCCAGCATACGTCGACTGGTATGTCGCTGGTGCAGCGGTTTCAGCAACAAACACGACCTCGTAATACTATAGTCAAATTCACCGCATCGTGACGCTTAATTCGATACTGGCAAATTGTCACGAGTATTATTATGTACATGTCATCATTTGTATGTATACAGACTCGCGCTGTAACAAACAGCAACGATGAGATAAAGCTATAAATATCCAACCAACAAGGAATTATCAGACGTACCATTCTTTCACATCTTTCTTCTTTCCGCCAGTCTTTCCATTTTCCTTATTTGCTGTAACAGAACCATTCGTCTGAGACTTTTTAGCCTCTATATATGCAAAGTTTTGACTTTCATCTATCCTATATGACCCTTCGTCTCTGCTACGAAATTTATAAAGAGCAATAACTAATATTAATAAAGCTACTAAAACACCAGCTGCTATACCCACGATCAAAAATATATTTAAATGGTCATTATCGTTTTTCTTGCTCCTTGTCTGCCGGGGTTCGCGGGGATCGTGCGTCCGTCCGTCAGGGTTTTGTGTGTTCTGTGTACCGTATGAATACGTGGTATACCCATTTCCATTCGATGGCTGAATTAACTCTGTTCCTTGTGGATTGCAGTCTTTACATGAGGCGTTTTTATTGGAGCTGAAATAGAACAGAAATGTGTTTATTATCTCCCCGATCTTTGGTGGCTGTTGTGCAGGGCTGCCATTTCAACGGTTATGCACATTTTGACTCTCATGGTATTATTTATATCCCCATTCATGTTGGATTTCACTTAAGCTAATGTTAAGGGGGGCTTGTGTTCTTGACTATGACTATACTGGCACAGTCGTTGACAACAACCACCAAGTGAAATAAAGCCGTACTTGTATTGTTATTTATTTTGTTATCGAAGTTGACTTCGCAAATCGCAAATCCGTACACAGTGTTATTGTAGAATAAACTTGATAATTTTATGAATATCTATGGGCAGATCCATGATGTTTTTGCCCGATTGCATATGCAAGATTTACTACTAAATTCCGCTATGAATTCTGTAAATTACGCCGACGTTCTGCGAAAACAAAATCAGATCAGTTTCAGAATGCAATTGAAGATGTTAAAGGAATACGGGAGCTAACTCGGACGCCATGGAGCACGCGCATGTATCCATTTGCAAATGAAATAACCTATTTATATTGGAGGTATAAAGTTGACAATATATATAATGTACATGCGTACCCATCGCGTTCAGATTCAACAGTCGGCCGTCTTGTAATAATGGTTGTTGCCTTTATGATGCTATCTTCCGAGTCGGGGTCTGTATCTGAGGTAATACACTCCTCCCCGTTGTCGCTATAGCAACGGGGCCCCGAACCAGAGAAAATGTCCCCTGCCACGACCTGCTTCGGTGTCGTTCCCTACAAATACAACACCATATAGTTGCACTGCACAATGCCTTCCAAATGATATGGCAGTTGTACTGGATAATACAACATTGAGTGTCATCGCCGGCGGGTGTCCCGCCCACGAAGGTCACCCGAATGATGATACTGGTTGGTTAGCCATCAATATGAGGAAGCTATTGATAAAGTGTGGTAAAGTTCCGACACACGTATCAGGCTATATGTGATTGTCACTGACATGTTGACGTACATGTACATAACATTTAGAGGACATGCGGAATTCAAATCCACAGCTTTCAATGTTGTGTCACCGTCTGACGTAATTTATGGAAACTATGATGTTTTGCCAAATTACTTGTCTATGAAATATGGCGATATGACCAGGAAGAGAATTCCAGAGTCACCCATTATAGGGTTAACTGTATTGTAATATAGGGCTAACTGTATTGTAATTTTCAAATTTGCGGCGTATATCAAAAAATGATAGGTCGGAAAATCTATGTAATGGCGACGCGCTAGCGGAGCCATTAAACATGTTTTCCGATCTATCAACTACAACTGTTCTACTTGTTTAACTATGTTTTGTAATACAATTCGTATACATTGTGTGTTTGTAATCCAATACTTTTAAATCGGTAAAATTGTTCGGTATCGGTATGTTTGGCAAGAAGACTGTTCTGCATTGTTGCGTTTGGCAGTACAATTGTTCTGCATTGCGTTTGGTAGTAAATTTGTTCTGCATCGTCGTGCTTTAATTGTAGTAAATTTGTTCTGCATTGGTTTGTTTGGTAGTAAAATTGTTCTTCATTGCTACGTTTGCTATTAATATGTGTGCCATCGGCAATGTAGCATACCTTCACCCCCTGTGTGGACTGCATCTGTATGCTGTGATCGATGTCAGGGGTAACGTCTCTACTGAAATTAACGCAATATTAATATATATTTTGCAATAAAATCAATATTTGATGGAATTTCATCAAATAGTTTTTTTTGGTTGGGAGGGCGATTTTTTTGTTATTGATGAAAAAGTACTTACATTTAAATATTTTTTAGATTTAATGTGTTTAATAGCCAAAAGTTCGTCGGCATAAAAACATGGAAGAGACAGTAGGTCGCTCTATGGTATGACGTTCCATTGAAAGTTGAAAATAAATGTAACATAAGTATGCAATCAATGACTTTAACACGCATTTACACTTGGAAGATATTTGTCTCGATGTTAACCCTTACACCGCTATCTTCATGTTTTTTTCGTCTGCTGTTTAGTTTCTATTTTCCATTTTTATCATCCAAAACATGCTTTGACAGCGCTTTAGAATAATTTACAACATGCTTTGACAGTACTTCAGAATTATTTCCATTGGAAATGATTCTGAAGTGCTGTCAAACCATGTTTTCTATTGAGAAATAAGGCAATATATAAAATCAACAGCAGACGACAATTGTTGTGTGTAGCTGTCTAAGGGTTAAGGTTGTACCCTTATTGTGGCCCTATGTAAATCATATGACAATTTCATAAGACACCTGCTAATAAAATAATAGTTGCTTACGCAGATAAACCATATGAATGTAATATGTATGCAATAACAATACACATACTGCTGTAATCTGCAAATAATAGACTAAATTTTGATGTAGCACATACATGTATATTTACGTCTCTACAAATGCGTGTAGAAACAAACTTGTGCATGCAAAACATAAGCTGGTGCTTTTTATTTTCTAACTAGAGCATATAGTGTCATTTCTATTGGCAGTTTCTGCTTAAAGACTTATTGAACACATACGGTTTATTGGTGTAAGTAGCAATCGTTTAATGAGTACGGTTTGTATTAGATGTTCATAGGCTTTACATGGGACCACACGTAGGACACAGTAACCTGAATGATATATTGATGGTCTAGTAGCATAAGGTCGTAACTGCTATGCTAAAGCATAGCACTTACGACCTTATGTTACTAGATCATCGATATGACAATATACACGATAGCATCACCATACTTACTGTGTCTTTACAAGGTTAATATTCCCCTCAACACGGACTCTCGGATCCCCGTTAATCAGGTAATCAAATATGTGTTCTCCGTTGAAGACAAATCCTGCAAATACATTAAAATGAACGATTCATCTCACAATACCGTCTAACAAGACACTGTGCACATTAACCCTTAGAAGGCGGGAACCGAAAGTAGTCGTCTGCTGTTAATTCATATTTTGTCTTTTCTCTCAGTAAAAACATTGTTTGGCATCATTTTAGAATCATTTCCATTGGAAATTATTCTAAAGTGCTGCCAAACCAAGTTTTTGATGAGAAAAACGGAAAAATAAAAAATATTCAGCAGACGACACAAATTAATTCAGCATTGTAAGGGTTAATAACGCAATATGACAATAGTTTAAACTCAAACTGTCCAACAAAACGGGAGTCGTACTGCGAGTGGTGAATGCACCCAGTGCTTATATGCAATAATAGAAGTAGGTACCTTCCTAGTAAGTTAGTTAGTTTAAATAGCTAGCTAGCTAGCTAGCTAGTTAGTTAGTTAGTTAGTTAGTTAGTTAGTTAGTTAGTTAGTTAGTTAGTTAGTTAGTTAGTTAGTTAGTTAGTTAGTTAGTTATCTTGTTAAGTACACTTTGAGAGACATTTTCAATTTAAGGATAACTTTATTAATTGTATTATACTGAATGTATTACATTATCACAGCCAATGTTGGCTGTGATAATGTAATACATTCAGTATAATAATTCTGCATACTTTTAATCGTAAAATATATGCATTCGTTAGTTCTATATGAAATAATGCATTTCTGGAAAAATAAATGCTTACTTCCTCAAAGTATACTTAGCTAGATAAGTATGCTTAGCAATGTTGGTGAAATCGGCTACTGGTAAACGTAATATCAATATACCATATCAACCTGGTATTAGCTATGACCTTACCTGACATAGTACCACTGAATGCATTGTTTATATTTCCTCCATCGTCCTTCCTCCCGCCAATCCACAATCGGCTCTGGTTGTTAAAGACTGTCATCTGTTTTCCTAAAAATAAACGCACAATCATATGCATCAAATAATGATGTCAATAGCATATGTTTATTTACGTTACAATATACAACCGATATTTAGAATGTCAGTGACCTTTATAATTATGCTAACAGCGTGTACTGTTATATTTTTTTTATTCACAACCATTGCCCAAATACGAAGGCCTGTTGTATGTTGCGTACACGTATTCAAGTCAAACAGCCAGTATTTGCATCAGACCATACATACATATATTTTTGTTTGGTATCACCAGCGATATAGCTTTCTATAGTAATACAATAATTCATATAATATTTAGCAAAACCTTCGTAGTCATATTTTGTTAACAGTCAGATATTATTTGGTAATGTATAGCTTTGTTTATCCCGTCAACACAGTGCGTATGTGCCGTGAAACACAGTGCCGTGAAACAGTTTTGATATCCTGTCAATACGACCTAATCACTGCGTATGAACATGTGCGGTGGCTGGAGTTATTTTCTTTGCATTTTAAATCCATTAGTAGGTGTTGACAGGATAAATAGAATAGTAGGTTAGTGCCGTAAATGGAAAAGAATATCTGGCGCGGCTCGGGAACGGGATGTACTCGGCAGAGCCTCACCCATCCCGTTTCCTAAGCCTTGCCACAAATGTTTTCCCATTCACCATGTTCACGGCACTAACCTACTATTCTCTATATATACATGTACACAGATAACTGATCATAACAACTCAAAATGTCTAACATGTCACCTGTTTTAGTATCATTTATTTTGCTGAACTATTATGTTTCCTGCTTCTGTTAGTTGAAAATGAAGAACATAATTCCTTTAATTATTAATATAATTTCTTTATTCTTGTCAAATGCTTCTGGAAATAGTTCATTATTTCATTCAGAGAAAGAATTAAACCATTGCTTCTACTAATATAAGCCCTGCAATAGCAAGACCGATAGGTCCATGCTAATCATCAAGCTAGTATAGCAGATCAATGTATATTGTATGTGCGCTTTTATTCATTTGTACATTTGTGTCAAACAGTGTGCCAGTGTTATCAAATCAATGACGAACACGTCAATAAAACACAATCTAAAACGTTGCACCATTAACGCAAAAACATCGCAATTTAGTGTATGTGCAAAACTGTCGAAATGACAACAGTGACAAACCAACACCAAGAATCGTGAAAATAATAATACCACTGAATGAACAAAGAAAGAGTTAATTTAACAGTCGCTGCACTATAGTATATACACGCACGAGAAGTGGTGTTCATCTACGTCGATGGACTTACGAATGCATAACCAAGTTCCATTGAGGCATGTGACAGTCAAGCTCGATGCAGAGCTCCAGATAAGCTGCGTATTTGCTTAAATATCTAATTACAATTGTCAAAACCCCAATTGCAATCATAAGTAGCGAATATCAAAAAGCAATACAAAAATTGTGGTACCTTTATCATGCTGCAGAAAACAATAAACAGACAAACATAGCATATTTTTCTTATTTTCCATCAAAACACGACTTGGTATTTCATTAGAATTGTCTCCAAGGAGACAATTCTCATGAAATGATAAGACATGTTTTCATTTCGAAGCAAACTATTCAATAATTGCTGTCTGTTGATGTGTAAACAGTAGCGTGATTTTACTTTACCCAATTAAAATTTTGAAATACCCAATTGCTTCAGAAATGATAGAGTGGCAATACTCAATTACTAATTCCTTAGCTGGAGCCATATCGATGTATTCATATAACACTTTCACAGGCATGACACTCTTCCAACGATGTGATTATGGTGTACCCCAAAAGTATTTCGGGGTGCATATAGTCGTCAACCTGTCGGACTGTTCGTCTGTCCGTCTGTTCATGTCTGTCCGAAATCTGCGTTAAAATTACCTACTATCTCTTTTACTGTATGACGGATTGGCCTGAAAATTAATATGCTTATTTTTCATCATTCATATGTCCATGCTTTGGCCAACTCATGCGGCCCCTATGCACAAAGTCAAGTTCAAATAACTTACAAATTGGAATTAATAGTTTGGCACATTTTCTTAGAAGTTGTTTAATGTTGGTGCATGGTTCGTTTCGGGGGTACATCAATGTTATTGATTTTTTGTATTCATGATCATTGGTGGTTGTTGAGCACGATTGGAAGTCCGACAGTTGTGCAAGTTGTGTGTCTGTTTGGGTTAATAGCTACACTGAGTTCAATATTAATACTGAAACAATTCTACAGAAGCATAACACAGTGAAATAACGCGGCACTTCCAATTGATAGATTGCTGTTAATCTGCTATTATAAATCGTAATACATCGCTAATTAAACTCTAGAATCCATATTGACAGATTGGTAGTTGCTTTAGTGCAATATGTATTCATTTAATTGCACTGAAAATGCAACACGCTCGCGGCAAAATAAATAATGCGATAATAGGTAGGTGATATGTTAGACATTTGGGATAACAGACATATTACATGGGCCACGATCGGAGAAAACCTGTATGTGTTATACAGGCCCGTACGCAGGAATTGTTTTAGGGGGGTGCGTTATCGACGGCGCGAAGAGCTACACATTGTTTTTGCACATCCATGGACAGACCTCGGCAGATTAACCATTTCACCCCTAAGTAACGGGAATGGATTTTGATTTGTTAATTTTGCAACCAATCTAAATCATCACAAGATGATGTTCAGGCCAGTCCATTTATGAACATGGGGTGTTTTTGTTCTCAAAATTATGAAAATTAATTGCAAAAGTGCAAATCCTGATGAGACGGCTCGTTACGAGCCGGCTCATCTGGATCTACACTGTTTACCAATACCACTATACGCACCCGTCGCACCCCCTCTGAGTACGGGCCTGGTATAACCACACAAGACTGAGCGTTCCTGCAATCTGAACAAAAGACTCACTGTGGGAAATGTGAGTAACACCATACATACTAGTAGTATGACCATATTTGGATTAGTACCAATCTGCTTGGTATGACTGATTAAACAGAATATATACTGGTCATTTATCACAGGGGTCCGAAGTTATGCTGGGACGAATCACTCGACTGGGACAAAACGCCAACTATAACAACTATATCTAGTTGCTGTAGGTAGCGTTTTGTCCTAGACCGATATTGTTGTTGTAGGTGGCGTTTTGTCACAGACCGAGTGATTCGTCCTCGCACGACTTCGGACCCATGTGATATTCGTCAGATCGTGGCCCAAATACTTGAATGGATCAGCAGAAGTAGAGGTATTATGCCGCTGCTTGTGCTATCCCCAACAATGCAATCCTAGAAACAAGTTGCATTACCTTTTGTGCCACTAAAATCTTGGAATAGCTGTAGCATATTGTCTGAATGCATTAAAACTAATATTACTTATTTGAAATAGATAAGGTACCTGCTCAAGCAATTCGTGTGGTAACATGGTAGTCGTTGTTCCTCTCATAAAACAACAGTTTGTTAACCCTTTCAACCCTAAGGAACTGGAATGGACTGTGATATGCTAATGTTCCGACCAATCCAATGGTCAAAAAATGATTTTCAGATTCGTCCATTTATGAAAATGGGGTGTTTTGTTCTCAAAAATATTAAAAAATACTTTCAAAAAGTGCAGATCCTGATGAGACGGCTCGTTACGAGCCGGCTCATCTGGATCTGCACTTTTTGCATAAGCCGATATAGCGGGATTTCGGGTTCAAATGGTTAAGATTATCTGAGTATTATAAAATTATACAATTGCTGCCAACATATCGGCTTGATAGATATCCTTAAATTGTGCTATAAACAAGATCATTACGTTGATACTCAGTATTAGTATATTGCTATCAGACAATTACAATGTGAAATAGTTGATACTGTGAAGTATCGTGGTTTTCGATACAAATCACTGCACACATATAATTACTTGAGAAGGCATACATGTACATGTCACAGTATGATCGTGGCATATTTCCATCATCTAATTAACGTGATAGCTAAATATCGTCTTAATACGCATTTTATGTCGTATTATTTATATAAACGCTACATGAAGACGACTTGCTATATTGTCTAATCAGTACGAGTTAAATTGACTAACAGGAAATCTAGTCAAATTAAAATATCACCTAGATCAGTTAGTAAGTCGTCTTGACACGATAGCTATCGAGTAAAGACGACATACTGACTGATCAAGGTGATAAAATGTTCATGTACTAACTGAAATCGATATCAAACGAGGGCACAAATCACGTTTATGGCAAGAATTTGTTCTATTTGTCTCGTCCAATTATCTCATCTTCATGTGAAAATGATGTATTTAAGACGGCTTATTGTGTGCATTAAGACGACTTAGCTATCGCGTTATCACATTAAGTAGATAGCAGAAATATGCTACAGTATTACAAGCAAATAGAAACTCCCACGGTGTAAATGTCACACTAATAGGAACTCACAAATTCAATGTTTGCCTTCGTTGCACATATCGCAAGATAGATACTAAATTCCAATACTATAAGTGAATCAAAAAATAGTAATCGGATCGCTAAACATTATGGTATTCAATTGTGATAGACAGTATGACTAAATGCGACATATATTTGCGAAGTAGTTCTATCAACAGTCACACATTGTTGTCCTGGTGATATATTCATATACGTAGTCTTGTCATTTACTGTCGATTTTCCTATTGATTTCCTTTCCTTATATTGTCGTATTCATCCATTCGTCGATTGATATAACGCAGTCAGCAAGGGTAAGGACATATAACTAGGATATGGTTGACTGGAATTATATACATCAACTGCTGACGAGACGATGACTGCGGTAGGTGCATGGTCGACACGAGAATATATGTACATGTACTTAATTTATATTGATTACGTCCGCTTACTAATATTCATCGAGAACTACTACATTACGTTGTCTTGCATGGAATACGATTTCAGACAGAAAGTGTGTAATGCGATCTGTAATTCTGCAACAGGTATTACGAACGCGCATGTGCTTATACATTGACCAATGTATATGTTTGCCACATCAATCATGCTTACATCAGTCTTAGTTGGGTTTATCTCTGTGTTAGTACACTTACGTAGGGAAGTTTCTATTTACCTTCACTTTATAACCACAATCTTACACCATTCAACAATTTCAGGCATACTCTTCCCCACATGGAGTCATACACACATACACGTTTTTATGGCATAAAGAAAACAGAAACATACAACTGTACCAGTAGCCGATCTTATCAAAATTGCAAAGTATACATATCTAGCAAAGTCTACTTTGAGGGTGTAACCATTTATTTTTCCAGAAATGCATTGTCATATAGAACTAACGACTTCATATAGTTGATGATTACAACTATGCAGAATTATTATACTGAATTTATTAAATTATCACAGTCAAAATGGCTGTGATAATGTAATCAATTCAGTATAATAAAAATTAATAAATGTATCCTTAAATTGAAAATTTCTCCCTCAACGTATACTTTGCTAGATAAGTATACTTTGCAATGTTGCTGAAATAGGCTACAGGTTACATGTAATCCAATGTATGGTATTAGGGTTAATTTGTATTCGATACATGGTTTTACTGAAGTTTCATTGGGCTAATGACGTCAGTGTAAATACACCGTGAACCAATAATCACGCCAGCGTTAGTTTCAACGAAACGATATTACACTTATGTCATAACATAGAACGTTCCTAATAAACAATTATTTACTTATTTATTAGTTGATCGTGTTTAAGGACCTGTCAACAGCTACGGTCATTTTAGGCCCGGTTAACAGGGTAAACTCCCATATTTCACATGTTGTAATGGAGGGTGGGGAATACCAAAATCAGAACTGATATTTACAGAAGAAAAATATATAACTTAAATTAGAATAACCTGACCTGGTGGCAGGTCCTCACCATACCAGAGTTACATAGTCCCACTCCCCAAATGTAATAGGATTAATACTAATCTTACTATACTAATTGTATAATGGGTATAACCAGACTTAACTCTCAAGTATCAAGAAAGCCAAACATAAAATGTACCTGAGGGCCAAACCAGGGATGTCCATATTCCGGAAATGATGAATCCCATTGTTAAATTTACCATCGCTCCCAACAAACCGCGCAACCCTAATAAATAAAATACCATGATTGTGCCATGTGATATCAAGTTTATCAGAATCGGCTCTAAAACCGTCGGAATTCCGAATGCCTACGCATTTCTTGGCTGTGCCTGATACACGTGATATGAAAAGACACTGACATTATCAATATGTATATATCCGTGATACAAAAAAAGAATGCTTTGCCATGGAAATGTTGGTAAATGGGTATGCACCCATCATTTCTCTATGGGATAAAGTTTATTTCCAAGAGAATAGTACCATAGAAAACCCGAGCAAAATGGAATACATGAACTAGTAGAACAGACGTTGCATTTGCAGACAGACAATGAATGATAACATGATACCGTGGTAATTAAAACTCAGATATGAGCAGTGCACAAACTGCCAAATATTGATGAAACATCAACACGTGTTTGATGTATGCTGATAATCTAATATCTGTTTTCACATATCAATGTGTCTGGGTCACGACCGTGATTCATTAAAAAATGTATACATGTGTGTCAGCATGTGAGTAATGCCTTCTATGCACATCATTTGAGATAATAAATGACTTTACCCATTGATGGTTCAAAGTGGTTACCATCGTCGTCGTTAAGTGTGCTTGTTCAATGTAGTATTGTATCTCGGACTATTGTTGTATTCTAGTTTGCTTTCAAGTATCACTGCGAGGCCACTGTTTTCCATCATTCAATTAATTCAATAGATGTCCATTAGTGCATCGGTTATAACTTTGAATTTATGAATATAATGTGTGTACCTATTCAGTGCTCCAGATAAGGAATTAGTAATTGAGTATTGTCATTCCATCATTTCTGAAGCAATTGGGTATTTCAAAATTTGAATTGGGTAAAATAAAATCACGCTACTGTTTGCACATCAACAGACAGCAATTATTGAATAGTTTGCTTCGAAATGAAAACATGTCTTAGCATTTCATTAGAATTGTCTATTTGGAGACAATTATAATGAAATACCAAGATGTGCTTTCATGGAAATAAGACAAATATGCTATATTTGTGGTCTGTTTATTGTTTTCTGCAGCATGATAAAGGTACCACCAAATTAGTATTGCTTTTTGATACTCGCTAGTTCTGATTTCAATTGGGTTTTTGGCAATTATAATTGGATATTTAAGCAAATACGCAGCTTATCTTGAGCTCTGCCTATTATTCGTATGAACTGCTACTACCTAACTGATTTCGGATAAAAATAACACATCAATATCGCTCTTAACATAGCACATAACTAACTTATTGCACACATGGAAAAGTAATACAATTTAATACTAGTTTATGGCGATGCATGTACATGTGTCAGTTGCGGTATTGTATTGGGCAAATTTATAAATAGTTCATATTATATGTTATGCCTATGAATAAATAAATGTAAGCTGACACAAATACAAAACTAAAATTAGTTTTAAGTTTAGTCCGTCCATGAACCAACATACATTTAAATCTCCCACACATCATGTTTCCCGTTCGGTACGTATTAAACAAAGTTTTAACTTGTCCCTCTTAATGCAGAATAAAATGGCCCACACAATACCGTGACTGACCCGCTTACATGTTAAGCAGCATATTTAGTAAACAGTATAATGCTTCACATATGTATGACCCAAGAATGCAGATTGGGGCCCGTGATTATAAAACATTTGGGGCAGTTTCCTTACATAATACGTACGTTAAATAAAGTTATTTGCTCAAATGGCATGATTGCGAGAGAAAAAACGTGTGCGTACATGTTCAGTATAACGATCACGGAGCTTAAATACGTTGACGACCAGGACATCCCCTGATAATTACTGTATGGTATATACAGACATATTTTGCATTTGTTTTTACATACATATGCACGCGCTATAGTACGTGCAAATGCACGTGTCTAATATGTGAACAAACATTGTCGCATGTATACATTCATTTTATAATACTATCACGCACACACACAAGTCATATATATATAAGTCAACACAGACCTGTAGCCGATTTCATCAAAATTGCAAAGTATGCTTTTCTAGCAAAGTATACTTTGAGGGAGTAATCATTTATTTTTCCCGAAATGCATTATTTCATATAGAACTAAGGACTGCATATATTTGATGATTACAAATATGCAGAATTATTATACTAAATTTATTACATTATCACAGCCAAGATGGCTGTGATAATGTATTAAATTCAGTATAATAAAAATTAATAAATTTATCCTTAAATTGAAAATGTCTCCCTCAAAGTATACTTTGCTAGAAAAGCACACTTTGCAATGTTGGTGAAATAGGCTACTGGTAAAGCAATATGTTGTATGGCCCAGGGTCTGATCTTTATCATGTTTATAGGTTATTTGATTTGTATGTGGATATATAAGCGAGTTCCATATCGAGCGATATCCTTGCGCGGCGGAACGAGTGGCGTGTATCCACTTACAAACCAAATAACCTTAAGCTTAAATTATATAAGTGCATCACTCACAATTTATATGCGCTAATAATTATACAAAATATAAATAAAATAAACTAATTAGTGATTATTTAGAATTAACTATTTTACAAATTATATGAAACATATTGACGGCTTGCGTTCCAATGTGTTTCAATAGGAAACGACGAGAATTAAATAGGACGTAATATAGAAGAACCAATATACGGCGCCCCGCAGTGGACATGGATTTGTTTTTATTAATTCGTTCCCACGAAATAACAATTCGTTCCCTCAATTTAAGAATGTGTTCCCTCAAATTAACGTTCCCTCGAATTAACAACTCGTTCCCACGAAATGACAATTCGTTCCCTCAATTTAACAATTCGTTCCCTTGAATCAACAATTCGTTCCCACGATATAACAATTCGTTCCCGTGGGAACGAATTGCTATTTCGTGGGAACGAATTGTTAAATTGAGGGAATGAATTGTTAATTCGTGGGAACTAATTGTTAATTTGTTGGAACGAATTGTTAATTGAGGGAACAAATTGTTAATTCGTGGGAAAGAATTGTTAATTTGTGGGAACGAATTGTTAAATTGAGGGAACGAATTGTTATTTCGTGGAAACGAATTAATAAAATAATTTTGCGGGGCTCCGTACTATCGGGATAGTGCACAGCGGTTTGACTTCGTTGAACCTTCGGGCACAAGAAATACAACTTTAACTCTTGTACTAATCAACTATGTAGCGAGTTTTATTGACGAAATCACGAAAACTTTACAATAGTTTACATCTTGCTGGTCATGCAACGTTCATTATAATGGGCGAAATTATGTTGCCAAATATAGACACTATTCGACCCGTGAAAGCAGATAGGCTGGCATAAAGACAGAATCCTTGTACATCCACATATCCTCTAAGTAGACAAGGCGACGAGGATCAATGCACACACGTATCATAGGCATACTTTTCTATACAAAGCCCGTTTGTCAATATAAGGTTTGATCATGTCCAGCCGTGTGCAAACATTTGCTGTGGCCCAAGGGAACTGTTTGAACCACAAGGCCACAGGCCGCGGGTTCAAACAGTTCCCGAGGGCCACAGCAAACGTTTGCACACGGCTGGACATGATCAAACGTTATTGTTACATTTCCAACAAAAAACTGATGTAATTTGAGCATTATATTCAGTATTTTCAGTACTTTTATAAAATCGTCCCATTCACGTAAGATAATTTTCGGTATGCATATTCCGGGGCCGCGTCATGAACGTCACGCATGAACATCATGAAGTAGTGACGTTATGAAGGCACTTCCGCGTAGTGACGTCATGAAGGCACTTCCATTACGCGCAGCCCCGGAATGAGCATTGCCTAAAGCCATGTGCAAACTGCACGCGTGTGCAAACAACGGAAACCATGTAACAATGTAGGTTTACAAATGGAGTACTGTGGGCCGTTTCACTAAACTTCGTACGACTAAAATGTTCCTAAGTGTAAAATTATGATAGTCTGTAAATTTCACATTAACAATGTTTTCTTGTAAACAATTATTGGGTTTACATTTATTGAGCAACGAATGTAAAATCCATCAAATGATCAATTGAAATTTCCAGACGATCGTAAATATGCACTTACGAACATTTTGGTCGTACGAAGTTTAGTGAAACGGGCCCCTGATTAGTAGATTAGAAGTTAAATGTATCTATGATCACAAACGCAACATGAAACAAAAATGAACATAATAACGCATATATATGCGTATATATGTACATGTACTTTGTTTATTCTAACCAATATACAACAAATACGTTGGAAGATCAGACGTTAACGTCAATGACTGTCTTCGATTAAGACAAAAGATGCTTTTGAAGAATAAAATAGATCAATTATATGGCATGTGCATAATTGTAAGTGATTTAATATAGGAATGAATGGCCTTTTTGTGGTATTTATCGGGGTATAAACTTGGAAAAGTCGCGGGAATACTGGACGAAGGCCAAGGCTTTCGTCCAGTATTCACGCGACTTTTCCAGGTTTATATCCCCGATAAATTCCACAAAAAGGCCATTCATTCCTTATAATTCCAGCATTTGAAATAAATTAATCAAGAAAATGTGTTTATTTTGACAGACGGCAGCCATTTGTTTACATTGACAGCACTGACAGCGCACCTGTAGAAAGTAGTTCGGCGTGGGAGTTTACTGGGATGTAAATTTTTGACAGAGACTTACTACGGTCCAATCACATGTTAGGGAATTGTGTAAATATTTTTGTGCTGAAATTATTATACGAATATACGACATGCTTTAAAAGTTATTGTTCACATATTGGATTTTTAAGGAACTATATGTGAGGAAGCGCCTGCGTCCGCAGCATTTATTTCCTTTAAAATTCAATATGTGAACAATAACATACTTAAAACTAGCCAAGTTTATAATACAGTCTACCATCCGAGTATTAATTTTCCATTTCCTGTCAAACAGGTAGTCATTGAATCCAGTAATATATAACGTATTGTGGTTAAATCTTGCAATATGTTAAATACATGTAAGTGGAGATACATACTGGCCAGCGATTGGCTTAGAGATTATGGCGAATTATAAATTGGGACATAAAGCTGTAGAAGTCCAATTATACTGGACCTTTACAAGTTTATATCCCTGATATTTTCTCAAAAATGTATTCCAAACCAATTCCATTTCAAAGTCACTAAACTAAAAATACGTAAATCTTAATTTTTCTGGAGTTTATTCGTGTATGAACTCTTATCATGTACCCGTGGCCAATGAAAATGCTCAGAATTGTGTAAATCATTTGGTGTCGAAATTATAGAATGACTATTAATCTCTTAGTCTTTAATAGTTTTTGTAAAAGAGGTCCAATTACATAACACATATGATGTGATTTTTTTTCTTTTAACGGGATTACAAATGGGAAAATCGCATACATGTGCTTTACCAATTTATTTCCAGAAAAGTTTGCACATTCGAATCAATAATGCAAAGCATGTATGTGCTGTACAATCATTTTATGCTGTGCTGCTTACATCAAGGTGCATGATCACGTGGTTATAACAACAACAACCGTGTGAGTGGCTGAAAGTGTTGAAATCTTGAAAGTATTATTTGATATTTTCCTTAATATGAAACGGATTTTGTTGAAATATGGCGCAGTAAACGCGTCTTCATGAGCTGCATTTGGTGGTCCAGGGAGTTTGACACAGCCTTATGTCGTTTTTGCGAAGTATCGATTTCCGTGTCAGAGACACGGAAATCGATTCTTCGCAAAAACGACAGAAGTTTGGGCGAAAATACAGAGACCACCAAATGCAGATTAACAAGACACGTTTGATGCGCCATATTTCATCAAAATCCGTTACGTAATAAGGACACTATAAAAGAATACGTACTTTGAGTCAGATGGATTCTGGAGTGATTCAAAGGCACTGTGTGTAATATGATGCCACGGTCTCGGATATCCGATAGGTGAACTTCGCTTTATGAACGGCAATTGACATATATATCATCTAAACGCACAAGTATATGTGATCAAATTACAACGAGTCTGTGCATTATTGGTGGGATTGATTTTTATACATGTATGTCATTTACTGTTCATGAAGCGAAAAACCACATATTGGATATTTGAGACATCATCTGAGACCCATTGCATTTAATATATGCTTGTACTAAATTGTGTAAGGTTGAACATTGTTGCACATACACGTGGCCATACATACAAATATCGAAACCATACATACGAAATATATTGTTTATTATCCAACATATCTTCCACTCAGTCCATCTCAGATATGTTTAACAAAAGCACTTAACATTTATATTATTAGAAGCGATACGCCATCGAATATATGGAATAAAACGACTTCTGAGGATATACGTATTGGACGTTCTCGCCTACTGTCTGTTCCATGTTTTGCTGCCGACGAACTTTTGGCTATTAAACACATTAAATCTAAAAAATATTTAAAAGTAAGTACTTTTTCATCAATAACAAAAAAGTCACCCTCACCAAAAAATTTGTTTGATGAAATTCCATCTCAAATATTGATTTTATTGCGAAAAAAAGATTTTCCTATGGGAATTTAACATGAGGAGTCAATTTCCAATTGTTTTCGTTTTTTGATCCTGAAGGATCAAAAAACGAAAGAAATTGGAAATTGACTCCGAAACCTGACGAGACAGTTTTAAAATGATGTAATTAAGAAAACAAAAGTTAGATTTTGAAAATCGGTTCACAAATAAAAAAAAAAATAAAAAATCTATTTTTAGCCCCCATGTTAAATTCGCATAGGAAAATCGTTTTTTCGCAATAAAATCAATATTTGATGGAATTTCATCAAATATTTTTGTTTGGGGAGGGTGAATTTTTTGTTATTGATAAAAAAGTACTTACTTTTAAATATTTTTTAGATTTAATGTGTTTAATAGCCAAAAGTTCGTCGGCAGAAAAACATGGAACAGACAGTAATTCCTGGGTCAGCGAGTCAAACTATTTGTTTCAGAGTACAAGCAGTCGCGCGAAAACTTGTGTTTCAACTTATATACAAAAAAGGTAATCAGTTGATTCTTTAAAAAAAACACAGGGACAGTGAAAGATATTTGAATTTATCTGTGTCGAAGTGTGAGAACAACACAATTTATGTAAACTTAACATACTGTAAGCAAACATTTATTGACTTCAAAAGTGTAGGAACATTTGAAATGAACTTAGTTTGTGCAATTGCCAATCAAATAAAGAAAGATGTGGTGAGTAATTTAGTGCATGTAGTAATGTGTTACAAAATATAAATATATAAATAGGAATCAACATCGTTTTCACTATTAAATTATAGTATGTTTGTCACATTTGGCAATATAAAACATTTCAGAATCAACAACAGATATAATGAAAAAGATTTTCCAGAAGTTGAAATTCGGACTTAATGGCATTGGGTCTCAGATGAAATTGTTTTATTTAAATTAATTAAACTAAGAACTTCTTTCTAAATGTGGACAGCGGTATAGCATTAACATTCCACAACAGGAAATTTCACAGAGTTTCCTTACTATAGGAATGAATGGCCTTTTTGTGGAATTTATCGGGGTATAAACTTGGAAAAGTCGCGGGAATACTGGACGAAGGCCGGAAGGCCTTCGTCCAGTATTCCCGCGACATTTCCAAGTTTATATCCCCGATAAATTCCACAAAAAGGCCATTCATTCCTATTAATTCCAGCATTTGAAATACATTAATCAAGAAAATGTGTTTATTTTGACAGACGGCAGCCATTTGTTTACATTGACAGCACTGACAGCGCACCTGTAGAAAGTAGTTCGGCGTGGGGGTTTACTGGGATATAAATTTTGGACAGAGACTTGGTACGGGCCAATCAAATGTTAGGGAATTGTGTAAATATGTTTGTGCTGGAATTATTGGTACATGCAGTATAGCGAGAATGTCAAATTATGCCAAACCAAATTATCTCCTCTGTTTATGATCACAGTTTCTGATAACATGTACTTGAATATGTTTTTGCGCGAGAGTAATCAAATAAAATGATGCGATTGATTGGTATGTGTCATTTACTGTGCATGAAGCGAAAACCCACATATTGTATATCTGAGACACAGACTCTTTTTTAGATCCCGAATTTTGGCAGACCCACAAAGAAACATCTAATACAAGCCCAGAAAGGTTTTATGCTCATGGTGGCATGCATTAACATGGGCTAGCTACTGAAACTACTGTCTGTTTCACGTTTTGTTGCCGACGAACATTTGGCCATTAAACATATTAAATCTAAAAAAACAAAAAAAGTAAGTACTTTTTCATCAATAACAAAAATTTCGCCCTCCCCAAAAAAATGTATTTGATGAAATTCCATCAAATATTGATTTCATTGCGAAAAAACGATTTTCCTATGGGAATTTAACATGGGGAGTCAATTTCCAATTTTTTTTCGTTTTTTGATCCTTTAGGATCAAACAACGAAATTTTTTGGAAATTGACTCCGAAACCTGGCGAGATAGCTTGAAAATGATGTAACTAAGAAAACAAAAGTTAGATTTTGAAAATCGGTCCACAAATAAAAAATATTTAAAAAAAATCAATGTTTCGCCCCCATGTTAAATTCCCATAGGAAAATCGTTTTTTCGCAATAAAATCAATATTTGATGGAATTTCATGAAATAATATTTTTGGGGAGGGTAACTTTTTGTTATTGATAAAAAAGTACTTACTTTTAAATATTTTTTAGATTTAATGTGTTTAATAGCCAAAAGTTCGTCGGCAGCAAAACGTGGAACAGACAGTAACAATGATGTTGAAATTTCCAAGATATAATTTTGTAAATGACACCAATATTTAACAAGAAATTCAGAGCATATGTTCATCGACATTTTTGTAAACATTTCACGTCTATTTCGAAAAGCCTATTTTTTTGTAAAATAATTTTCGCCAAAGAACAAAGATGTGATTCTGCAGAAAAAAATCATGATCGGACCCAAATCATTCTGCATACATAGATGTATGCATACGAGCCAGGCTCTCGTATGTTCTTTATGTGATCATCGTATACCGGCAATATTGATTTTGAAAAGCAATTTCTATATGTTCCACAAATGAAGTCGAAATTGACGCAAACTACAGAGATTATGGAGAATTAAATTCCACACGAGCTCTGAAATTATTGCTATTTTTTTACAGCATTTACGGAAAATATTACTGATATATATAATACAGTATACGTTTGAAGAATATTTTATTTAAAAATCACGTTTCATAATACAAAATCGTTTACTCCCAATTATTATCCAATTCGTATCCGGAGTAGTAGAATCCTCTTGGGCTGATCGATAATCAATGAATCCCTAGGTGGACTCAAAGAATCCCGAGGTCGATCGATAGGATTCATCAACGTTGATGAATCCTATCCATAGCCCCCCTGTCATTCTTTGAGTCCATCCAAGGATTTCTATCGATCGCCCCCATTATGATACTACTAAGCGGGCAATTACAATGTGCATGATCACGTGGTTACAACAACAACAACAATGGCTGAAAGTGTTGAAAGCGTGGCCACTCCAAAGTAAGTATTATTTGATACTTTCCTTGATAGGCAACGGATTTTGATGAAATATGGCACAGCAAGCGCGTCTTCATGAACTGCATTTGGTGGTCCCGGGAGATCGGCACATACTTATGTAGTTTTTGCGAATAATCGATTTCCGTGTCTACTGACGTTTGGTCCAAAGTACCGAGACCACCAAATGCAGCTGAACAAGACGCGTTTGATGCGTTATATTTCATCAAAATCCGTTACATAATAAGGACAAAATAAAAGAATACGTACATTCAATCGGAGGGCTTCTGGAAGTTTCAGTACTTGTTGTTGTTGTTGTAACCACGTGATCATACACCTTGAAATATAATAGTAGTATAGAAGGGCTTTACGCATACCTTTTGGGTTCTTCATAGCACGGTTCCAGTTATCAACCTGCAGTGTAGCATTAGCCCCGTGTCTCGTGAACTTGATCACGTGGTACTTCCCGTCATTCACCTTATGGTATGCTTCGCCTATCGGGAGGTCTAGCTGCCCCATGTTGTACACAACCAGAATGTTGCCTTCCACCTGTGAATTATATATGTTAGAAAAACGCTTAATTACTGCAAGTGCGTATATACAATCTTAACTAAAAGTTAATTAATTTACATACACTGTATATGAATATATAAAAGTGTCATTTAAAATGTCGTGTCGTTGTTAGTTTGTTTATTTCTCCATAAACGTATATGTTGTTACCACTCACTTGAACAGTCTCGAGATAAAGAAAATAGAGATTTATGTTCTCATTTACCAGCTTCATTTCTATGAAGTCGTCCCTATCTACACTGTCTATCCTCACCAACACGGCGAAGTCAATAGCCTATTTCACCAACATTGCAAAGTATACTTTTCTAGCAAAGTATACTTTGAGGGAGAAATTTTCAATTTTAGGATAAATTTATTAATTTTTATTATACTGAATTTATTACATTATGACACCCATTTTGGCTGTGATAATGTAATAAATTCAGAATAAATAATTCTGCATACTTTCAATCATCAAATAGATGCAGTAGTTAGTTCTAAATGAAATAATGCATTTCAGGAAAAATAAATGATTGCTCCCTCAAAGTATACTTTGCTAGAAAAGTATACTTTGCAATGTTGGTGAAATCGGCTACTGAACGGTCTGTAGCCCATTTCATCAACATTGCAAAGTATACTTTACTAGCAAATTATACTTTGAGGGAGTAATCATTTATTTTTCATGAACTGCATTATTTCATATAAAACTAACAAATGCATATATTTCATGTTTAAAAGTATGCAGAATTATTATACTGAATTTATTAAAAAAATTATAATAAATTTATCATAAAATTGAAAATTTCTCCCTCAAAGTATACTTTGCTACTAAAGTATACTTTGCAATATTGATGAAATAGGCTACAGGAAACCCAACGACAGCGTGTCGCCGTTGTTATTTTGTTCATTTCTCCATAAAGTGTAAATGTTGTTCCACTGGATTGAACCGTCTCGACGAGACGAGACAGAAATTTCTTTTCTCACTTACCAGTTCCATTTCAATGAAGTCGTCACTATCTGCGCTGTCTATCCGCACCAACACGGCGAAGTCCTGAATGGTCTGGAAACCCAACGACAGCGTGTCGCCGTAGGTACTCGGACGAGAATCGGCATAATGCTCAAATATTAGCAGACCTCTTCCAAGTCCGAATTTATACGTCGTACTTTCTGCAATAGAACATTGTATACAATCATAATTTAGCGAATATTTGATAGTATATGATATCGTATTAGGACCCATCAGATGTGTTAATCCTTTAAAAACTGTTGGTAAAATAAATACATTTAGACGCATGCTTGATCGACAAAATCCGTATGTTTCTTTCAACTTGTTAAAGGTGCAAATTTTGCAAATTCAAATGGTTTTCAAGGTACTCGACTTAGCAGGTGACTTTTCATACTGTTTAACAACTGTTAAAATGTCAAATTAGTTATGTCACTGCTCATACAGACTTGAAACAGCAAACTTCAAACAATAGTGTGTAGACGATTTTCAATCAATGAAGTTAAATTACCTATCGATTATTGTCACACCATATATTATTTTCTCTCTTTTATAATGCAATATTCTGTACTGTTTTCAGCCGTCGATGCCATTTTCTAGTTGCAGATGTACAAGATAATGTAATTTATCCCGTCAACACAGTGCGTATGTGCCGTGAAACACCGTGCCGTGAAATATGTTTGATACCCCGTCAATACGACCTAATCACTGCGTACAAATATGTGCGGTTGTCATACTAGTCGATTCTTCGATTTTGAGGAAGCGGCTGGGGTTATTTTTTTTGCATTTTAAAGCTATTTGTAGGTGTTGCTGGGATAAATAGAATAGTAGGTTAGTGCCGTGAATGGGAAAAATATCTGGCGCGGCACGGACACGGGATGTGCTCAGCTAAGCCTCGCCCATCCCGTTTCCTAAGCCTTGCCATATATGTTTTTCCATTCACGGCACTAACCTACTATTCTCTATGAGAACTATGCTAATTGCTGAACATTCTACAATAAAATATACATTACACGTGTAGTTTTATTGTACTTGTTCATTTATGTGACTTGGTTCTTGGGTGACGACACAGGCACAATGCCTGTGTCGTCACCCAAGAACCAAATCACATTCATTTCTTTCTCGAAATCACATTTGATAGAACAAGAGACCATATTGTTTACTTATTGTTTCAGATTACTGTCAGATAAATGGCTTAAGGCCTAAATAAATAGTGCAGCCTTCAGACCGTAACTAAAGTGCCATATAAAGCATCCAAATGTTTAATGGTATAATTATTCACTCAGGTATCATTTATTCAAAGTATATATGTATTAATAACGTTATCTAGCTACCTGGAATATACGTTTGTCAGTTTCTGAATAAAGTAGAAAACGGCCTGATCTAGAAATGACAGACACAGAGTTTAGCAAACAAATGTACGATTTGGATATTCAATGGTAGAAAGTAATACTAATGATTTCAAAATCATTGCGTATTTTACTTTTACAACTGGGTTATTGATTTTTTTTTCATTGCTAAATAGGGAACAAATGATAAAAAAATAACAAATTTAAACATTCACTTAATTCAGCTGCAAAAAACACACTGTTTGCTTTTTTGCAGTTCAACTAAGTGAATTTTCAACTTTATGACAGTATTTTCACTACTCAATTTGAAAATCAATGCGTATTTTCACATTTCGCTGCGTATTTTGTACTCTCACTTTTGATAATCAATGCGTATTTAGCTAAAATAATTGCGCAAAATATGCCAATACGCACATTATCTGGAGCGCTGACATACACGTATGTATATACAGTTCCGGAAGGTATTAAACAGTTCATTAGTTACAAGTGGCAGACTATGAACGAGCACTAGCTATACAATTACAACATCTCTTTCATAACATAACATGCAATAATTCCTGCACAAAAATAGTTACACAATTCCCTAACATTTGATTGGCCCGTAGCAAATCTCTGTCCAAAATTTATATCCCAGTAAACTACCATATGCCGAACTACTTTCCGTAACCGTGAGGCGTAGTTAAAATAATTCTTAAGGAAACGGAAAATAAACACATTTTCTTGATGGATTTATTGCAAATGCTGGAATTATAAGGAATGAATCGTATTTTTGTTGAATTTATCGGGGATATAAACTTGGAAAAGTCGCGGGAATACTGGACGAGGCCTTAAAAAATTACAATTTCCGAAAAAAAATCAAAAAAAAAAAAAAAAAAAAAAAAAAAAAAAAAAAATTTTGAAAATTGTAATTTTTTATCGCTTCGTCCAGTATTCCCGCGACTTTTCCAAGTTTATACCCCGATAAATTCCACAAAAAAAACATTCATTCCCACAATATGGATTGAAACAGAGAGACAAGGCGCGTATACACCATCCTAAACCATGCAATTAGTCAAACAATAAGCCCATTGATTAAAGACAATATAGGAATGAATGGCCTTTTTGTGGAATTTATCGGGGTATAAACTTGGAAAAGTCGCGGGAATACTGGAAAAAGGCCGGAAGGCCTCGTCCAGTATTCCCGCGACTTTTCCAAGTTTATATCCCCGATAAATTCCACAAAAATGCCATTCATTCCTTATAATTCCAGCATTTTAAATAAATTAATCAAGAAAATGTGTTTATTTTCCGTTTTCTTAAGAATTATTTTAACTGCGCCTCACGGTTACGGAAAGTAGTTCGGCGTGGGAGTTTACTGGGATATAAATTTTGGACGGAGACTTGCAACGGACCAATCAAATGTTAGGAAATTGTGTAAATATTTTTGTGCTGGAATTATATAAGATTACATTACGTCTGTAGCCTATTTCACCAACATTGCAAAGTATAAATATCTAGGAAAGTATACTTTGAGGGAGAAATTTTCAATTTAATGATAAATTTATTAATTTTTAGTATACTGAATTTATTACATTATCACAGCCATTTCTAAATGTGTTTTCATGTTTCTGCAGCATGATAAAGGTACCATACAATTTGTATTGCTTTTTGAGATTCGCTACTTCTGATTTCAATTGGGTTTTTGGCAAATTTAATTGGATATTTAAGCAAATACGCAGACAATCTGGAGCTCTGGTGGCATATTTATTACACTATTGTAGTATCATGTTTAATACAATATGTTAATACACTGCGAAATAGATGCAATATTCCCAGAGGAGAGCCATTAACTCATGTAAAGAAGAAACTACTGTCTGTATCGCGAAAGCTGCCCACATTTTACGGCTATATAAACAATTAAAAAACAATTAAGAATGAGCGTTCTTTTTATTTCGTGAAATTTGGTCAAATATTGATTTTATTGCGAAAAAACAATTTCCCCATGTTAAATCCCCATAGACATCTTCACAGAGTGAACATGTCTATGGGGATTTAACATGGGGACATTTTTGGAATTTCAGAAATACTGGACCGATTTTCAACATTTAACTTTTGTTTTCTTAGTTAGATCATTTCCAAGCTATCTAGCCAGGTTTCGGAGTCAATTTCCAATATTTTTCGTTTTCTGACTCCTCCCACAGCCCATCCACCTCCTTTCCTCCCATGTTAAATTCCCATAGACAAATCAATTTTTTGTAATAAAATCATTATTTGAGTAAGGCAATACGCCATGATAAATACTTGATACCCGCACAAAGGTTTGAAGCCTTCAATGCGGTACAAACCTGCACGTCACGACCAGTTATGTACGGTCCCAAAAGGAAAGCAACCGTACGAGAAATACATACAAATAAAACAAATGCAACGAAAGCACAGTTTATGCAACAAATAACAACATGAGCATATGTGCTAGATTACCCTCTGTACATGTAGACCCGGAGAAGGATGTCAGGTCACAATCACACTCATAGGAGTCCAACTGTTGTACACACCGACCGCCATTGAAACAAGAGTTGCTGTGACATGTCATGTCAGAACCTGAAATGCATAGTACATACACATTTTACTGCGAATTATGCATTACATGTACATAGACAATATATTGAGAATTGTGCATCCAAGTACGCCGTTATATTGTGAAATAAACATTATATGTGTATGAAACTTTCATTGTGGAATTTTATATGTATGCAGTACCCCCACCCCGCCCCCCCCCCCCCACCCCTGTGCTCATAATAAACTGCAACTTTTAAATTTTATTTTGCAATACAGTAATTTATCCCGTCAACACAGTGCGTATGTGCCGTGAAACATTTTTGATATCCTGTCAATACGACCTAATCACCGCGTATGAATATATGCTGTGACTGGGGTTATTTATTTTTTGCATTTTACAGCCATGTGTAGGTGTTGACGGGATAAATAGAATAGTAGGTTAGTGCCGTGAATGGGAAAAATATCTGGCGCGGCACGGAAACGAGATGTGCTCGGCAGAGCCTCGCCCATCCCGTTTCCTAAGCCTTGCCAGATATTTTGTCCCATTCACGGCACTAACCTACTATTCTCTATATATGCTACCGATCATAGACCATGTCGATTTGGAACGCCAGCAGTATGCATTGCTGTTATAAGCGCAAACAAGCGTACATTGTTATTATACTTAATTTATTACATTATCACAACAATTTTGGCTGTGATAATATAATAAATTCAGTCTAATAATTAATAATTCTACATACTTTTAATTATCAAAATATGCAGTCGTTAGTTCTATATACATTAATGCATTTCGGGAAACATAAATGATTACTCCCTCAAAGTATACTTAGCTAGATAAGTATGCTTAGCAATTCAGTTTAGTGAAATCGGCTACAGGTCAAATACAAAATGCCCACTAATTGGCAGTTCACCTGAGTATTCATGATCATGTTAAACTCTATGCGCACAAACACAAATCGACTTACTTTTACATCCGTCGACAACAGCATATTCCACAAGCGTGGCATCATTAAGAATATTGAATGCATATCCGTTTAGATCCAGTGATGCAATACATCCCAGAAAGCCGTATTTAGAGAAAACATGCATAGGTAACGAATTGTATAACGTCTTAACAACACCACCTAGATACAGTGGTCCCATCAAATCGAACCGCCTTGCCGAATAATCCTTCATATCTTCTACGGTTGATGGGATATCGTCAACGCGAATTAATTGCTGATCCATTTGCGGGCGTAATAGCGATACATCGTGCCATGTATTGTCATTGAGAGGTTCTGGCGTGTTGACCCTGATTCGCTGTGAGCCGCCACCCATGTCATAGATGTAAAACAGATACCCCTGATACAGTTCAAGGGCTAGGAAGTCATGGCCATATCGCCCATTGTAGAGAATCAAGCCAGAACTTTCTGCGGTTTTAAATCGGAAGTAAACGCCAAAGTGTTTGTTGGCCTGAAGCTGTGGCAGCATCACGTAGGCTTCCCTGGATTTGAACGTAACTGGAGTCCGGGTTATAGCCTCTCCGATTTCAAATCTGAAAAATAAAAATAAAGTTGTGTTTACTGGTACAAGACTATGATTGGATAAATGTGGCGCAAGCACTATCGGTATCCATTGATTGTTTTAGATGGATACACGAGCATTGTGTTCATGAGCTGTGACACAGCTACTAGAATTTTGACACACATGAACAAGTGAAATACAATATAGGAATGAATGGCCTTTTTGTGGAATTTATCGGGGTATACACTTAGAAAAGTCGCGGGAATACTGGACGAAGGCCGGAAGGCCTCGTCCAGTATTCCCACGACTTTTCCAAGTTTATAATTACTTTATTAAGTCTTATGGAATGGAATGGAAAGGAATATAAAGGAATGGAATTGAATGGTGCTTAACGACCCACCAACATAAAAGAGAATCAGTTATGGCCAAGCAATGTAGATGAAGAAGAAATCTTACTTAATTACGTCTTACCGAGCAGTTATTTCGACAGTTTCTGTAAGTCCTTCATCGGCCATGGAGAAGTAGTGATTGCCATTAAACACAAACTGCTGCATCGCCCCAACAAAGCCTGTATGATGTTGCAGACTGTTGTCGTTCTGCATACCCATTTCCACGTCATCGAAGTGTAACAAATCATCGTCACCAGGTGTAATATCTAAAAGAATGAAAGTTAATGTACGAACATGTATTATAATACTAAGAGAAGTGTACTGATCAGCAATAAGTTAATAGAAAATATAGAGATATACATACATTGGAATGTACATACAACGTTTTTTATGGAGAAAATTAACATGATTTAATCTGCCATAAAGCCTTGGCAACACAGGTTGTTTAACATAACACCAACATTTACAGAAGCACAAACATACATACGCCATTAGACGCTCGTTGATTACATTTTGTGGACATATAATGCTTACAGTAGTTTATAATCGGTACATGCATTAGCCAAACTTATGTCTGTTCCACGTTTTGCTGCCGACAAACTTTTGGCTGTAGAACACATACAATCTAAAAAATATTTTAAATTTAAAAAAAATATTGTTCAATAACAAAAAATGTCACACTCCCCAAAATAATGCATTTGATGAAATTCTATCACATACTGATTTTATAGGGAAAAAAGATTTGTCTGACTATTTAACATGGGGGCTGAAAAACAGATTTTTTAAAAATAATTTTTGAATTTGTGGGCCGATTTTCGAATTCTAACCTTTGTTTTCTTAGCTACATCACTTCCAAGCTATCTATACAGATTTTGGTGAAACGTTCTGAAATATTATTTTTTCTACCCTGACCATCACTACCCAGCTTATTTGTGCCCCATTGTTAAATCCCCGTAGCAAATTTTTTTTATATAAAATCAATATTTGATGGAATTTCATGAAATAACTTTTTTGGGGAGGGTGACTTTTTTGTTATTGATGAAAACATACTTACAATTTAATAGTTTTTATATTTAATGTGCTTAATGGCCAAAACTTCTTCGGTAGCAAAACGTGGAACAGACAGTAGTAGCTATTAACATGTCTATGTATACGAAACATTTTCCGGGAACATTTGTTTATTGTAATTATGCAAATATATTGAGAATCGGCGTTTGTAAATAAGCCTGTGTTTGTAACTATAGCATCTTATTACCGGTATGGCCATTCATTTCTAAAACCAAACCCATGCCTCTGTTGTTTATTTGTTTGTAACTGTTCAATTACAGTTTCCTATATAGGAATGAATGGCCTTTTTGTGGAATTTATCGGGGTATGAACTTGGAAAAGTCGCGGGAATACTGGAAGGCAGGAAGGCCTCGTCCAGTATTCCCGCGACTTTTCCAAGTTTATATCCCCGATAAATTCCACGAAAAAGGCCATTCATTCCTTATAATTCCAGCATTTCAAATAAATTCATCAAGAAAATGTGTTTATTTTCCGTTTTCTTAAGAATTATTTTAACTGCGCCTGACGGTTACGGAAAGTAGTTCTGCATGGAGTTTGCTGGGATATAAATTTTGGACGGAGACTTGCAACGGACCAATCAAATTTTAGGGAATTGTGTAAATATGTGTGTGCTGGAATTATCATTCGTTATATTTTGGTTGGCTATGGTGCTATTTGATTCACAACATAAAATATACCCGAGTATCCAACATTTACAAGGTAACGAGTTTTATATTAGCGAATATGTACTGATTGATAATATAATGTCACATCAGGCATTGACCTGATACGAATGTATGGGTCAGAAGGAATTGAAAATTGACATTTCATTCGTCGAACGGTGTCAATTGACGCAACGTAAACAGGTCCTCGTTCTTTTCAACGAAAACTATTATATATTTGACTATCGTCTAGCACAAAACTGATAAATAGAATAACAGCCTAGAGTCTGTTGATATCAAGTTTATCATGCTTGGCTGGGAAACGGTAAGAATTCCTAGGCGAGCCTCGGAATTCCTACACGTTATCTAGCATGGTCTAATAATTCTCTATATGCAACGATAAACTACCAGATAGCATTGGTCCAACTGAGGCCAGCACGATTTGCACGATCTGTATGGTCGTCGCTATGTTTGGGATGATGTCTGAAATGAAGAACATAGTGAGCGTGTTTATCATTCAACTTGATTCATTGATATGGCATAGAACAATATAAGGTTCGACCATGACCAGCTGTGCGTAAACGTTTGCCGTGGCACGAGGGAACTGGTTGAACCCCAAGGCTGTAGGCCGCGGGTTCAAACAGTTCCCGAGTGCCATGGCAAACGTTTACCCACAACAGGACATTTTCGAACGTTATTGTTACATTTCCGTCGGAAATATCGTGTAATTTGAGCATATCAGTTACTATCGCTACTTTGATAAGCCGTTTCATTCAAACAGCAGCGGATTTACATATACATATTCCGGGGCCACAGTACACATCGCGTGATTCAAACAGCAGCTGATTTACATATACATATTCCGGGGCCACAGTACACATCGCGTGATTCAAACAGCAGCGGATTTACATATACATATTCCGGGGCCACAGTACACATCGCGTGATTCAAACAGCAGCTGATTTACATATACATATTCCGGAGCCACAGTACACATCGCGTGATTCAAACAGCAGCTGATTTACATATACATATTCCGGGGCCACAGTACACATCGCGTGATGCAGCCGCATCAATTTCAAAATGTCAGTCCGACCGTTGTGAACGGGTCTGGTGAAAGTAATGGCGCGTTGTAGTAACGTCATGAGACACATGCATTACTTAGGTGTTGGCTTGGCCCCTGAATGAGCATTGTCCACAGCCATGGTCAAACAGAACGCGCTGTATGTTTGAACACGACTGTGAGCGGTGTCGAACAACGGCAGTCATGTACCAATATACAAATAAGTGCATGTACATGTGTGGTGAATATAAATGTGTAAATAATTATAAAGCGAAAGTCAAGGGACCTATTATAAATGCCGACCACGAATGACAGAAACATGTTACATATGCGGTATTATTGCACGTTCTCATTGGCGCCAATGCAACACTGTCCAACTATTGTCTGTTTCACGTAATCTGCCCAACTATTACCTGTAGCCCGTTTCACTAACATTGCAAAGTATACTTTTCCAGCAAAGCATACTTTGAGGGAGAAATTTTCAATTTTAGGACAAATTTATCAATTTTTATTATACTGAATTTATTACATTATCACAGCCAATTTGGCTGTGATAATGTAATAAATTCAGTATAATAATTCTGAATACTTTTAATCATGAAATATATGCATTTGTTAGTTCTATAAGAAATAATGTAGTTCAGGAAAAATAAATGGTTACTTCCTCAAAGTATACTTTGCTAGAAAAGTATACTTTGCAATGTTGGTGAAATAGGCTACAGATTACGGCTACTAGTATATACACAATGCAAAAACAATATTTTTTCTCGATAATATTAAATTGTATCAACATTTAAGAATAAGGCTTCTTTTTATTTCGTGAAATTGTGTCAAATATTTATTTTATTACAAAAAATATATTTGTCTATGGGAATTTAACAAAGGAGGTGGGGGAGCTGCGGGAGGAGCCAAAAATAAAATGTAAATTGACTCAGAAATGTAGCTAGATAGCTTCGAAATGATCTAACTAGGAAAACGAAAGCTAAATTTTAAAAAGGGGTGCACTATTTCTGAAAATAGAAAAAAAATCCCCATGTTAAATCCACATAGACATCTTCCCTCTATGTGGATTTAACAAGGGGAAATTATTTTTTCGCAATAAAATCAACATTGGACCAAATTTCACGAGATAAAAAGAAGGCGGACTCTTAAATTTTGATAAAATTTGAATATTATCGAAAATAATATTGTTTTTGCATTCGTAAAATTTGGGCAAGTTTCGTGAAACGGATAGTAGTGTCAGTCCATGACCAAAACGACTTCTAGAACCGGCTTAGGTGAAAACAAATTGCTCTCCTGTTTCACATTGAGGTTCGCTTTAAAAGCAAGCACCAAGAGGCGTGTGTTAGATAAACTGGAACATTGATGATAACATAACGTCAACGAGTGTAGACTAATAAGACCATGGGCGGATTCGGGGGGGGGGGGCAGACCCGGCGCGTGCCCCCACCACGTAAAATTCGCCGAGTAAAGATTGTTTACAAGTTACAAGGCACGTTTCATGCCAAGTGCCATATATTCCATGCATTTTTCGGTCGTTGTCTTATTGTTTCAGAATTTAAAGGTTTTCAATCAAAAATCATATCTAAACATACTGTGACAAGTGTCAATAGTTTTGCTCCGCAATGCGCCAGAACTCAGGAAATGCGATATAGATTTCAATAAAAATTCCGGGGGGTGGGGGTGGAATGCCCCCGGACCCCTCTAGCGCTATCCCGAGCAGAGCTCGGTCGACTATTTTGAAATACTTGACTATATTATCGAACGAGCATAATATAGTCAAGTATTGCAAAATAGTTACGCCCCACCCCCTAACCCGAAATCCTAGATCCGCGCCTGAAGACCATGAACCACATAAATTTGTCCTGAACGAGTACAATAAAACCGCACTTGCTTTGTATATTTTGTTCTGATATTATTCTATATTTTGTCTTCGTCTTATAATTTCGGAATTTGAATATTTTCATGAATGTAAAATTTAAGGAGACCGAAGAGCCCATGTAAAATATAACTATATATAAAGCATCGAAAGTCCTACCGTTTTTGACTGATAAGTTAATATCAAGACACTGGCCAGTAGCCGATTTCATCAAAATTTCAAAGTATACTTTCCTAGCAAAGTATACTTTGAGGGAGCAATCATTGATTCCGAAATGCATTATTTCATGCAGAACTAACGATTGTGTATATTTGATGATTAAAACTATGCAGAATTATTATACTGAATTTATTACATTATCACAGCCAAAATTGGCTGTGATAATGTAATAAATTCAGTATAATAAAAATTAATAAATTTATTCTAAAATTGAAAATTTCTCCCTCAAAGTATACTTTGCAATGTTGATGAAATATGCCACTGGTGTCCCTCCGTGTACATACCAGTTACAGCTCTACCCTTATCCACTCGAAAGGTCATCTTCTGTCCCCGTCTTTTCAAAACGACGGTATGCCATTGGTCATCGTTAAGGTCATGTCCGATTGTCAGCGTCTGAATTGTAAAACGTAGTCAGAATTATAATAACGATCACACATGCTGACTACAAGTCGACATACACATATATCTAGATGTTCACATATAGTCTAATCATTGTTCAGACACTTAATATTGATATTTATATCGAATATTTTCTTTGAAAACTACCTATATGTTAACTATCTTAAGGCAGGGCTAATTGTAATACATAATATACATACTATCTCACTCTGTTTTGATTGTTAGTATCTGGTTTAAATTCGACCTGACAAAATAAGCTGAATAATACATTTAGAAATCCAGAATGATTTGCTGTAACATATTATATTACAGTAATTTCCAATAACCTCCGAAGGGAAGCACATTAAATGTGCTTCCCTTCGGAGGTTATTGGAAATCACTATTATAATTATCACTCCTTTGTGATGAATATGGAAGGTGAATTGGCAATTCTGCACCTGAGAAGACTAAAAGAAAAGAGAGCAAGGTATGTGTCGCACAGTACGTTTTTGCAGAGATGCCTAAATAGTTCGCAGATTCCTCAAGGGTTTTCCATAAAACAATGTGTATTATATTACAGTTTTATAAAACAAGAATGAAATTCACTGAATTAAATTAAATTGGACACACGTAGTCATAGTAACATCTGTACGTTTAACTGGTATCTATGTTGTATGCATTCACTCACCTTGGAACCAGAACCTAAATTTAGATTAAATTTGCAGTGCCCGCCTTCCAGATACAACTCCATGGTATCATCCGACAGCGCGGACTGTGTCATCATTAGAATGCCGCTATCGTGAATGGTCTTGAACCTGAGGGAGATGTCCTCAGCCTCCGTGAACGACTCCTCCGGTAAGGTGACCAACACGTAATGTACGCCGTCAAACTGCAGCGTAGGTGTTACTGCAAATATAGTCAAACTATAGCTATATATATATATATAGCAATATAGCAATATAGCTTGTCAAAACGTTTCTCCACTAAGTGTGTACACCATGTTTGACCATGTGCATGCTGAGACAGTTGTGGGCTATAAACAGCTAAAAAATAGCAGACGGCAATTCATTATCTTTTTTTTTTTTCTCAATGTAAATATCATGGATTCATGTCCTGGAATTTCATTAGAATTGAATCCGGAGGAGATAAATAAAAAATACTCCTCATTTGTTGGCTGTTAAATACTTCTCATTTGTTGGCTATTAAATACCCCTCATTTGGTGGCTGTTAAATACTCCTAATTTGATGGCTGTTAAATACCCCTCATTTGGTGGCTGTTAAATACTCCCAATTTGGTGGCTGTTAAATACTCCTAATTTGATGGCTGTTAAATACCCCTCATTTGATCGCTGTTAAATACTCCTAATTTGGTGGCTGTTAAATACTCCTAATTTGGTGGCTGTTAAATACTCCTCATTTGGTGGCTGTTAAATACTCCTAATTTGGTGGCTGTTAAATACTCCTAATTTGGTGGCTGTTAAATACTCCTCATTTGGTGGCTGTTAAATACTCCTAATTTGGTGGCTGTTAAATACTCCTAATTTGATGGCTGTTAAATACCCCTCATTTGGTGGCTGTTAAATACTCCCAATTTGGTGGCTGTTAAATACTCCTAATTTGATGGCTGTTAAATACCCCTCATTTGATGGCTGTTAAATACTCCTAATTTGGTGGCTGTTAAATACTCCTCATTTGGTGGCTGTTAAATACTCCTAATTTGGTGGCTGTTAAATACTCCTAATTTGGTGTCTGTTAAATACTCCTAATTTGGTGGCTGTTAAATACTCCTAATTTGATGGCTGTTAAATACCCCTCATTTGGTGGCTGTTAAATACTCCTAATTTGGTGGCTGTTAAATACTCCTAATTTGGTGGCTGTTAAATACTCCTAATTTGGTGGCTGTTAAATACTCCTCATTTGGTGGCTGTTAAATACTCCTAATTTGGTGGCTGTTAAATACTCCTAATTTGGTGGCTGTTAAATACTCCTAATTTGATGGCTGTTAAATACCCCTCATTTGGTGGCTGTTAAAAACTCCTAATTTGGTGGCTGTTAAATACTCCTCATTTGATGGCTGTTAAGTACTCCTCATTTGTTGGCTGTTATTTTCATTTTTAACGTGCAAAGAGTTTACTTCACGTGTTGCTGCAAATATTTTCACATTGCAAAAGCATTGTTCTACTAAATG
This sequence comes from Conchocele bisecta, assembly GCA_029237695.1. Taxonomy (NCBI): domain Eukaryota; kingdom Metazoa; phylum Mollusca; class Bivalvia; order Lucinida; family Thyasiridae; genus Conchocele; species Conchocele bisecta. Next base: position 107,853,772 of record CM055269.1, on the reverse strand, counting down.
TGTACGCCACGTTTAACTATAGTCTGTTTCACGAAAGCTGCCCAAATTCTTAAATTTTCTTTTAATTTAATATTATCCAAAAAAATATTGCTTTTGAATTGTTTATATGGCCGTAAAATTTGGGCAGCTTTCGTGAAACAGACTATAGAGAGTATGTGGAACTACAAACATCATCCCATTGGAAACGCATTGCTCCACTAAATGTGCGTGCAAGGTTTAACAGTGTATACGCATTTGGAAGAATAATGTGTTTACAATAAATATATTATAGGAATGAATGGCCTTTTTGTGGAATTTATCGGGGTATAAACTTGGACTTGAAAAGTCGCGGGAATACTGGACGAAGGCCGGAAGGCCTCGTCCAGTATTCCCGCGACTTTTCCAAGTTTATATCCCCGATAAATTCCACAGAAAGGCCATTCATTCCTTATAATTCCAGCATTTGAAATAAATTCATCAAGAAAATGTGTTTATTTTCCGTTTTCTTAAGAATGATTTTAACTGCGTCTGACGGTTACGGAAAGTAGTTCGGTATAGGAGCTTACTGGGATATAAATTTTGGACAGAGACTTGCTACGGACCAATCAAATGTTAGGGAATTGTGTAAATATTTTTGTGCTGGAATTTTCGATACGAGGCACACACAAAGGCCATACAAATATTTGCAGGTTCTAGTAATGTACTGGGAACTTTATTTGTTTTAGATATTTATCTATTTATTTATTTTTTCTAAATAGGTGTCGATAGCCCACATGTTAAGCCATATCTTTACGATATCATGATTTTGTTACAGGTAACCAATAATTTCACCAATCTTTTTAATTAGCCATTTTGCAGCAATATATTCCTTGTGACATGTGGTACTGAAACCCCTTTTATGCCGTCAACACAGTGCGTATCTGCCGTGAAACACGGTGCCGTGAAACATTTTTAATATCCTGTCAATACGACCTAATCACTGCGTATGAATATGTGCGGTGGCTGGGTTTATTTTTTGCATTTTAAAGCCATTAGTAGGTGTTGACGAGATAAATAGAATAGTAGGTTAGTGCCGTGAATGGGAACAAATATCTGGCGCGGCACGGAAACGGGATGGGCGAGCTCGCCCATCCCGTTTCCTAAGCCTTGCCAGATATTTTCCCATTCACGGCACTAACCTACTATTCTCTATGTACATGCACGTGCGATGATATTGAATAAGCAGTATAGTTTACCTTGTCCGCACGTAGTTCCCGTGAAGGATGTGGCTGTACAATCACAGACGAATCTATTCCAGCCTTCCGAACACACCCCGTTATGCATACAAGGTCTGCTTATGCAGTGCGAGTCCAGCTTCCTCTGACATTCGCTCACTATACCCGGCTGTAGCTGAGCGTCGGCGATTGTTTTCAAGTTGATTTTCTCTTCGTTGATAAGAAGGTCTTGCAAGCAACCAACAAAGCCATGACGCAATACCCCCGACCACACTTCCTTCGGCAAGCGGTATGAATTATGACGTTCAAAATTTATTCCACCAATGAACAATAACTCCACCAGATCTAGCTGCAGACCGTCACCTTGGGATATATATTCCGTTTGGTGGCTGTCTACTGTTATGTACCCGGTTTTCCCCCCAAAATGGAAATATACTAGGTGGGGGTTTCCGTCATCAACCCTATTCCGTGACACCTTTTCTTTAACAGCTCCAGTTCCTAAATCCAACACAAGAAATAAATGACCGTCGAGTATTTCCAAAGCGAAGAAATCCAAAGTCTTTGCGCCGTACGACCCACTGTTGTACATTATAAGTCCATCGGGTTCAACAGTTTGAAACTGGAATGCAATGGTAGCGTCCGTTTTACTCACGTCCCAGCGAGGCAGGGCTATGAATGATTCGGGCGTGGTGAATGTAACTGGACGCGCATCAACTACGTCTTCACACCTGCCGAAACTGATGTCACCAACTACAGATATGAGGTCGTGTTTCCGTCTCGCCAGTTCGATCAGATCCAGCTTTATACTGTCTGCCGTATATTCCACCTGGAATTATAGCAAAATCGTCATGTGGCCTTCTTCAACACACAGGGGTTATTGCGTTTCAACAATATAACCCGCTAACTTCATATTGGCTAATGTGTTATGTACTGATCTTTGCACGCGCATGATGTTTGTGATCGCGCGCTAACCAGATTCAATCGCAGTAAACTATTTTGACCGTTCAATACCGGACCCCAGAGCTACAGATAATCGTTTAGTGAAACTTTGCATGAGTTTATTCAAGGTGTATGATCACATGGTTACAACAACAACGACAAGTACTGAAACTTTTATTTTGTCCTTATTATGTAACGGATTTTTATAAAATATGGCACATCAAACGCGTTTTGTTAAGCCGCATTTGGTGGTCTCTGTTCTTTAGCCCAAACTTCTGTATTTTTTTGCGAAGAATCGATTTCAGTGTCTACAAGGAAATCGATTCTTCGCAAAAACCACATAAGTCTGTGCCAACTCCAGGGACCACCAAATGCAGCCCATGAAGACGCAATTAATGCGCCATATTTCATCAAAATCCGTTATATATTAACGAAAATATAAATTAATACTTACTTTGGAGTGGGCGAGCTTTCAACACTTTCAGCCATTGCTGTTGTTGTTGTTGTAACCACGTGATCATGCACCTTATTATTGGTTCCATGTGGGTATATTGTTCTTATTTTAAAACACGTAATACGCATGCGCCATGCATCCTACATGTACATTGTTGTTGACCCTGACAATGCTGAATAATTTTATTTTTTAATCTGCCGTTTAGCTGCTATGTATCATTTTCCCGTTTTGAAAGCACTTTTGAATCATTTCCAATATAGATTATTCTAAAGTGCTGTCAACACAGTTTTTTAATGAGAAAGAAGGCAAATATAGAATAATAGCAGACGAGAATGTTCGTTCCCAGTAGTCTAAGGGTTGTCTGGCAACGCGTAACATACCAGGGGCCCGTTTCACTAAACTTCGTACGACTAAAATGTTCGTAAGTGCAAAATTATGATAGTCTATAAATTGCACATCAACACTGTTTTCTTGTAAACAATTATTGGATTTACATTTATTGAGCATAGGCTGCATATGCAGCCTATGCTCAATAAATGTAAATCCATCAATTGAAATTTACAGACGATCCTAAATTTGCACTTACGAACATTTTAGTCGTAAGAAGTTTAGTGAAACGGGCCTCTGTTTCATGCATCCTACGTTGTTGTTAACTGGCGATGTGAAAGATACCTTTTTCATGCAGCATATGTTGTTAACGGGCAACGCATAACGTACCTGTTTTACGTACCCTGTATTGGTATTAACGGTCAATACATAACACGCCTGTTTCAAGCATATTACATTGTTGCTAACTGGTAATGTGTAACGTACCTGTTTCACGTACCCTGTATTGGTATTAACGGTCAATACATAACACACCTGTTTCAAGCATATTACATTGTTGCTAACTGGTATTGTGTAACGTACCTGTTTCACGTACCCTGTATTGGTATTAACGGTCAATACATACATGTAGCACACCTGTTTCAAGCATATTACATTGTTGCTAACTGGTATTGTGTAACGTACCTGTTTCACGTACCCTGTATTGGTATTAACGGTCAATATATAACACACCTGTTTCAAGCATATTACATTGTTGCTAACTGGTATTGTGTAACGTACCTGTTTCACGTACCCTGTATTGGTATTAACGGTCAATACATAACACACCTGTTTCAAGCATATTACATTGTTGCTAACTGGTATTGTGTAACGTACCTGTTTCACGTACCCTGTATTGGTATTAACGGTCAATACATAACACACCTGTTTCAAGCATATTACATTGTTGCTAACTGGTATTGTGTAACGACATTTTCACGTACCCTGTATTGGTATTAAAGGTCAATACATAACACACCTGTTTCAAGCATATTACATTGTTGCTAACTGGTATTGTGTAACGTACCTGTTTCACGTACCCTGTATTGGTATTAACGGTCAATACATAACACACCTGTTTCAAGCATATTAAATTGTTGCTAACTGGTATTGTGTAACGTACATGTTTCACGTACCCTGTATTGGTATTAACGGTCAATACATAACACACCTGTTTCAAGCATATTACATTGTTGCTAACTGGTAATGTGTAACGTACCTGGGGGCCGTTTCACTAAACTTCTTACAACTAAATTGTTCATCAGTGCAAATTTAGGATCGTCTGGAAATGCATATGCAGCCTATGCTCAATAAATGTAAATACAATAATTGTTTACAAGAAAACATTGTTAATGTGAAATTTACACACTATCATAATTTTCACTTACGAACATTTTAGTCGTAGGAAGTTTAGTGAAACGGCCCCCTGTTTCATGCATCCTACGTTGTTGCTAACTGCCAATGAATAGCATGCATGTACCTGTTACACACATGCTATGTTGTTGTTAGCTGGTAATGAATAGCATACATGTACCTGTTGCACACATGCTATGTTGTTGTTAACTGGTAATGCGTAACATAACTGTTCCACGCATCCTACATTGCTGTTACATGTGACTGGAATTGCGTAACATACTTGTTTCATGCAGCCCCTTAAGTTGGTATTCAACTGCGAGCCTGACAGATTGGAGGTATTTGTATGTGTGTGTTAACTCGCAACGCTTGACATACCTGTTTCACGTACGCGTATCCTACGTTGTTGGTAACGGACAATGAGGAACACATCTGTTTGATGCATCCTACGTTGTTGTTTGCTGCTGGAAACACGTGACACACCTGTTTCAGACAACCTGTGTTGTTGTTAACTGACAAAGAGTAACGTACCTGGGCGTACCTTCGTGCGACTAAAATGTTCGTAAGTGCAAATTTAGAATTGTCTGGAAAGTTCAATTGATGGATTTATATGTATTGAGCATATGCTCAATAAATATTAATCCAATAATAAAGAAAACTTTGTTTATGTGAAATTTACAGACTATCATAATTTTCCACTTAGGAACATTTTAGTCGTACGAAGTTTTGTGAAACGGCCCCAGTTACGTGCATCCCATAAAGGTGGTAGGCAATTATGAGGCTGGCAGATTGGAGGTAATGGGCATTGTGGGTTAACTGGCAATGCAAAACATACCCGTTTCATACATCCCCTAAAGTTGGTGCGCAGCTGTGAGCCTGGTAGATTGGAGGTACTGGGGCTGCCTCCAGCGTACAACAGGTTGCTACTGAGCATGGTGAACACGCCGGCCGTCGTGCCCGTCGCTTGTTCTTGTCCGTCAATGCTTATGCTTATCTGTCGAATAAACAGGGACTAGCTTATTTGCTATGTTATGCACACAAGTGCGGATTGCTTGTTAAAATTGATGGCCCTGACTGGAGAAATGTGGCTTATGGGATTACTAGTTCTAGATCATTTCTGCATTTTGATATTCGTAGGTTATTTGATTTGTATGTGGATATATTACGAGTTCCGCAGCGTGCGATACATATCGTTGCGCGGCGGAACGAGTGGCATGTATCCAAATACAAATAAAATAACCTTTTCATTATATACATAAATCACTCATAATGTATATGCACCTAAAATACACACAATTTAACTAAAATAAACAAATTCGTGGTGATTTAGAAGGAACTATTTTACGAGGTGAAACGTAGTTCCGGCACTGACCAATATGAACTGACCAATATGAACAATAGGAAAAAATATTGACGTCTTGCGTTGCATTGCGTTTCAATGTGAAACGAAAGTCCGTATATAATAAGGATGCATGTTGTTTGTTAAAAGCAGGACAGGTAAGGTGATTTATTGACTGAATGGTGATCAGTGTAGGGCCTCATCAGACTGCGTATCTACACAGGTCGCAAATGTTATAAGCCCCATTTCTTCTGCCACATCGACACATTGGGAATAGCGTATTTGCTAATGCTAATGGTATGCACACGTGTTAATTGCTTGTTAAACTACGCAATTGACTATAGTCTGTTTCGCGAAAGCTGCCCAAATTTTACGGCCATATAAACAATTCAAAAACAATATTGTTTTCGATAATATTAAATTAAAGGAAAATTTAAGAATGAGCCTTCTTTTTATTTCGTGAAATTTGGTCAAATATTGATTTTATTGCGAAAACAAAATTTCCCCATGTTAAATCCCCAGAGTGAAGATGTCTATGGGGATTTAACATGGGGAAATTTTTGTTAGAATTTCAGAAATACTGGACCGATTTTTAAAATTTAACTTTTGTTTTATTAGTTAGATCATTTCCAAGCTATCTAGCTAGGTTTCGGAGTCAATTTCCAATTTTTTCTTTTTTTGACTCCTCCCACAACTCCTCTACCTTTTTCCCCCATGTTAAATTCCCATAGAGAAATCAATTTTTCAACACGGACCCGGCTATTTCTAGATTCAGTCAGTACGTGAAATAATTGAGTTAAAAGATATAATTACTGGTCATTCCAGATATTTTACAGAACAAAACAGACATAGACTTACTATCAGGAGCGGACGAAATAATGTGGGGGCGGGGGCGGGGGCGTTTCACTAAACTTCGTACGACTAAAATGTTCGTAAGTGCAAAAGTATGATAGTCTGTAGATTTCACATTAACAACGTTTTCTTGTAAACAATTATTGGATTTACATTTACTGAGCATATGCTGCATATGCAGCCTATGCTCAATAAATGTAAATCCATCAATTGAAATTTCCAGACGATCCTAAATTTACACTTACGAACATTTTAGCCGTACGAAATTTAGTGTAACGGGCCCAAGGTTTTAAGTCCGGCCTGTTATAATTATGGTGTAAAGCAACCAATATCTTCGGACAATGCCAGGAACATTGCAGCTATGCCACTCTACTTTCACAAATCGATACATATATCACAAAGTCTAGCCTCACGAACAGCTTTAATTAGATACTCGCTGTTGAAGGGAATTGCAGATATATGTGGCTGTGGCTGGATAAATGGGGCTTATGGGATTTGTGACCAGTGTAACAAGCAATATGTCGTTATCAGGCTACAAGAGTTTGCTACACTCTTGTAGCCTGATAACGACATATTGCTTGTTAGAATAATGACGGGTGTTTCATTGATCGAATGGCAACTAGTGCAAATCTACACTGCAGCTGTCGCAAACCCCATAAGCCACAGTTCTTCCGTCACAGCCACATATACCGTGTGTATGATAAATAGAGAATACCAGTCTAGTGTCATTTGATATCATGAGTAGCACAAATGCGAGGAAATGCGTAGGAGTTGCTACAGTTTCTGACCAGAGCCTGGTAAACTTGATATTAAAATACACTACTGTCTGTTTCACGAAACCTGCCCAAATTGTACGGCCATATAAACAATGCAAAAGCAATATTTTTTTCGATAGTATTAAATTAAAGGAAAATTTAAGAATGAGCCTTCTTTTTATTTCGTGAAATTTGGTCAAATATTGATTTTATTGCGAAAAAAAAATTTCCCCATGTTAAATCCCCATAGACATCTTCACAGAGTGAAGATGTCTATGGGGATTTAACATGTGGAAATGTTTTAGAATTTCAGAAATACTGGACCGATTTTCAAAATTTAACTTTTGTTTTCTTAGTTAGATCATTTCCAAGCTATCTAGATAGGTTTTGTAGTCAATTTCCAAAATAAAAAAGTTTTTTTTCGAACAATATCACATTTTATTAAACTTTAAAGGTACATGCCCACTCAGCAGGTACACCATGTTCTTTATAGGAATTATATAAGTGTATACTTGTGTCACTATTCCACCAGTTCTAAAAAATACAAGTGCCCGCTATACAGATATAATCATTTAGTAATATTTATTTTACTGATAGTGACGCGCGGTGGTATCATGCTATTTTCATATGCAAATGAGGCATGATATATTTTAATTATTTATACTAATTAAGTGCGTCACCTGAAAAAAATAATATTTTCGACAGATTATAAAGTATGATCATTGCATATCAAAAATTAAACACAAAGAATAAATAATAATTTTAAGCAAACACAGTTATCGCCACTGGTATCAGTGTGGAAATTTACGTCTGATATAAAATGTATAACAATGCCAATCAATACGTGGGGTAATGGTGAATTAATGTTTATTTTGACAGAAAATGTCTCAGATGAAGAATATAAGAACATGTTATGCCTACTGAGTGGGCATGTACCTTTAAGAATGAGCATTCTTTTTATTTCGTGAAATTTGGTCAAATATTGATTTTATTACGAAAAGTGAGTTCTCTATGAGAATTTAACTTGGCGAAAAAGGATTGAAATTGATTCTGAAATCTAGCTAGATATATTGGAAAGGATCTAAGAAAACAAAAGTTACATTTTGAAAATCGGTCCACTATTTCTGACATTAGAAAAAAATCCTCATAGACATCATCACAGAGTGAAGATGTCATTGTGGATTTAACGTGTGGAAATTGGTTTTTTGCAATAAAATCAATATTGGACAATATTTCACGAAATAAAAAGTAGGTTCATTCTCATATTGTGCTATAATACCGGACGAAGTGAACTTTCACGCCTAAGTAACTGGAATATTCTATTTTATATCTGGGCCATTCTATTAATCAGAAAAGGGTGACATTCATAAAAAGAAATACAGAAAATATCCACAAAGAGTACAGGGGTCCGTTTCACTAAACTTCGTACAACTAAAATGTTCGTAAGTGCAAATTTAGGATCGTCTGAAAATTTCAATTAATGGATTTACGTTTATTGAGCATAGGCTGCCTATGCGCAATAAATGTAAATCCAATAATTGTTTACAAGAAAACATTACAAGAAATGTAATATACAGACTATCATAATTTTGCACTTACGAACATTTTAGTCGTACGAAGTTTAGTGAAACGGGCCTCAGATCTTGAGGCGGTTCGTTACGTGCGGTCCTTCGTGATCTATAATGTGTACTAATATTGGGATAGATGAATGTAGTGTTAAAAGGATGGTTTTGATTTAAAATGATGTGGACATTATTACGGTTTCTCATCATTGACGTCATTCAACCAAAACAAAAGTCAACAAAACATGTTTCCGCTGATTTTCCAGATAAGGACGGAATTGCAATCCAATAACATTTCCAAACTATACTGTAAGAATGTCTTTCTTCCAACAAAAGCACTGTTCGTCCGCGGACAACCGTGCTCCAAGTAATTCATCTTACGCCCACATCCATACAACTTGAATGTCTACTATGTGTTTCACGAAACCTTCCCACAGTGTATGGCTGTATTTATAAACAATGCAAAAACATTTTTTTCCGATAATATTAGATTTTATAAAAATTTAAGAATGAACCTTCTTTTTATTTCGTAAAATTGGGTCAAATATTGATTTTATTGCGAAAAGACAATTCCCTGGGACCGATTTTCAAAATTTAACTTGTGTTCTTATGTGCATTATGAAATTAGTTCCACTATTTCTCAAATTAGAAAACATGTTAAATTCCCATATACTTTAAAGGTACATGCCCACTCAGTCGGCACAAAACGTTCTTTATATCAGAGATATCAATTGAGACATTTTCTAGCAAAATACACATTAATTCACCATTCATTCATTAATTCACCATTCATTCATTAATTCACATTATTCACATTCACATTCATTAATTCACCATTCATTCATTAATTCACCATTCATTCATTCGGCTTATATTTAAGGGTGGGAATTGGTTCGAACACCTTCTATCTAACGATCTATATTGTTTGTTAGAAGCAGGATGGGTGCTTCATTGATTAAATGGTGAACAGTGCAGATCCTGATCAGACTGTGCGGATGCACAGGCTGATCTGGATCTACACTGGTCACAAAACCCATAAGCCCAATTTCTCCAGTCACAGCCACAATTTAGTATTTAATAGAGGGTTACATGTTTGTACAGTGTACTTTGGAACAATTCCACACATTAAATAATTTAAAATGTTTACATAAAATAAAAAGAAACAGCATGAACAATACAAATAGTCTATAACAATATAAGAATTTAGATGTACGAGGTTAAGCTGCCCAAATTTTTCGGCCATATAAACAATTCAAAAACCATATTGTTTTCGATAATATTAAATTAAAGGAAAAATTAAGAATGAGCCTTCTTTTTATTTCGTGAAATTTGGTCAAATATTGATTTTATTGCGAAGGGGAATTTTTTTTTAAATTTAGAAATACTGGACCGATTTTTAAAATTTAACTTTTGTTTTCTTAGTTAGATCATATCCAAGCTATCTAGTCCGGGTTCGGAGTCAATTTCCAATTTTTTTCGTTTTTTGACTCCTCCCACACTTCCTTACCACTTAGACAAATCAATTTTTCGTAATAAAATCAATATTTGACCGAATTTCACGAAATAAAAAGAAGGCTCATTCTTAAAGTTTCCTTTAATTTAATATTATCGAAAATAATATTGTTTTTGAATTGTCTATATGGCCGTAAAATTTGGGCAGCTTTCGTGAAACAGACAGTAACTACACGTAGGGCCAACTCCAGGGTATGGATGGTCGATTCCAATGAGTTTCCAGATTATGTATTGATAACTTGACGTCAAGCTCACGACACAACAAAAATGTCCTTTTTACGGTGGCATAGAGGTGACATTTGCAGCATTTATTTTATATCGTGGCCACGACTTAGTATCTCGTGGCCACAACTTAGCTATGTCGTGGCCACGACTTAGTATCTCGTGGCCACGACTTAGTATCTCGTGGCCACGACTTAGCTATGTCGTGGCCACGAGATAGCTTAGCCAATCAGATTTGTCGCTCTATCGATGTCCCCCTTTCGGCAAACAAAAATCAACTATTTCCAAAGTGCTGTCAAAACATGTTTGTATTGAGAAAGAAGGTAAAAGCAACAGCAGACGACACTTTTCGTGTTCAGCAGTCTAAGGTTTAGATATAGAGGAAATCATCCACTTAGGATATAAAATAGCGGCAATTACAGAGAGGGTGTTGTTGTAGAGGTTCGACTGTATTAAGCGAATGGATATTACTTGAACAACACACCTTGAACAACGAACACTGAACAACGCTGTTGTTTTGTTACGAGCTCGGGGTCAATTATACGCAGCCCCGCAGGCGACATGGATTTTTTTATTAATTAGTTCCCACGAAATAACAATTCGTTCCCTCAATTTAACAATTCGTTCCCTCGAATAAACAATTCGTTCCCACGATATAACAATTCGTTCCCACGAAATGACAATTAGTTCCCACGATATAACAATTCGTTCCCTCAAATTAACAATCAATTCCCTCGAATTAACAATTCATTCCCTCGAATTGACAATTCATTCCATCGAATTGACAATTCGTTCCCACGATATAACAATTCGTTCCAACGAACAGACAATTCGTTTCCACGATATAACAATTCGTTCCCTCGAATTAACAATTCATTCCCACGATATAACAATTCGTTCCCACGAACAATTCTTTCCCACGATATAACAATTCGTTCCCATGAAATAACAATTCGTTACCGTGGGAACGAATTGCTAAATTGAGGGAACGAATTGTTTATTCGTGGGAACGAATTGTTGATTCGAGGGAACGAATTGTTAAATTGAGTGAACGAATTAATAAAAAAATCCATGTCCCCTGCAGGGCTCCGTACATATGAACCGGGAATCGATAGGGAAATGTACCCATCCACACCATCAACGCAGAGACACGCACGGCTGTATGACATCGCTAAACAATCCCGTCCTCTCCATTCAACCAACAAACCAATTATGCCCCATCCCAGTTCCCAAATGTCTACAAGTCGGTTCAAATCCCAATACCAGACGCGTCTATGTGATGTCACCGGTGTAATATAGCGGGTCATGTGAAATGTGGGATTAAAGGTACATGCCCACTCAATAGGCATAACATGTTCTTTATAGGAATTAAATAAGTGTATAATTGTGTCACTCTTCCACCAGTTCTAAAAAATACAATTTCCCGCTATACAGATATAATCATTTAGTAATATGTATCTTACTGATAGTGACGCGCGGTGGTATCAGGCTATTTTCATATGCAATTGAGGCATGATATTTTTTAATTATTTATAGTAATTAAATACGTCACCTAAAAAATAGTATTTTCGACAGATTTGAAGTATGATCATTGCACATCAAAAAATAAATACGGAGAATAAATAGTAATGTCCGTTAACATTTTAAGGAAACACCATTATCGCCCCTGATATCAGTGTGGAAACTTACGTCTGATATGAAACGTATAATAATGCCAGTCAATACGTGGGGAAATGGTGAATGAATGTTTATTTTGCCAGAAAATGTCTCAGATGATGTCTCTGATATAAAGAATCGTCTGTGCCTACTGTACTGATTTCATAAGAAACGAATCTGTGACTCGTTTCTTATGATGCCAGTCAACGAACTTAATAAATATTATATTAAGTCAACACCAACAAGTTAGATTATATCAGAGATATACATACAGTCGTAGGCTATGTCACTGATTATATTCATTGCGTAACACATCACCATACATTTAAACGTTACTGATCACCTAACGAGGTTTCTGCAGCACTCGCACACGCTGCGTTATTACACTTGAACACGCATTTATGCAATGAAACATGAAGTCTATACGGTGATAGCTTTGCTGTCAAATCGGACACGTGAAGTACAGATGGTTACAGATATGACATTTGCTTTTAACTGTGGCGAATATAACCGGTATATATTCGTGTGTAATAATTAATGGAATGTGTAGCAAATGCATTAACCCTTACAATGGTTGATGAACAGTTTGTCGTATACTTTGTTTAATAGTTATAGTTCATATATTGAAAGTGAACGTGAATGGGTTTAAGTCCCAGCAACATGATACGCGTTTGATTCAAAGATAATTGATTCGTAAATGTGAATATATGTATAACATTTATGTGAACACTGCCTCTTTACTGTATCATATAAGGCACCTGGGGTGGCCAAGTCGGCCAGCTTTGTGTGTTCCAGACAACAGCCAGTTTCACCTGTTCTGCCGTTTGACAAAGAACACAAAATGTGAAGTAGAACATATGATATAATGTAGCTAATCACATGTGCCAGTAGAACGGGCTCCTATAAATAATATTACACCAAACTGTAAAATATGTCAGTTTTCTGGACAGGTTTGTACCCGTGTTTTAACAACACGAACCACCATTATAAATAGCTTCATACACAGAAAAACGCACAGTGTACCACTTTTACTTGGCAAACCACACAACACATACCATATATAATTCCAGCACAAAAATATTTACACAATTCCCTAACATTTGATTGGTCCGTAGCAAGTCTCTGTCCAGAATTTATATCCCAGTAAACTCCATGCCGAACTACTTTCCGTAACCGTCAGGCGCAGTTAAAATAATTCTTAAGAAAACGGAAAATAAACACATTTTCTTGATGAATTTATTTCAAATGCTGGAATTATAAGGAATGAATGGCATTTTTGTGGAATTTATCGGGGATATAAACTTGGAAAAGTCGCGGGAATACTGGACGAGGCCTTCCGGCCTTCGTCCAGTATTCCCGCGACTTTTCCAAGTTTATACCCCGATAAATTCCACAAAAAGGCCATTCATTCCTATAATATACCCACTTCTGTACTCTCTTGTCGGCTATCAAATCCAGTGACATGTAAGCAGTTACCTGTGTGTATTGTCCCTGGTGTATACTCACCTACTATGCGAGAGTTGATATGGCTTTACCTATGGGTAACGCGTACACTAAAAATAGGCTGTGCACCAGATTGAACAGTTTACACATCAACATTTATTTTGAGATTGATGAACGAAATGCTCAGATATCTCGTCTTTTGTATAGTTTACTGGCATAATATGTATAGCTTGCCGTTGTCATTTATGTCTCTTATGTATTGCACCAAATTTTATTTTATTTACTGTCATATTATTTGTTGTATGTGCCAAACGTACGAAGTGGTGGAACCGTACGATGGTTTGTACATACAAAGATGGCGGAGATGGCAACTCAATGCTCCATATAGAATACAGTAACGAGGCAATATTCACATAATTTATTATGTTATATTCATATCACTCTTATGAAGCAATTATTATTGAAGTCAAGTGTATCTATCTATTACAATACTTTAAGGTCATATATAGACGGGACTAATTCTAAAGTCAGAACAGACCGATGGGAATGAAATACACTGTATGCATTGTTCACGCCTAGGGTGAGGATTGAACTCACAACATCCAGTATTGAAGCCCAATGTCATACCCCCTAGACCTAGCACAGAAATCAGTTTATTAAAATTATTCAATATGTGAACTAGATAACTATTTTTACGTTTAGCCTGCCCCTTCGCGTGCACATGTTTGTTTGAATAGCGTCCCTCCCCTAAACGCGCTTTAGAATTGCGATACAATGCACAGGTAGAAGACTCGGACCTGTGACACAAACACAAATGCCCATAAAAAATCCATTACCCCACCCACTTGGTCTCGTACAGTACTATGTTCTATTTATCTATATAAACAGAACATAGTACTGTACGAGACCAAGTGGGTGGAGTAATGTTTTTTTTTTCATCGGCATTTTTGTGTGTGTCACCGGTCCGTGTCTTCCGCCTGTGATACAATGTTGTGATTGCCAGGTTTGATACCAAAGCGTGCACCCGTGATGTTTCTTGTGAACTTCTGATACCAAGACGTTATCTCTGGTTCTAAATACAGCAGTGTACTTACTGCGAACAATTAATAATTAATTTAACCGATATTGGTGAAAGGGATGCAGTATGTGATTATTTGATACGAAATGCTGTGCTTTCATCGGTGGAGAAACTGGGGCAAACAAAACATGCATTTATTTACCAAAATAGGCATTCGTACGGAGCCCCGCAGGTGACATGGATTTTATTTTATTAATTCGCTCCCACGTTGAGGGAACGACTATAGAGAATAGTAGGTTAGTGCCGTGGATGGGAAAACATATCTCGCAAGGCTTAGGAAACGGGATGGGCGAGGCTCTGCCGAGCACATCCCGTTTCCGTGCCGCGCCAGATATGGTTCCCATTCACGGCACCAACCTACTATTCTATTTATCCCGTCAACACATAATAAAAATAGCTCTAAATGCAATAAAAATAGCCCCAGCCACCACACATATGTATACACAGTGATTAGGTCGTATTGACAGGATATCAAAAAGTTTCACGGCAGCGTGTTTCACGGCACATACGCACTGTGTTGACGGGATAATGTTAATTCCCACGAAATAACAATTCGTTCCCTTAATTTAACAATTCATTGCCTCGAATTAACAATTCGTTCCCGTGGATCGAATTGTTAAATTGAGGGAACGAATTGTTATTTCGTGGGAACGAATTAATAAAAAAAAAAAATTCTAAGTCCCCTGCGGGGCTCCGTACATTCACACTATAATAACACGATGCATTAAAACTTACAGTACACTACAACTGTCTGTATCATGAAACCTGTCCAATTTTGTTTCGATAATATTAAATTTTATCCAGATTTAAGAATGATCCTTCTTCTTATTTCGTAAAATTTGGTCATATAGTTATTTTATTACGAACACGTATAGTTATTTTATTACGAACACGTATTTCTCTATGGCAATTAACATGGGGAAAAAGAGCTGCAGAACATGGAGGAGGAGTCGAAAAACGAAAACTTTTGGAAATTGACTGAAATCTAGATAGATAGCTTGGAAATGGAAAACAAAAGTTAAATCGGTCCACCATTTCAGAAATTAGAAAAAATCTCTTGTTAAACCCTCATAGAAGAAGTATATGGGGATTTAACATGGGGAATTTTTTTTTCTTCAAAATAAAATCAATATTGGACTAAATTTCACGAAATAAAAATATGGGTCATTCTGTTTACTGTTTTTGCATTGTTTATATAGCCGTAAAATTTGGGCAGGTTTCATGAAACAGACAGTAGTGTAATACACAGGTAATTTAGACAACTACATAATTAATACATGTTAGGCGATCAGTACAACTTCAATATGTGATGTTATGCTTATGCAATGCATGGAAGCTAACGTTTGTGTCGATTCAATACGATATTAATTACACGTGTTAACTGAAATCAGTACACTTGTTTAATAAATATTATATTAAGTCAAATCGCAGATCATATAACAGCTCTATTTTAAATACTTAGTAATCTAGTTAAAGTAAAGTGAGCTAAATGCATGATGAAAATAATATACCCTACATACTGTGAATTATTGAAAACAACAATAAGTACAGTGATATCATACATAATACGCCATGCATTAACGATAATTCATTCAAGTGACATTCGTAGCAAATAACATCAATTTGAATATCAAAAGAACATAGTATTGAAATACCGTTACAACGCCGGGCTTAAAGGTACATGCCCACTCAGTAGGTTATAATATAGGAATGAATGGCGTTTTTGTGGAATTTATCGGGGTATAAACTTGGAAAAGTCGCGGGAATACTGGACGAAGGCCGGAAGGCCTCGTCCAGTACTCCCGCGACTTTTCCAAGTTTATATCCCCGATAAATTCAACAAAAAGGCCATTCATTCCTTATAATTCCAGCATTTGAAATAAATTAATCAAGAAAATGTGTTTATTTTGACAGACGGCAGCCATTTGTTTACATTGACAGCACTGACAGCGCACCTGTAGAAAGTAGTTCGGCGTGGGAGTTTACTGTGATATACGTTTTGGACAGAGACTTGCTACGGGCCAATCAAATGTTAGGGAATTGTGTAAATATTTTTGTGCTGGAATTAGTATAGGGAGACAGTTAGTTTTTTATATTCTGTAGATATGACAGTTTCTGGCAAAATAAACATTCATTCACCATTATCCCACGTATTGATTGGCATTATTATACATTGTATATCAGACGTAAATGTTCACACAGATATCAGGGGCGATAACCGTGTTTCCTTAAATGTTAACGGACATTACTATTTATTCTCCATTTTTATTTTTTGATGTGCAATGGTCATACTTTATAATCTGTCGAAAATATTATTTTTGTCTGGTGACACATTTAATTAGTATAAATAATTAAAAAATAGCATGCCCTATTTGCATATGGAAATAGCCTGATACCACCTCGAGTCACTATCAGTAAAATAAATATTAGTAAATGATTATATCTGTTTAGCGGGCACTTGCAATTTTTAGAACTGGTGGAATAGCGACACAATTATACACTTATTTAATTCCTATAAAGAACACTTTGTTCCTACTGAGTGGGCATGTACATTTAAGAAAATGAAGTCATGGTACGTTTGACAAGGCGTAAACAAAAAGAGGTTTGTTTCCTGTTACCCGACCGACCGTCTAGTTTTACCCCCGATTGTATTTTTTTTATTGTCAATTTTACATCGGTCCCGGAAATGTCATGACCGCGTTTTTTACCTGTCCCGTATCCAACATGGCCGGCGAGAGCAACAGTTTCATTGCTCTGCGATGTTTTTGGTGCAAGGTCAACGAGATTCGGGTGGTAGACCATGGCTCGTCGATAAATGGCATTTAAAACATGGTCCACACCAAATTTACGCCATTTAAGGCCACTTGCTCTGTAAGTATTGGCGATTTACAGCGTTAGAATTGTGTTAGAATTGTGTGTCATGTGTTTTCGCGGCATGAAATTTTTGAAGGGAAAATAAGTTATTTCCTAATATGACATGAAATAAAAAAAAAAAAATGTTACAGTTGTGTAATTGTTTACTTTAGTGTGTCTAACAATTGATTCTAGATACACTATGACTTTTGACTATTTGTCCTGTCAAATATTAATGCTTCAATATTGGACTATTCCAGTAAACATACATACTCCCCCTGTGGAAGAGATATTCATGTGACACAGTCCATCCCCTACATTTCTTTTGTTCGTCACCCTCCCTACATTTTGTGGTGATCATCGCCCTTACATTTTGTTCTCTTCCACAGGGCAGTAGGTATATTAACAGCGGTATCACAAATTGATTCACCCAACCCGGTCTGACTAAATTACAATGATACATACAGTAAAAAGTTTAAAAAAAAAAATCCCTACGTACCGACCATATCTTTTTCGGACCCGTAACAGGAAACAAACCTTTTTTTTTTTTAGGCCCAATTACCATTTACGAAAAATAGTGAAAATTAAATGTTTCTATAGAATTACTAAAACGTCCAGGTGAGACATTATTACAGTGTACATCAACAGTATTACATGTGTATCAGCATAAAGTAATGTGCATACAAACAGGGCTCCAGATAAGGAATTAGTAATTGGATATTGCCACTCCATCATTTCTGAAGCAATTGAGTATTTCAAAATTTTGATTGGTTAAAATAAAATCACACTACTGTTTACACATCAACAGACAGCAATTATTGAATAGTTTGCATCAAAATGAAAACAAGTCTTGGTATTTCATTAGAATTGTCTCCTTGGAGACAATTCTAATGAAATACCAAGATGTGTTTTCATGGAAAATAAGAAAAATATGCTATATTTATGTCTGTTTATTGTTTTCTGCAGCATGGTAAAGGTACCACACATTTTGTATTGCTTTTTGATACTCGCTACTTCTGATTTCAATCGGGTTTTCGGCAATTTTAATTTTAATTGGGTATTTAAGCAAATACGCAGCTTATCGGGAGCGCTGATACAAATAAGTGAATAGTTGAATAAAATGCAAAGTTAAATGGAGTGCTAGGTTAACATGCATAAATCTACATGTATAAAGCATCTACAATATATTAGTATATATTCAAATGTAAATAATACTTCATTAATAATACACGAATGGATACATACAAATGAAAACATTGGCATGCAGATTTTCTTAAAGAATGAAAAACACTGTGAAAGCATCGAACAAAATGATAAATCACATGCAAGTATTAAACCTGAGAATGCGAAGATTGTCGTCTGCTTATGTTTTATACTTTTGCCTCTATTCTCCGGTTAAAAACATGGTTTGGCAGCACTTTAGAATCATATCCATTGGAAATGATTCTAAAATGCTGTCAAACTATGTTTTTTGTTAATAACGTAAAAGTGGAAATAAAAAATAAACAGCAGGAGACAAAATTAAATATACAGTATTGTAAGGAAATCCCAATAATTCAGTGGAATATCACGTGCTTCTCTCTAATGGACCAGTAGTACTAGTTTCGTGTCATAAACAATACCAAACAGGTATGTATTTCGATATCAAGTTTATCAGGCCGTCTAGAATGTATTTATATCAAGTTTATCAGACACCGTCTATAATGTATTGACATCAAGTTTATCAGGCTGTCTATAATGTATTTATATCAAGTTTATCAGGCGACGTCTAGAATGTATTGACATCAACAGGCCGTCTAGAATGTATCGATATCAAGTTTATCAGGCGACGTCTATAATGTATTTACTTTAAACAATATTTTATTCATCAAATACAAGTGATAAATGACACATGATAACTAATGGGATTTGACCGAAAGCAGAACTTATCGTGGTCATCTCCCATATAAACTGCCTTCACATGGTACAATATGAGTATGAAGCGGTCAATGCAGGCAATGTTCGCTAAGTAAGAATGAAAAGATGCATTACGGATTCCAAATGAAAGGTAAGTAGTCAACAGAAAAGATAATAAGTGTGACAGAAGAGAAGAATGATAGAAAATGAAATAGAACTGGTAACGATAGAAATATTTGCATGCACGCAAACACGCTGCACTACAAACTTGTGACGTTAGGATCAATGTTTGAAATTTCGATATACGTGTAATTAATGTGAAAAGCGTTTAGTCTCAAGAATGTACTCCTGAGTTTGTAGGGATATGTTTACGTTTGTTTCGTAGCTCTCGTCTAAAATGCCGAAGAGTAGGTGGTGTTCAGTGAGGTTTGGACGAAGTTCTGAAAGGATATTATTTCGTAAGTTCGAATAACGCTGACATCTGAGTAAGAAGTGCTCAGTCGTTTCAACCGAACCACAGTTGCTGCAAAGGGGGCTATTGACAATATTTTTACGAAAAAGGTGATCATTTATGGAACTACATTCCAGTCTGAGTCGTGCGTGCAGAATTTGTCCAAATCGTGTTCCAGCATAGTAGTACTTTGGGATAGCAGTGGGTGTGCCACGGATTGCAGACTTAAATGTAGATAAGGATGATGCGTTTTTCGCTTAGGTATCGAGATTATTCCATGCGCGAAGAGTAGATGGAAGAAACGAATTGGAGAATATGCAGGTTCTAGATCGCGGTATTGGAAAGTCATTTGAGTTGCGCAATGGGTAATTTGACCTCTCTCCAACTCGTGGAGGAACAAGATTAGATAGAAACGATGGTACTAGTTTATTAATCATTGTATACATCATTATCAATGTGTGGCGATCTCGTCTGACCTGCAATGTTTTCCATCCCGTTTCAATGTATAAGTTTTCAATTTTACACAGTTTGGTCGCACCTGTAACTATTCTAGCCGCTTCAATTTGAACACTCTCAAGCTTTTTTTTATCCCCATTAGTACAATTGTCCCAAACGATACTACTGTATTCTAACAGCGGTCTGATAAATGAAAGATACATTTTTTCTAACGCTAGTCTATCTATTCGAAATGTTAAACCCTTAAGTATGTTTATTTTTTGCCAAGCTTTCTTAACTATGGAATCGACATGTACATGCCAATCACCGGACTTTGAGATAGTTAGTCCAAGGTGTTTGTGCTCAGTTACGGTATTAATATGACTGTTGCTGAAAACCAGCGGTAGATGGACAGGGTTATTCGACTTTAAAGAAAAAAGTAGTTGCTCTGTTTTGCTGGGGTTAAATTTAACAAGCTATTTTTCTGTCCATGTATTAACTATCTCAAGATCTTGATTTAGCGGATGTGCAGAGTTTACAGGGTCGTCAACTATGATATATATACTAGTATCGTCTGCGAATAGACGGATATTTGAATGGATATCATTCACAATATCATTTATATATACTAATCAAAGTACTGAAAGTACTGACTGGCGGGAGACAAGTAGCCACTTGTGAATTTGCATACTCAGAAATTCCTTGTTAGAAATATATTCGATGTTGATTATTGGATGTACAATCTGCAAATTTGGAGAACTTGATCAGTTACTGGTGTTTGTAAAATGCAGCCTGCTCTAAACACAAATAGGTTGATGAAGCAAAGGTGCTTTGTGTCCGACTAATAAACCGTTTTACGAGGTATATTGCAGACGTATTATGTGAAATCTTTTCAAAATTATGACTGGGCGTAGGCCTGCATACGTGTATGCTGCATGAACGGCAAAATGTTTTCATGAATTTTGTTTCGCTCACCCAGAGGGTAAATTTTCGAAAATCGCCCGTAAACCACAATATGAAAAAGAAATGGTCTTCGACGTCGCATTGCGACTGCGTGGTACACGATACGGGGGGCGTCTCAATAACAGCAATTTGTTCTCTTCAAAAGTAAATTTGGGCATGCCAACTATTTTACACATAATGTTGAGCATTGCCGTTGCTATTAATAACTTGCTTTCAGTTCACTCGCTGACTTTAAATGTCACCTGACTGTTGTTAATTGCGAACGCAAATTGAGCCTATTGAGACGTCCCCTGATGAACAGAGAGCCACTTCCGAAAGTAGACCCCTGCAAACGGCCAGAATCACGATCCCAATAGCGTGGAGACGGTATGTCTCCCGCCAAAAACAGCAAGGGTCCTAAAATAGATCCCTGTGGCACATCAGCAGACACATTTGATTCCATTCAGAGCTTTGCCCATTGATTACCACCCTTTGCAGACGATCTGTTAGATAGTTTTCAAGCCATTCAAGAAGAGTTCCATCTATACCAAAAGTTCGCAGTTTGAAAATTAATCCCTTGTGCCACACTCTGTCAAATGCCTTACTAATATCAAATAATACAACACGAACGTATTGCCCTTCATCAACTGCCTGACAAAAGGTGTGGTAAATAGAGAGAAGTTGGTTTGTGGTTGAGTCCCCTGGTACAAAGCCAGACTGAAATGGGGTAAGAAGTTATAGATATAAAGTTATATAGATATTTGTGAACGTTCCATTAATTTTCCTACGCAACTCAAGACAGAAATTGGTCGATAGTTCGAAGGTAAAGCAGGATTTTCTTTTTTAAATACTGGTGTAACATTAGCTTGTTTCCACTGAGTGGGGAATGTTGAAGTGCTAAGAGAATGATTAAAAAATGTAGCTAGTGGTGCTACTAAGGAATTGTTTGCCTCTTTGAGGACACGTGGGTGGATAAGATCTGGCCCAGATGCTATCGTGGGGTTTAGAGAAGAAAATACGTTAGAAACGTCTGAGATTGTGATATTAACTGACGTTAAAGAGATAATAGAGGGGGGAGATGTTGGTGGTGGTAAGATCATATATTGTTGACTGTGAAGTAAATTTTTTATTTAAAATGAATGCTTTATCGGAATGTATTTATATCAAGTTTATCAGACACAGCCTAGAATGTATTGATATCAAGTTTATCAGACGACGTCTAGAATGTATTGTCTGGTATCAAGTTTATCAGACACCAACATTACCCAACATTTGCAAACACTGTCTCTGCATGATCTACATTGTAGGACAGTATTTTTCAGATATCTTAGAAATATCCGTGACTTGATTATAGGAATGAATGGCCTTTTTGTGGAATTTATCGGGGATATAAACTTGGAAAAGTCACGGGAATACTGGACGAGGCCTTCACGAAGGCCTGAAGGCCTCGTCCAGTATTCCCGCGACTTTTCCAAGTTTATATCCCCGATAAATTCCGCAAAAAGGCCATTCATTCCTTATAATTCCAGCATTGGAAATAAATTCATTAAGAAAATGTGTTTATTTTCCGTTTTCTTAAGAATTATTTTAACTGCGCCTCACGGTTACGGAAAGTAGTTCTGCGTGGGAGTTTATTGGGATATAAATTTTGGACGGAGACTTGCAACGGACCAATCAAATGTTAGGGAATTGTGTAAATATCTTTGTGCTGGAATTATTAATGGTATATCCCACACATGAGCATGTAACTACCAATGCCAGATATTTAGGGGTGAAAGGGTTAATTCAATTTCTTTATTTTCCCTCAACGAGGGTGGATCCTGACACAGATATAGTAATTATTCTGATTATACCAGATTAAACTTCGTACGGCTAAAATGTTCGTAAGTGCAAATTTAGGATCGTCTGGAAATTTCAATTGCTGGATTTACATGTTATTACATTACATTTATTAGGCAGAATATGCTCAATAAATGTAAATCCAAAAATTGTTTACAAGAAAACAATGTTAATGTGAAATTTACAGACTATCATATTTTTGCACTTACGAACATTTTAGTCGTACGAAGTTTAGTGAAACGGGCTCCTGAATCGTGATCTGTTCGGAAAATCGTTCCCATGATTTGTCCTGCAAATGTAATATCACAGACACAAGGTCACCGCCTGCTGCCATCGCCTCTAACCATTTATTTCCTATTTATTTAGAAATCCGTATAGGCTATTATTGATTTTCACGGCATGTCCAGTACAGGCAATATATGGCTATGACAGGAGAAATTGGGATTATGGGATTTGTAACCAGTGCAGCTATTGATCAAATAGCACATTGCTATAGCCTGATAACGATATATGTCGCTTATTAGAAGGATACCGAGTGTTTCATTGATGGATTGGCGAACAGTGTAGATCCTGATCAGCCTATGCATCCGCAAATGGGCCCATAGGCCCTATTTATCCTGCCACAGACACATATCGCTATTGCCAGAATTAGACCGGCAACTATTAAATCGTTGGTGGTATGGAAATCTCAATTAC
Source organism: Conchocele bisecta (assembly GCA_029237695.1). Lineage (NCBI taxonomy): Eukaryota > Metazoa > Mollusca > Bivalvia > Lucinida > Thyasiridae > Conchocele > Conchocele bisecta. The sequence goes on along the minus strand of CM055269.1, from coordinate 107,829,936 downwards.
TCGGCGGCGTAGCTCTGGTCATAGAGAATACCAGGCTAATGTATTTTGATATATTGAATGTATCAAGCGAGGCTAGGAAACGCGTAGGAATTCCGAGGCTCGCCATTTACGAGCCAGGACTGATACCTAGAGAATACCAGGCTAGTTTATTTTCATATCACGTTTACCAGGCAAGGGTCTGCTGATATCAAGTATCAAGTTTACCAGGCAAGTGTATTTTGATATCAAGCTTAACATGCTTTACCAGGCAAGTGTATGTTGATGTCAAGCTTATCAGGCTTTACCAGGCAATGGTCTTTTGATATCACGTTTAACAGGCAAGGGTCTTTTGATATCACGTTTAACATGCAAGGGTATTTTGATATCAAGTTTACCAGGCAAGGGTATTTTGATATCAAGTTTACCAGGCAAGGGTATTTTGATATCAAGTTTACCAGCCAATGGTGTTTTGATATAAAGTTTTCCAGGCAAGGGTATTTTGATATCAAGTTTACCAGGCTTTACCAGGTAAGGGTATTTTGATATAAAGTTTACCAGGCTTTACCAGGTAAGGGTATTTTGATATCAAGTTTACCAGGCTTTACCAGGTAAGGGTTTTGTGATATCAAGTTTACCAAGTTTTACCAGGTAAGATTTTTTTTATATCAAGTTTACCAGGCAAGGGACTTTTGATATCACGTTTAACAGGCAAGGGTAGTTTGATATCAAGTTTACCAGACAACGGTATTTTGATATCACGTTTACCAGGCAAGGGTATTTTGATATCAAGTTTACCAGGCTTTACCAGGTAAGGGTATTTTGATATAAAGTTTACCAGGCTTTACCAGGTAAGGGTTTTGTGATATCAAGTTTACCAGGCAAGGGTCATTTATATCAAGTTTACCAGGCAAGGGTATTTTGATATCAAGTTTACCAGGCTTTACCAGGTAAGTTTTTTGTGATATCAAGTTTATCAGGCAATGGTCATTTATATCAAGTTTACCAGGCAAGGGTATTTTGATATCAAGTTTACCAGGCTTTACCACGTAAGGGTTTTGTGATATTAAGTTTACCAGGCAAGGGTCTTTTGATATCAAGTTTACCAGGCAAGGGTCATTTATATCAAAGTTTACCAGGCAAGGGTATTTTGATATCACATTTACCAGGCAAGGGTATTTTGATATCAAGTTTACCAGGCAAGGTTGTTTTGATATAAAGTTTACCAGGCAAGGGTACATGTATTTTGATATCAAGTTTACCAGGCAATGTTGTTTTGATATAAAGTTTACCAGGCAAGGGTACATGTATTTTGATATCAAGTTTACCAGGAAAGTCTAGGAAAAACGTATACATTTGATCCGATGGGCGCCTGGGAATTCCTACCATTTTCCGAGAGGATCCAGATAAACCTGAATGGAATACATTGGAAATATATTTATATTTATCAGGTACGCCTTATGATGGGATACTGTAATGTGGTTTTAGTTGAAAAGAAGCGGACTTGTTTGCGCTGCATCATTAAATTGACATTATTTGGTAATACCATGTGACGTCTTTCGACCAATGAAACTCTAGCTCTGAATCCTGTGTGACCCGGGTATGCGCACAAACTCAATGCATGATTTGAGTCACAGTTAGATCACGGCTCGTCCGCATGTACGAGTAGATGATCCGCGAGCTTTAGCGAGTGGATAATCGATCGTACATACGGACGAACGTGATCTAACGGTGTCATCACATCATCATGTCCATACATTGCCCATGCGCTGTGTAAATGCAGAAACAGAACCAGAAAATGTCTCAAAGATGTGACAATACTGTGCTATCAGCAAGTGTGTATTAGGCCAATGCAAGTCTTTACCTGATACAATTGGACATTTGTCGCCAGTAAATATTAACCATTTCACCCCTAAATAACTGGCATGCACTGTAGCATGTTAAGTTTGAGTCTGTTTCGAGCCGGCTCATCGGGATCTACACCATTTGCAAATATTAGGAAAGAGGTACCTAGTGTTGAAACGTCTAACGAGTCTAATGTTCGGCCAACGGATAGTTGAAATATCGACCAGAAAACCACTAATATTCAACTGATAAAAAGCGCATCGTCTCAATCAAATGCGAAAGTGATATTGCATATCTTTGATAACTCTGACGCGTAGACTGATATGATACAATCATGTATCGCACAACTGATGTCCCGACACTGGCTTCGATCAATTAATAGCTTACTAATTGCTTATTGACCAATGTTCTGTTTTGGCCAACCCCATGTCTGTGAATATGCTATCTTCACAATAATACAATCCCATATCACATGGAATGGTATCGTGACATCAGCTCATGATGTTCAACATATATGTGACTGGAGAAATGGGGCTTATGGGATTTGTGACCAGTGTAGCTCCTGATCAAATAGCACACTCCTGTAACCTGATACCAGTCTATATTCCTTGTTAGAAGCTTGACGGGTGTTTCATTGATGGGATGGCGAACAGTGCAGATCCTGATCAGACTGTGCGGATGCACAGGCTGATCTGGATCTACACTGGTCGTAAAACCCATAAGCCCCATTTTTTCAGTCACATATTATGAAAATTATGTCTCGCGCAACTGACAACTTGGCACGCAAAATGCGCAACGCAATATGGGACAAGCCATGAGTTTGCATCTAAGAATATGTGCGATATCTCATGAAAAATATTTACAAAATGTATGCTATTTTCCGTAAATATAGTCGAAAATTGACAAAACGTCAGGAGCAAATGCGGAATAGAATTCCGAATTCGCTATGAAATTTTCGTAAACATTCGACACCATTCACAGAATATATCGAAGTTTCTGTAAGTATGTTTCATGAAAAATTCACACATCTTATTATGTACAAAACTGCATAGCTTTTCTCATATGGGCAACGTAAAATAATAATTGCCTGCCACAGAATATTTCAGAGCAAAGCAATGTTTGATTTACTGTAACATATATTTCATTCAAAATATAAAGAAACGACGTATGTTCGGAAACAATGTTGCGATCATATTCCTAAATAACAAATGGTTCATAACACTTTTATAACAAAAGCAAAGAAATGGAAGAAGAAAATACAATCAATTTAAAACCATGTTAGTCCCTATGGAATAGCATGAATTTGAATTATAAGGCTTTTTTTAAGCATCGGTTATAAAAAAAAGTGTAAATGTCAGAAACATAAGCGCCTTCATGAAACCTTCTACCAGTGTAGTAGAACTATACTTTTACAAATGTATACCCAAACAAATTCAAGACAAAAGCATTTACTCCTATTTATGTGAGTATTACGATTATTCGTAATCCTATTTTAGGGGAAGGAGCCAAGTGACTTTGGTGTGGTATGGACCTGGCACCAGGTCAGGTTATTCTAATTTCAGGGCTGAATATATTTTTTCTCGATGTAAATATTCAGCATGTTAAAACGGGATCGAACACTTAAATGACCTTAGCTGTTGATATGCCGTTAAACACCAATAAACAAACAAACAAACATTAGTTCCTATAAAGTGTATCTCAGAAAATGGTGTTTAACCCGTGAAAACGATTGCAGACGTCATCAATACTTCTCTCGCCCATGCATGAATTCACATACCATTATTGGACATGTTTGCCGGAAGCAAGCATAATACGTGTGCAGAGGAACTTCATCCTTTCAACATTACATACTCTAAAGCAAACAAAGGCAAACATGAGCAAGCAATGTATATCCAGATGAGCAGAGCCAACTATGTATATCCAGATGAGCAGAGCAAACACTGTAAACCCAGATGAGCAGACTCCATAAGAGTCTGCTCATCTGGATATACAGTGTTTGCTCATGTTTGCATTTGTTTGCTCATCAGGATCTGCATCATTTGTCAGAAAAGAACATAACAAAGCCCTTATTTGCAATAATCTCAGACCAGGGGTGACTGCCATTGGAAATATGTCTACGTCGGTGGGTGGCCTATACATGTAACGACATGATGATTTAATAATATATGGTGTAACTGCACTAAATCAGCAGATATGTATGCGCGGTGTAATACAGTTAAAGACATGTGGCGCGCATGCGTCAAGGTTAGAGGACACCAAATTGTGCGAAATCGCCCAGGGCAAAAATAGTCCGGTTTAAAAAAATAGTGCGAGTGTTTTGAGGTCACAGACACCGTTTGCTTGCACATATTGATCCATTACTACCCAGTTTCACTTGAGGAACATTTGGGGGTGCTTTTAACACCAGTTTTCAGCATATTTGTAGCATTTAAAAGAAAACACTGAACCTGTTGGTCACGTGACGCAAACAGAGTTTCCGTGGCCAAAAAATGTGAACAATATTGGAGGATATGACAAGGTTGGATTTTTCTTTCTTAGGAGTAAGTGAACTTAGTGTTTAGTTCATGCAGAACCAGTACAGACTGACTGCAGATCATGTACAAGTGGGTCCCACAGCATCCATACGAATAGTGAAAGTAGGAGAGACTGGCCTTATTGGATGGCATTCGGTTAAATTATATAGTAAAATTATTTGGTGGTGTCTAATCTCAACTGGTATTCAATGTGTAAGGTGCGAGCCGCGCATGCGTCAATTTAATCCTCCCAAGTAATCATAACACGCCATAGGCACACCGGGTTTTCCGAGAAAACGCGATGTTTCATATCCTTCTAACACTAACTCCTTGGTACAGTCAGGGACCATACATACATCTTCGTCCCAGGTTCAGTATAGATAGAGAATAGTAGGTTAGTGCCGTGAATGGGAAAAAATATCCGGCAAGGCTCAAGAATTTCTTTATTTCTCATCAGAAGTATATGTTGTGACCACTCATTTGAACCGTCTCGCCGAGACGGTTCAAATGAGTGGTCACAACATATACTTTGGTTCAGAAATAAGGAAAATAGATAGAGAATAGTAGGTTAGTGCCGTGAATGGGAAAAAATATCTGGCAAGGCTCAGGAAACGGGATGGGCGAGGCTCTGCCGAGCACATCCCGTTTCCGTGCCGCGCCAGATATTGTTTCCCATTCACGGCACTAACCTACTATTCTATTTATCCCGTCAACACCTAAAAATGGCTTTAAAATGCAAAAATAGTATTGACTGGATATCAAAAATGTTTCACGGCACTGTGTTTCACGGCACATACGCACTGTGTTGACGGGATAAAAAGCTGTTTTATGCCATATCAACCCGTACGCAGGAATTAATGTAGGGGGTGCATTATCGACGGCGCGAATGGCTACACATTTTGTTTTGCACATCCACAGACAGACCTCAGCAGATTAACCCTTTCAGCCCTAAGTAACTGGAATATATGTTGATATGATAATTTTGCAACCAATCCAATCATCACAAAATGATTTTCAGACCAGTCCATTTATGAACATGGGGTGTTTTTTATCTCAACATTTTGAAAATTGCTTGCAGAAAGTGCAGATCCTGATGAGACGGCTCGTCACGAGCCGGTTCCGTGATCTAGTAGATCTACACTTTCTGCCAATACCACTATACAGGCATGTGGTGTTGAAATGGTTAAGGGCGGGCGGGGTTTTCTTTCAGAATATGGTCTAAGTATTTACTATTCTACCGCACAGGCATATTAATGTATATTTTACATCCTTTTACACATAATGTGTGTGTTTATGTTTTAAAGGTACATGCCCACTCAGTAGGCACAAACTGTTCTTATATCAGAGACATCATCCCAGACATTGTCTGGCAAAATAAACATTCATTCACAATTACCCCACGAATTGATTGGCATTATTATACATTTTATATCAGACGTAACGTATCACACTGATATCAGGGGCGATAACCGTGTTTCCTTATTTGTTAACGGACATTACTATTTATTCTCTGTATTTATTTTTTGATGTGCAATGACCATACTTTATAATCTGTCGAAAATTTATTATTTAGGTGACGCATTTAATTAGTATAAATAATTAAAGCATATCATACCTCATTTGCATATGAAAATAGCCTGATACCACGGCTCGTCACTATCAGTAAAATACATATCACTAAATGATTATATCTGTATCGCGGGCACTCGTAATTTTTAGAACTGGTGGAATAGTGACACATGATTAAAACATTATTTAGTTCCTATAAAGAATATGGTGTGCCTACTGAGTGGGCATGTACCTTTAAGTCTTGTTTAAGCTTTGCGACGTGACGTTGTTTCAATTCACAGCTGACCATTTAGGTCGCCACTAGGATGGTCACTGGAGATTGAATGCATCATTCTTAACAATAATCAAATATGCAGTTAATTTTTAATTAATTAATATCCAGAGCCGGATGGGCGTAGGTTATGGGAAAACGAGTCATATTATCCATAACATCCATATTATATTCAAGTATAAAAATAGCGGCGAATAGGAAAAATCAATAGCGATGGCACACCTTAACGTATGGATGCCGGATGAAAGCGATAACAAAATACACCAAGATGAGGTATGCTGAACATGCGTCTATGATGACACGGATGGTAGCCATATATACGTCCACGATGACAACACTGAAACAGGTCATTCAAGGTCAATAGCAGGGTCCAGGCAGCCAGATAAAAACCACAGGTTGAAGTAACGGACCGAGGTCTATAAATGCATTAAATATGCATAAAAGCATCAATAAGTGAAGAATTTTTTTTATTTTTTTCTTCATTTATTGATGCTTTTAAGCATATTTAATACATTTATAGACCTCAGTTCGTTACTTCAACCTGTGATAAAAACTGGTTTACTTACATCGCAAAAACCGATGCCCGTATATGTCAGCTAGCGATTGGTGTAAGAAAACATACAAAATGACACTCAAAAATATAGCAAAACACGTATTAGATTTTCGTAATTTAATTAAAATGGTTTCGCATTATGCACCGGTTTCAGTAAACCATTTTCGCTCTGAATTAATATACTACTGTTTGTTTAAGACTGGTGTTACAATGCAGGTTTATTACACGCATTGGGTATTCCACAGAACTAAAGTGATTTCTTTGGCAAAGTAGAGAATGCAAAGCAATCTAGATAAGACTAGGCCTATTTGCAACAAATGGAATAATTACTACAGATAAGACGTCCCTTACTGAACTAACTTGATATGTGGACGTGACTGGAGAAGTGGGGCTTACGGGTTTTGCAACCAGAGTGGATCCGGATAAGAATGTGCATCCGCACAGTCTGATCCCGATCTATACTGTTCGCTATTCCATCACTGAAACACCCGTCATGCATCCAACATGTGCAGGATTGTTATTTGATCAAATTCTACACTGGTCACATATCCCATAAGCCCCATTTCTTCAGTCATAGCCACATGTATGTACATGGCTGCATTACATGTGGCTATAATTCCAGCACAAAAATATTTACACAATTCCCTAACATTTGATTGGGCCGTAGCAAGTCTCTGTCCAAAATTTATATCCCAGTAAACTCCCATGCCGAACTATGTTCCGTAACCGTGAGGCGCAGTTAAAATAATTCTTAAGAAAACGAAAAATAAACACATTTTCTTGATGGATTTATTTTAAATGCTGGAATTATAAGGAATGAATGGCCTTTTTGTGAAATTTAACGGGGATATAACCTTCCGGCCTTCGTCCAGTATTCCCGCGACTTTTGCAAGTTTATGCCTCGATAAATTCCATAAAAAGGCCATTCATTCCTATAATGACTGGAGAAATGTGACTTATGGGATATGTGGCCAGTGTAGCTCCTGATCAGACGGTGCGGATGCACAGGCTGGTCTGGATTTACACTGTTCGCGAAACCCATAAGGCCCATTTCTCCAGTGACAGTCACATATAACAGTTACTAAAACATGTATTTCGGACAAACATAACTTGAAGGAAAGCGTGTCAGTTTCAAAAATAATAAGCCGTCAAAAATAGATGATATATAGAAAACAAACGTTGGTTGCGTTACCCACTGTATGATACTACTGTATGTTGTTCCACGTTTTGCTGCCGACGAACTTTTGGTTATTAAACACATTACATCTAAAACTATTTAAATGTTAAGCATTTTTTCATCAATAACAAAAAATTCACCGACTCGCCAAAAATAATTATTTGATGAAAGTTCATAAAATTATTGATTTCACTGTGAAAAAAAAACATGGAAATTTAACATGCGCAAACAAAGGAGAAGGATGGTCTCCAGGTGGGTACAAAATGAAAAGAAAATGAAAAGGGAATAAGGAAACAAAAGTTATATTTTGAAAATCGGTCCACAAATGAAATATTATTTCCAAAAATCTATTTTTAACCCTCAGTCGGTGTTCACAGGTTTAAAGTACGTGTGTGCGGGTGATTCAAACATACTTAACCCTTAGACCGCTACTCGCAACAATTGTCGTCTGCTGTTGCTTTTATATCTTGCATTATTTCTCAATAAAAACATGGTTTGACAGCACTTCAGAATCCATTTCCAATGGAAATGATTCTGAAGTGCTATCAAAGCATGTTGTAAATTATTCTAAAGTGCTGTCAAAGCATGTTTTGATGATACAAATGGAAAATAGAAAATAAACAGCAGACGACAAAAAATTAAGATAGTGGTCTAAGGGTTAAAGCCCATCCAATAGCCATTATGTGACAGTGACCGAAGACATGAGACTTATGGGATTTGTGACCAGTGTAGGTCCAGTTCAAATAGCACACTCCTGTAGCCTGATAACGATCTATATTACGTGTTAGAAGCATGACGGTGCTTCATAGATGGAATGGCGAGCAGTGCAAATCCTGATCAGACTGTGCGGATGCACAGGCTGATCTGGAACTACACTGGTCGCAAAAACCATAAGCCCCATTTCTCCAGTCATAGTATCCGTGGAAACGGATCCAGACACAATAACCATGGGTGGCGTCATTATTAACAAAACAAATTATGAAACTTTAGCCTGTGCCAAAATTAATATTGGAAGTAAAAGGCGCGCTGGTTAATGAAAATTAAGTGTTTCACAAAATGTATTCTTGCACATCAGGCAGGTTGAGCTTAGAGAAACCCGGCATGGTGCAACATAACTGTGTAGAAATTAATAATTTATAAATAATAAAATCACACGTGCAAATCGTAGAAAAACAATCGTGAGTTTATATTGAATCACAAACTAAATAAAAATGCATACATTGTATACCCTTCACAAACAATGAAATAACAGCCACTAATTGGAATATATAGAGGATATTCATATTTGACATATCTGTTCATCTCGTGGTGTGAAATGTCCACACCACGAGATGAACATATATGACATATTCGTTGCACAAATATGAATATTCTATTTATTATATACGCTCCATGGAAATTAGCAGTTTTTTAGACTGTATACGGTAATGAATGTGTATTTGCAGCCTATTTGCAGTCCGGCACTGCAGATGCGCGTTATGAATATAGATAGCGGAAGTAGTCGTATTTTCTCCGGAAGTTGTTTATTTCATCGATGAGAACATAATTTATGACTTTTATTTACATCGTATAACTATGTATTTCATGGGTAGGTATATAATAAATAGTCCGTTGTCACAAATATCAATTTGCCTTATAATAAAAGCAATTTCCACTTTTAAATTTTGTCCAAGTGTTAAAAGCCTTCATTGAAGTAGTGTTATCGTATACATATTTATGTGTCTCTCCTGGTTTGAAAACAGTTTGCAGAAACCAACTAGTGGACAATACCGTACATATAGTAGGTTATACAGTGAAACCTCTCTAAACCGGACACCATGGGAGGTCCCCATGGTGTCCGGCTTAGAGAGGTTCAGTGACGTTTCACTATAAATCAGACATTTGATCATTCTGAGTCATAGTTGTGTGCCATGCGATCACGAACAGACAGTATCACCTGAGATAAGTGACTAAGAAACTCATCAAAAATAAGATCACAAGTGTTTCCTTGCTGTCCGGTTTAGAGGTTTCACTGTACTGTCTGTTTCGCGTACACTTGATAAATGTATACGGTTATATAAACATTGCAAAACAGCATGTTGTTCGCAGCTATTGTTTTTTTAGGAAAATTGAACAATGAGCCTATTGTTTATTTCGTGAATTTAGTCAAATATTGAGTCTCTACGGGACTTTAACATGGTACAAAAAGGAGCTGCAGGAGTCGAATTATTGTTGGGGGTGGGGGGGTGGGGGGGGGGGGGGGGGGGGGGGGGGGGCGGGAGGGGGGGGGGGGGGGGGGGGGGGGGGGGGGGGCTGTAGGGGGGGGCGCTGACGCCGAATCCGGGCTATGTAGCTTCGATCGAACTAAGGAATCAAAAATCTGTTCACTATTTCCGAAATTTTAAACATATGTTTTGACATTTACACATGTTAAATACCGGGCGCCCGTTTCACTAAACTTCTTACGACTAAAATGTTCATAAGTGCAAATTTAGAATCGCCTTGACATTTCAATTGATGTATTTACATTTATTGAGCATAGGCTGCATATGCAGCCTATGCTCAATAAATGTAAATCCAACACTTGTTTACAAGAAAACATTGTTAAAGTGAATTTTACAGACTATATTAATTTTGCACTTACGAACATTTTAGTCGTACGAAGTTTAGTGAAACGGCCCCCAGATGTATACAGTGATAAATACACGGATGCTAGACATGTTTGCCCATGCGGTGTCTATGGGGATTTAACCCTTTCACCCCTAAGTAACTGAACGGGGCTGCGATATGTTCGTTTTGCAACCAATCCAAGCATCGCAAAATGATTTTTAGACTATTCCATTTATAAAAAGGGGGCATTTGTTTTTATAAAAAATATGAAAATTATTTTCAAACAGTGCAGATCCTGATGAGACGGCTCGTTACGAGCCGGCTCATCTGGATCTGCAATGTTTGCATAAACCGATATAGCGGGCTTTCAGGTTCAACGGGTTAATATGGGGAAATTGATTTTTATAAATAAAATCAATCTTTGACCAAAGGTCACGAAAAAAATAAATAGACCAATTCTTAAATTTTGCTAAGATGTAATAGCAGTGAATAAATGGTTTACAATGGTAACATAACCGTTAAAAGTGGGAAACTTGACGCGAAACAGACAGTAGTTTTATTCTAAATATGTAACTCAGACACAGGGATTGGCGTGTTGCTTGTCAAATACAGAATGATAATTATGCAACCTGAATATAATCACATCTATTAAGTACAAAGGACGTCAAGCAAATATCAAGCATAACATGTGAGCCATCGACTGACGAAATCGATCAAGTACGACGATTGCGTGTAGCGTACACATAACACCACACACCAGAGAAAATATGCAAAAAAAAAGCATTTATGAATACCACAAACTACGCTTCAAAACACATTTCCATCAGCAGGAAGCATCGCTGTAAATAGAGGATCTTACATGAATGATGATTTAATATGATATTTATTAAACTAGTTTACGGCTTTCATAAGAAACGAGGCTATGCCGATATGAATCTGTAACCCTTTCCACAGACCTCGATCATAATGTTTGCAAACAGTGTAGATCCAGATGAGCCGGCTCGTAACGAGCCGTCTCATCAGGATCTGCACCATTTGCGAATATTTTCTTATATTTCTAAAAACAATACCCCTTTCTGATAAATGGAATAGTCTGAAAGATAACATGGGAGTGTCCATTCCAGTTCTTTAGGGGTGAATGGGTTAAGAACAGATGCATTGCCTCGTTTCTTATGATATCAGTCAATGAGTTTAATAAATCTCATATGATATTTATTAAACGAACTTACTACTGCTTGCATAAGAAACGAGGCTATCAGTTAATGAGTTTAATAAATCTCATGTTAAATCAACACAAATGTTAGATTCTATTTATTTCAGAAGCACAGCACAATGCGTTGAAGCTGTAAGGACCACCTAGCGAGTTATGATAACTAGTGTATTATGATTTTTATTACACCGTGTTATTACATTGAAAACTAGAGAGGCCCGCAGGGGACATGGATTTTTTTTTATTAATTCGTTCCCACGAAATAACAATTCGTTCCCTCAATTTAACAATTCGTTCCCTCGATATAACAATTCGTTCCCACGATATAACAATTCTGTTCCCACGAAATAACAATTGTTATATCGTGGCAACGAATTGTTATTTCGTGGGAACGAATTGTTAAATTTAGGGAACTAATTGTTAAAATGAAGGAACGAATTGTTATTTCGTGGGAACGAATTAATGAAAAAAAAAATCTACGTCCCCTGCGGGGCTCCGTATAAAACGTCTATTTTATGCAATAAAGATAATATAGCCCATGTCCCTCACAAATATGCATGGAGGTGGCTCAAATCCCTCACACCGTGTACTCTATATATGCATATGTGTGAAGGATTTGATGGGCAAATTCAACGTCCAAATGCGAAGCAGTATGCTGGTCGCCTTAAACGTCATTTCGTCAGCCGATGTCCCACGTTTGTGGCCTACATAGACTAGACCAACTACGGGGCCTGTCTCCTTAGCAACGTACCTCTCTGGAGTCACGTGACACGACGACCCTGTGCCATTGGCCGTCGTCGAGCTTGTAGCCGTTTAGACCGACGTCCTCGTTGTAAGGCCCGGAGCCGAGGTCCATGCTGACGTGGATGACGCCATCCTTGAGGAATACCGTCATGTAGTCTCGGCCCTCACCTGCAGGTAGTGAGCGATACACCGCATTAGGCCGCAAATTGCCGAGGGGGAGGGGTGCAAAAAGTAGTTCCGGTAAAATAACTGCGATAATTTGTGGCTGTGACTGGAGAAATGGGGCTTGTGGGATTTGTGACCACTGTAGCTCCTGATCAAATAACACACTCCTGAAACCCGATACCGATCTATATTGCTTGTTAGAAGCATGGCGGGTGTTTCATTGATGGAATGGCGAACAGTCCAAACCCGGGCATATGAGCCCTGAAAATGTGTCCAGCCAATGACAGTTGGCCCGTTTTCCTTTCCGAATTTAGTAATGCTTGTACAACAGTCGAAATGTGTGTTTTAAATTAAGGAAGTTATGAGACGGTTAATTTAACCTAGCTAGTTCATTCTCCTACCGCACTGTGCCCGTATGTCAGACCCTGAGTATGAGTGCAGACTCGGCCGTGACAGTGTTATCCTATACGATGGTCTAACCTACAACATACGCGTATCTATCCGTGGTTGGGGTGGCAGGCATGTACAAACGGGAATTAGACTGTGAATGAGATGCCAGAGGCGGGAATTAGACTGTGGATAAATCTGCCGTTTCGGGTAATAGATGTCAGCAAGTCAGCCTTCCTAACTGCTCTATCGAGGAGACTGATCCAAACCCCAGGGATTAGACATGTTTATTGTGTCTAAATCCGGGAATGGGAAATTTTATTTCCCATTCACCAAATCCTGTTAGTGTTAACCGACCATATGCACATCCCCTTGATAACCGTATACTGTTATGAGATCTAGCAATATAGAGAATAGTAGTTAGTGCCGTGAATTGGTAAACATATCTCATGTGCGGATCCAGGTGGGGGCGTGTCCGGCGCACGCCCCCTCTAAAATTTGTCGAGTTTAGATTTTAACCAATTTTTGTTCGTGGAAAGATCTGATTATTTCCTTATTTCTCACACAAAGTGTATGTTGTTACCACTCAGTTGAACTGTCTCGTCGAGACGGTTCAACTGAGTGGTAACAACATATACTTTTGATGAGAAATAAGAAAAAATGCAGAAAAAATAATCTAAATTTTATGAAAATTGAAATCCACGCCCCCTCTATATATAAATCCTGGATCCGCGCCTGTATCTGGCAAGGCTTAGGAAACGGGATGGGCGAGGCTCTGCTATTCTATTTATCCCGTTAACACCTACACTGGTTGTAAAATGCAAAAAATATAACCCCAGCCACCGCACATATTCATACGCAGTGATTAGGTCGTATTGATATCAAAAATGTTTCACGGCACATACGCACTGTGTTGACGGGATAAATTTGCGCTTGTGACACGACCATCAACGCCGAAAGGATCGGTTTGTGCAATCTGTAATAGCGTAAAAGTAATCTACGGCTGTGACAGGAGAAATGTGACCAGTGTAGATCTAGATCAGCCTGTGCATCCGCACAGTCTGGTCAGGATCTGCAGGTGTCGCTATTTCATCAATGAATCACTCGTCGTACTTCTAACACGCGATATAACTCGTTATCAGGCTACAGAAGTATGATGTTTGATCAAGAGCTACACTGGTCGCAAACCCATAAGCCCCATTTCTCCAGTCACAGCCACAAATAAGATTTCAGAGTAAGACACGTATCAGTAATGAGAGCAATGAACGCCTGTACAGATCGATCGACAGCCTCCTTATTTTATTTCGCTCAATAAACGTGGCTGTGACTGGAGAAATGGGGCTTATGGGATATTTGACCAGTGTAGTTTCTGATCAAATAGCACACTCCTGTAACCTGATAACAATCTATATTCCATACTAGATGCAGCATCCCGGGAGATTCGTTGATGGAATGGCGAACAGTGCAGATCCTGATCAGACTGTGCGGATGCACAGGCTGATCTGGATCTACACTGATCGCAAAACTCATAAGCCCCATTTATCCACTCACAGCCACAAACTAGCAATTCATTTCCTACAAGCAATGTAAATTGCCATGAAACACGCTGCTTAGTGTCTTTTGTATCTTTGGGACGAAAGTCTGTATTGGGTATAAATCTAGCTGCGACTGAGATTTGCGACCGGTTGTATATCCAAATCAGCCTGTGCATCCGCACAGTCTGATCAGGTTATGCAATGGTCGCCATTACATCAATTAAACACCATAATTGCTTCTAACAAGCAATACAGTTTGTTATCAGGAAACAGGAGTGTGCTATTTGATCAGTAGCCTATTTCACCCACATTGCAAAGTATGCTTTTCTAGCAAATATACTTTTAGGAAAAATTTTCAATATTGCGATAAATTTATTAATTTTTATTATACTGAATGTATTACATTATCACAGCCATTTTACATATACTGAATGTATTACATTATCACAGCCAAAATAGCTGTGATAATGTAATAAATTCAGTATAATAAGTCAAATATATGCAGTCGTTAGTTCTATATGAAATAATGCATTTCGGGGGAAAATAAATGATTACTCCCTCAAAGTATATTGCTAGAAAAGTATACTTTGCAATGTTGATTAAATCGGCTACTGGAGCTACACTGGTCACAAATAGGTGGCCGGATTAGCTCAGTAGGTAGAGCGTCGGACTGCCGATTGGGAGACCCCGGATTCGATTCGGCATGTCCTTTGGCAAGACAACTTCGTGCGAGCCTCGTCCTATCGGATGGGGACGTAAATAGTCGGTCCCGGCATGCAAGGTCATCGAGCCAGTGCCGTTGTTAAATCAAAGCATTTGCATTGGTCACACATCCCAATAAGTCCCTTTGCTCCAGTCACAGCCACATGTGTGACTGTGACTGGAGAAATGGAGCTTACGGGATTTGTAACCAGTCTATCTCCTGGTGGCCGTTTCACTAAACTTCTTACGACTAAAATGTTCGTAAGTGCAAAATTATGATAGTCTGTAAATGTCACATTAACAATGTTTTCTTGTAAACAATTATTGGATTTACATTTATTGAGCATACGCTGCATATGCAGCCTATGCTCAATAAATGTAAATCCATAAATTGAAATTTACAGACGATCTTAAATTTGCACATACGAACATTTTAGTCGCAGGAAGTTTAGTGAAACGGGCCCCTGGTGTTTTATTTGCTTCTATTTCAGGATCAGGATATGTTCTGTTTGATAGAAGTATGATATGTGTTCAGATAGTGAATTGCGACCTGTGAGGATACTGCCCAGACTGGACGGATGCGCAAGCTGATCTGGGTCTGAACTGTTCGCAAAAGGCATAAGCCCGATTTATGTAAAACTCATTGGAATAAGATCAAATGAAATTGTAAAATTAGAGGATAACCATGCTTTGTTTTTCGATTTGGAGCGGCATGTGGGAGGTTTTATGGTCTGTGAATCAGTTTAACGCGTCGCCGTAAAACTGATTCACAGACCATAAAACCTCCCACATACCGCTCCAAATCGAAAAACAAAGCATGGTTATCCCCATTATAATGCACCTAGTGTGCTCCCCGCTTTCTGCAACGTCGTAGCATATCATGAACAGTGATATGTTTCATTACGTCAGCAGGTTGTTGTCGTCATCGATAACCGCCTCACACCAAATTAATTTAATGAAATGTAACTCCGCCGAAGAATATTCCCATTTCAAATAGAGATTAACGGGACTTTTTCTAAGACATCTATACATTTATTCAACTGTAATGTAATTTTAACAATTGTATTGTTTTTATATATGTAGTTGCAACAGTTATTTGCTTTTATTCATTTAAAGAAATGCCAACATTTCTGCATTGGGTTCGTGTGATTTTTAGAAAGGTACACAACTTGTTGTGTCAACAGGCCTATAGGATTTCCCTGGATTTACGCCTAATTTAGGTGATTACCCATCTGCAATACAGTTTATTATGTGTAGTCATGTATGTGCACATTGGAATTCGTAAAGTTATAGGCTGGTACTGGCATATTGAGTTTGCATTTGAGCACTTTCTTAAATTCTTCTGTATAATGGCGGGTGGGGTAATATTTTTGGGAATTTGTTGAAGGGCCACCACACTGAAGTCTCGTTTGTCAGTCGTTGTTATATTTTCTTCTCCGCTTTAGGTTGTACAGGTCAATATGGCAGAATGGATAACCGAAAATGTAACGAAATTAATTTGGAAATAAGTGCAAGCCCCGCCGCTGGCCATTGTTTACAAAAGCGCGTAGGGTTACATAAATATGTCAAGTTGTAAAACACAGACTGGTAAAACGGAGATTTTATATGCTGTGATTTTTCATATTTTATAGGCTCTGATTTCAATTGACCAATCAAATGCGTGCTTTCTATTTTCGGTGCATTAGAATGGTGCGTTTGGTCGATGATTATACAATTATTGTTTTTTTGAGATGGTGTACACGAGTTTTACGGAGGAGTCATATATTCACCGAGGCCGAAAGCTGAAGTTAATATGACGTTTCGAAGGTCCGTAAATCTCGTGCACACCGACTAAGAAATACCATAATTATTTTATTTTATTACTCTTGTGAGTTATTTGCACGGGTTTTCTGTGAGAGAAAATGCGTATAATCAACTCCTTACAAATAATACACCGTGAAGAGAACACCCGTAATTTCGCGAGTGCTTTCTTGGAAACCACGAGCTACCATGCAAAATGTTTAATTTGTATTACAGTCAAAATAAAGTTATTTTAAATCTTGGAGAAAGTCTCGATTAATCTACAGTGTTAATGTGATTGAACACATTCCAAACATGCACTCAAATATATCTAGTTCATAGAAACGGTTGCGTTATTTGGATTTCAAAAAGTTTACATGACGTCACGTTTAACGTGAGACAGCGTGACGTCAAAACGCGGGAATCACGTCGTTGTGTAACTAGTCATACGCACGTCACAATGCATTGATTATAGCCACAGCAATTGACTAAATGTGCATGAATATCCGCGGTGGAAGTGTAATAAATAGAATATGCCATCGTACATGTTTGAATAGCGGAAATAATACACACGTGTCCGTCGGCGTCCGTGCAAGCAACTCGTTCGCTATTCTCACTCGTTGCTTACGCGGAAGCCGACGCACACGCGTGTACTATTTTCCGCTATTCAAAATGTACGATGGAATATCCTCTATTTATCCCGTCAACACAGTGCGTATGTGCCGTGAAACACGGTGCCGTGAAACATTTTTGATATCCAGTCAATACAATTTTTGCATTTTACAGCCATTTGTAGGTGTTGACGGGATAAATAGAATAGTAGGTTAGTGCCGTGAATGGGAAAAAATATCTGGCGCGGCACGGAAACGGGATGTGCTCGGTAGAGCCTCGCCCATCCCGTTTCCTGAGCCTTGCCAGATATGTTTTCCCATTCACGGCACTAACCTACTATTCTCTATCTATTTTCCTTATTTCTGAACCAAAGTATATGTTGTGACCACTCATTTGAACCGTCTCGGCGAGACGGTTCAAATGAGTGGTCACAACATATACTTCTGATGAGAAATAAAGAAATTCTTGAGCCTTGCCGGATATT
This sequence comes from Conchocele bisecta, assembly GCA_029237695.1. NCBI lineage: Eukaryota > Metazoa > Mollusca > Bivalvia > Lucinida > Thyasiridae > Conchocele > Conchocele bisecta. The sequence continues at coordinate 107,811,825 of CM055269.1, read as the reverse complement.
TTTTCCCATTCACGGCACTAACCTACTATTCTCTATATATTACCCATACAACAACGCACATCATGTCTCATACTTTGGTTGCGTGTTCAGTGACACACGCAGGCTGCTATATCTGAATATCAGGGCGGACTCGTCTCGTTGCGCGAGAAGAGTCCGAGATTGTTATTCGAAATGTGATATTCACCTCGAGGACTCGCTTTGGAAATGATCTAATTAATAAAACAAAAGTTAAATTTTGCAAATCGGTCCTCTATTTCTGAAACTAGTAAAATGTCCCCATGTTAAATCCACATAGTTTGGGGATTTAACATGGAGAAATTGCTTTTTTCTCAATAAAATCAATATTGGACCAAATTTCAAGAAATAAAATGAAGGCTCGTTTTTAAATTTTGCTAAATAAAGCGAAAAAAACGCAACAACAACAGTAGTTAAAAAATTAGCATGAGCCAATCTATCATGTGAAAAGGTTTCATTTTGGCAGTCACATTTGCATCTTGGATCCGATAAGATATGAACTGATCAGGAATGTTGTTATTTTCAAAATTGATAAAACGTAAGTAAATATTTACCATGTGCACAGATATCGCGGATCTGGCGAAAAAGATATAAACATATATCTGAATGTCGAAATCCGGACGGACATGTAGCCAACTTGTAAGACGAAATGAAGAGACCCGTAGTAACTGCATAACACAACTGCCATACAACCAGAAATCAGTTTCACATCACCGGTCAAACAAAGGGTTAACGCAAAAGTCATTTGACCTTGACCTTGACCTTGACACAGGGGCCACATAGGTGTGTACATAAAATTAAATCGTGCTATGACACATTTAACTGTGACTGGAGAAATGGGGATTATGGGTTTTGCGACCAGTGTAGATCCAGATCAGCCTGTGCATCCGCACATTCTGATCAGGATCTGCACTGTTCGACATTCCATCAATGAAACACGCGTCATGCTTCTAACAAGCATTATAAATCGGTATCAGGCCACGGAAGTGTGTTATTTCATCAACAGCTACACTGGTCACAAACCCAATAAGCCCCATTTCTCCAGTCTAAGCCACACATAAGTAGATATATATGAAGTTTCAAGTCAATCCGACTTACGGTAACAGAGATAGTAGCCGAAACTTTAACGCAATCTCGGACAGACAGAAAGACGTCCGTCCGCACAAGAGAGCATGTGTTGCGTATTTCTATAGTTTTCTGGGTACCCAATAAAGAAATATTCGATCGTTCCAAGCAACGGAATGAGTGGAAATTACTGTTACCTATTGTTCTCCCAACATGTGCCCTCTCGTGTGCTCGGACAGACGGACAGACGAATATACGGACGTTCTAACATTTTGGCTTTATGGGCTATTTGTTCTTTAAAAGATCAAAGGAATAGACCCTATACAACACTAGGCTTAGGGGCTATACGGAATAAGTATATTGTATTTATTTGTCTTAGGCTCATCCCGCTAACCCCTAAACCTCAAATGTTTGCCCGGACAGACTGACAAACGGAAATGAACCCTGAACTTATGTTCAATGTACATAAAAACATTGCAGGCGCGGTTAATGCACGTGTACATTTTTGTCACGGATTACACCTTAAACTGAACCCCGACACTGGTGAATTAAAGTTTGTCACTTGCTGCTTTTATTATATTTTACTTTAGGAAAATCGTTGTTTTTTTTCGCAATAAAATCATTATTTGATGGAATTTCATAAAATAATCTAACTTTTGTTTTCTTATTCTCATTTCCTTTTCTTTTCATTTTGGACCCACCTGGAGACCTTCCTGCTCCTTTTTTTGCGCATGTTAAATTTCCATAGGAAAATCTTCTCTTTTTTTTACAATAAAATCATTATTTGATGGAATTTCATAAAATAATCTAACTTTTGTTTTCTTATTCTCATTTCCTTTTCTTTTCATTTTGGACCCACCTGGAAACCATCCTGCTCCTTTTTTTGCCCATGTTAAATTTCCATAGGAAAATCTCTTCTTTTTTTTATAATAAAATCAATAATTTATGGTAGCTGTGAAGGGACATGAGTGAAAAAAAAATATATTAAAATCGGGAAATTTCGTTCTAACGAAAAATAAAATCGTTCAAACGCATAATAAAATCGTTCAAACGAAAACAAATTTCAAACGCAAAAATAATCATTCAAACGAAAAAAAAATCGTTCAAACGAAAAAAAAATCGTAAACGAAAATAAATTCGTTCAAACGCAAATTTGTTTTCGTTCAAACGCAAAAAAATTTAAACAAAAAAAATGAAAATAAAATTCGTTCAAACGCAAAATAAAATATATTTGTTTAGAATATAAAGAATATAATATGATATTTTCATGTAAAACGGCAATGTTTAGATATAGAAAATGTGTAAAACACGTCACGCGTTCTGGAGATTTACAGTATATAGTGCATGCTAATTCATACCGACCAAACGTTTTATATCTTCATAACTAACCAAGATATGTACTTTAAATTTGCTCATGATACACAGTAGGGGGTGGGGGGGGGGGGGGGCAAGCACCCATAAAAGGAATTCTGTTCAACCCGAGCGAGAAAAAGCGACGACTACTTTAAATCAATGCATTATATCATCCTGAACACGAATCCAGTGTCGGTCAATCAAATCAGGTGGGACAAGGTCATTGTTGGGGTCATTAAGTGCACATGGGTCATTAAGAGTATCAACATATTCAAGATGGCCGCCAAGCATCAATATTTAGCTTGAAATGTGTACTGATTTGATGAATGAAAACAAATAGGCACTTGTGTCTTGATAGGACGGACGCATACAAACCTTTGTATACCATGCATTCATTTGAAACATAGATGGAGGCTATCAAATCCATATGAATCCAAGATGGACGCCAAATATTCATCAAGATCAGGCAGCATTATCTACGCTGTGGTTGACCATATCTTGGTACTAAGCTAGATATGAACATATTAGTTTGATTTTCATTTGAGATACGATATTAAAAATATAGATAAATTTGTATGCTTCTTAAAGAGCGTGGTTAATTCAAAATGGCCGCCATATTTTCCAAAAACTTGAAAGTTATTGAATATAATGTTTACATTTGCTTTACTTATGTATACTACTGCATTTTGTTAGGCGGTTAAATAAGTCATTTGTAATTTTGTTTATTCAAAATGGTCGACTCATTTATGCTATTTTAATATAGTGTGGTACTGGCAATTGCGCGTTGCTTTTCATTTATTTTTTAAATTTCTTTATATGACAGATTCACATGTGTTCAGACTAGTAGATCGCTGATAATACACTTGGTGATGCTCGAATTAGGTTACACTGGTTGTAGCGTCAGAACATTAAAATATATGTACTGTTTGTTTTACATATTGTATTTTATTGAGTCTTCCGTTATCATATATGTTGTAAATTGCACTATAATGCCATATATGTATGATTGGTACATATTCGGCCGGCCATGTTCGCACTACAGTCAGATATTGAACTGTTATATGCTGGTGTGCGGCTAAGTACCATGACATTTCAATCACCTTAGACTTAATTATAACCAAAATACAACAATTCTTGTAAAATACAACACTTATCGAATGTATGAATTACAGTTTCTGTTTCCGTGAATATTCATACATTCACAAGTGGATATTTACCCATATGCATACATTTAAATTACACTGAAATATTTAATAATTGTCCCATATAACAATACGTCTGTATAAGGCAGATCAGCATATTTTATTTCATCAAAACTTTCCGCATGACTGCTTGTATAATCATCGCTGATAAATGGAAATATATTCTCAATTAACATATATTCTCATCAACAAAAGTCCCGTCTCCTGCACTGAAATCAGTATTGACAGCGTATATGCGTGTCACATATATACAACACAATATGATGTAGCGAATGCTCATGATTTAGAAGCCTCAGACCAGCTATGTGTCAATGTTTAGCTTTACATGTTTCGCTTCCAGGTTAGACAATGGAACTTTCTGATATACTTCTAGATTAGCATAGAATAATCAACCATGTTCATTGTAATGCATTTAAAGTATTATATAGTATATACACTTATGGTTGTGATATTATAATACACAGTTCTGACACTTACACATACCATGTAAGGACATTATATGACTACAACATATATGATTACAGTGTATGGTATTCCCCAGAAACAGTGCCCATCATAACTGTGATACATATACATACATATGCATTCAATATAGATTGCATTATGACCGCATAATACATTTGTATAACTTGTATTATTTATATATACCAAACAATCTCATGAATGACCTCAACATACGTTCCATCATGAATTCACAACATATTGATCTCGATCGCATTATAGTTTAATATCCATACTTATATGACTCACACATACTGAATCATTAAATCATTCATATTTATATAGTACATGCCTACCTGTGTATGACTTCTTGATAGTATAGGTCATCATTCGTAGAATATAGAGTAACGTAAATATGGCTCACACATACTGGCTATTAACTAGTACATGGCTACCGGCATATGACTACTGAAATGATACGTCATCCAAAGGTTATTTTATTTTGGACAACAACAACATCATATGTCGTATATCAACTGAGATTCGATGACCATTGACTCTACATATATACGATATGTATATGTTATACAATTCCGCAATTTTCAAGTAATTGATTATGTCTCTTGCTACACCGACAAACACACTCGCAGGTCCATGTGCAGTGTTTCGAAGTTATCGGTATTCCATGTTCATGTTCCTGTCGTCAATATTACGACTTTGTTAAAATAATAAATGTGTCGATAAATACTTTTCAAGTATAAATGGTTGGAATATAACGTATGTAAATGCATATCAATGTCTCCTATAGCGCACTAATGGGGACATTAGCATAATACTTATATAGCTCAAGTTGCGATTGCGTGGTTTTCGTTTTTATATCCAAAAAGCTAAGCATACTTCTTCGCTATGAAAACAACGCTGCTTTCATTATGTGGGAAATGAATAATGGTAGTTGTTACGTAGCCAGTCAAGTTCAGAATTCGTCAACTTCCCTTTGATATGTCAATCGCTGTGCCTACCCTGTCGTGTACCGCATTAATACATTGATTATCGTTTTTCATAGATAGATAGTAGGCTTCGTTATAATGGAAAATGACACAATATCTGCATTCGCATGGAATTTACCGGTAACTCATGGTTTCGATGTATGCAACAGACCCTAAACTAGACTTTTATGAAGCAATGAGTCTTTTCGAGGGCTTGAATGGCCCGATGCAGCTATGGGGTACGGGGCCATGCTCTCCCAGACAATTCTGAAATACAGATGGTCTTAAATACCATTTTATATATTCTCAGCAAAAGCTGAGCACAGACATGTAATACGACTCTCCTGCTTGCATCAATATTATAAAATGACTACGTATTGACAATAATTATTATTTTAGTGCATGAAAGAGTGGACATCAAGGCACGACGAGGGAGGTAGGGGAGGGGGTCGTCCGACTGCACCGACCCCCTGGATAACACGATCGAGTTCCGGTTTAATGTTTAATAGCTTTAAACGGACTATCGACAGCTCATTTCATCTGCATGGATGGGGGCGGGTAACTGAATATTTGCATACAATTTCCATCCAGCCCTGATATTAGACAAACCGGATCTACTGTCAGGTCTTCACCACACTATAGTAACTTAGCCCCCCTCCACATAAACGTAGTAGGATTACCACTGATCGTATTACTCTTATAAAGGGGTTAGCCGGATTCAACTCTCGCCTACAAGAAAGCTGAACATGCGAATAAGGGCCAAGCCAGGGATATCACGCTCCCCGGCAATTATCAACCCACCATCGTTAATTATATAATAAATTACCATTCACATGCTCCCAACCTGCCACTGTATTTTATTTATATCAGAATACAGGTATTATACGCGGATATTATGTTGATTCATTCAAATGAATGAATACCTAGATATTATTATAAATATGTTCCTGTTTCATTGACATTGTCAACATGTATTCAGAATTATGTTCACTTGAAATCCAAGATCGTGACTATGTAGTCGTTTACTATCCATTACCATGTTACAGCTAGAAACTATTGTTATCCATGTGTTGTACCAATATTTTGTTGATAACTCATATTATAAAACTACGCAATATAGTAGCCATCTTGGTAATTAAAATGGCGGTCATAAAATATGATTCTTGATGTTGTCATCGGAAACACTAAAACATTGATTTTATGGTGTGGCATATGCTATGTCGTTGATGACTACCCTACTTAATATAGATGTGTCAGAATTGTATCCATGCTGGCGGCCATCTTTGATATACCTTTGTTTGCGGCGACAGATAATTCGGTACAGTTTGGAACACAAGCCTCGCACTTTTAAAATATTACAAATGTGATTTCCAATTATGTTTCATTTCTTTACTACTTTGTCGATCAACAGCGCCTAAGAGCTTAAGCGATACTTAGCGGCCAACTTGAATATTCCAACATGGTCAAATAAAAAGTATATTAGATGGACTCATTCATTTGTGCAAAGAACACATTCAATAATAACAAAACAGGCAAACAACTGAAATATAAATGTGCATGAAAGTGTAGCTATATATTTTTGTTATTCCACACACATTTACTGCACGTCTGTGTGAATATTTGGCGGCCATCTTATATGTATATGAACTTGTCAGTGGTGAATTGTTTTTATAAGTTATCAAAACGTATTTCTATGTATGCAAACGCATAATGTAAGTATCAAACGCCATATAATAATCAAGTCAGAATACATTTAAGACAAAATGTTGATACCTGGCGGCCATCTTGAAGATCGCAAAATACACTCCGGTTTGAACCACCATAAAAACGAATCGTCTCATATATGTCCTAAGGACCTCTTTGCACTTAATGACCTCAAAAGTGACCTTTTCCCACCTAATTTGATTGACCGACACGGGATTCATGTTCAGGAATGTATGATGTACCAATCTAGCATAGTCGTTGCTTTTGCTCTCTTGGGTTGAACAGAAATCGTTTTCAAGCCACTTCTCTTCAAAGTGCTCCATGAAACCAAACAAAATGGTCACTATAAGATGGAACCAAACGAAAATGGAAAATATATAGAGAATAGTAGGTTAAAGTGGCTTTGTAAGGTCGTTGCCGTGAATGGGAAAACAAATTCTGGCAGGGCTCAGGAAACGGGATGGGCGAGGCTTTGCCGAGCACATCCCGTTTCCGTGCCGCGCCAGATATTTTTCCCATTCACGGCACTAACCTACTATTCTATTTATCCCGTCAACATTACAAATAGCTTTAAAATGCAAAAAAAATAACCCCAACCGCTTCTCCAAATTGTATTGACAGGATATCAAAAATGTTTCACGGCACCGTGTTTCACGGCACCGTGTTTCACGGCACATACGCACTGTGTTGACGGGATAAATTAAATTACGGTATTTTTGCGAAATGACACTTTTTCTACGCTTCCTGCATTAAACAAAGATGTTGTTTCGCAAACCGTGTTTACTGATACAGATTTATCAGTAATGTCAAATGCAAGATTATCGCACTTTTCGATCACAATTTGGCATGATATATTCATGGAATGCAACACGAACTCATTGGATTTTAATCAACTAGCACGGTGCGTTTGGTTGGTAATTGACATATGCAGTCAATACATTGAAAATCCGCTTAATCAACCCTTTCATCCCTAATTAACTGGAATGGATTTCCATATGTTATTTTTCCGACAAATCCAATCATCATAAAATACTTTTCAGACTAGTCCATTTATGATCAGGGGGATTTTGTTCTCAAACATATGAAAAATACTTGCAAAAAGAGTAGATCTTGATGAGACGGCTCGTCACGAGCCGGCTCATCCGAATCTACACTTTCTGCCAATACCACTATACAGGCCTGTGGTGTTGAACGCGTTAATGTATGAGATATTATTTAAGACACAGTGGTAATGTAACCGGTTTCAAGTTCGGTAAATTGGTTATCTGTAGTACGATATGCAAGTATGAAACCTTGTATTAAACTATCAGTTGAAATATTATAAGACACTCAAGGTGACAGTGTTTATGAATTTCCCCCACCTATGCATGACGGGATTATGTGTTGAATTTCAACTCCTTGAGTGCAATCATCGCAGATGTCGGCGGGGCGTCTGGCGCACGTCCCTTCATAAATTCACCGAGTTTATAGATTGTAAGGCCATTTTGTACGTGGAAAGATTTGATTATTTTCCCCCAGAGTGTATATTGTTACCACTGGTTTTGATATTAAGAAACGAGAACAATTACATAACAAAATAGTTGTATTTTAGGAAAGTTTATGACCTTGTACGTCTCATTTACAAGAGGGAACCACGTGCCCTATAACGCTAAACTTCCTACGACTAAAATGTTCGTAAGTGCAAATTATGATAGTCTGTAAATTTCACATTAACAATGTTTTCTTGTAAATAATTATTGGATTTACATTTATTGAGCATAGGCTGCATATGCAGCCTATGCTCAATAAATGTAAATCCATAAATTGAAATTTACAGACGATCTTAAATTTGCACTTATGAACATTTTAGTCGTAAGTAGTTTAGTGAAACGGGCCCCTGGTTCCGCCATAGACAGTACCCTGTAGGTCCACCACCACTAAATAAATTTCCTATATAAACTAACCAATGACCACACATTTTGCTATTCTCTGCTACTTTCCTTATGGATGTTGTGGGACCTATTTTCCCATAACCTGCAGCCATTCTGCTCTGGATATTCACTAATTAAAATATAGGTTTAAGTATTGTTAAGAAAGATTAATTCAATCTTCTGTGACCACCCTGGTGGTGGCGCAAAAAGTCAACGGCTGGAATTAAAACCGCCTCACATGACAAACATGATCCGACTTACAAAATAATCCCAAAGCATATGCTTGAAACTGATGTAAATGATACATTAACATGCCTGTGAAGTATATTAGTGCATCAATTGACTGGTTTCTGCAAGCAAAGAACGCTATTTTTATAATTATGTAAATGAGGGATGATAATTTGTAATTATTTAAACTAATTACACGCGTCACCGGAAATCGACAGATTATAAAGTATGATAATTGCACATCAAAAAATAAATACAGAGAATAAATAGTAATGTCAGTTAACATGTTAAGGAAATACGGTTATCGCCCCTGATATCAGTGTGGGAATATACGTCTGATATAAAATGTATCATAATGCCAATCAATACGTGGGGTAATGGTGAATGAATGTTTAGTTTGCCAGAAAATGTCTCAGACGATGTCTCTGATATAAAGAACATTGTGTGCCTACTGAGTGGGCATGTACCTTTAAACACAATATACTATTTTATCCCGTCAACACAGTGCGTATGTGCCGTGAAACACGGTGCCGTGAAACATTTTTGATATCCAGTTAATACTATTTTTGCATTTTACAGCCATTTGTAGGTGTTGACGGATAAATAGAATAGTAGGTTAGTGCCGTGAATGGGAAAAAATATCTGGCGCGGCACGGAAACGGGATGTGGTCGGCAGTGCCTCGCCCATCCCGTTTCCTGAGCCTTGCCAGATATTTTTTCCCATTCACGGCACTAACCTACTATTCTCTATCTATTTTCCTTATTTCTGAACCAAAGTATATGTTGTGACCACTCATTTGAACCGTCTCGGCGAGACGGTTCAAATGAGTGGTCACAACATATGCTTCTGATGAGAAATAAAGAAATTATTGAGCCTTGCCGGATATTTTTTCCCATTCACGGCACTAACCTACTATTCTCTATATGCCTAACCTGTGTAGAAGAGCAGTCCGTCCGCGTGCGTCGTCTTGAAATGCAATCTGAGCACGTCTGTCTTACTGAATATAGGATCACCTCTCATCGTCAGGTCGTACATCAAATACTGCGAGCCTTGAAACGTCGCCTCTGTTGGCAGTTTCGCTGGAAGTGAAAACATTTGTGGCCGTGATTGGAGAAATGAGGCTTATGGGATTTGTGACCTGTAGCCGATTTCACCAACATTGCAAAGTATACTTGTCTAGTAAAGTATACTTTGAGGGAGAAATTTTCAATTTTAGGATAAATTTATTATTTTTATTGTACTGAATTTATTACATTATCACAGCCATTTTGGCTGTGATAATGTAATACATTCAGTATAATAATTCTGCATACTTTTAATCATCAAATATATGCAGTCGTTAGTTCTATATGAAATAATGCATTTCAGGAAAAATAAATGATTACTCCCTCAAAGTATACTTTGCTAGAAAAGTATACTTTGCAATGTTGGTGAAATCGACTACAGCTCCTGATCATATAGTAGGCCTACATGCCTGATGACTTGGACGAGCGTCGGTAGCTTTTCTGAAAGTGAAAACAGTTGTGGCTGTGACTGGAGAAATGGGGCTTATCAAATGTGTGCCCAGTGAATCTCCTGATGAAATAGTAGGCCTACATGCCTGATAACGAACGTTGACTCTGTTGGTATCTTTTCCGAAAGTGAACATATTTACGGCTGTTACTAGAGGAATGGTGCTTACTTTGTGACCAGTGAAGCTCCTGATCAAATAGTACATGTCTGATAACAGTGGTTGCGTCTCTGCAAGTGAAAACATTTGTGGTTGTGACTGGTGAAATGTTGCTTATTGGATTTGTGACTAGTGTAGCTATTGATCAAATGGCGCGCTTTTGTAGCATGATAAAGATCTATATTCCTTGTTAGACGCATGACGGGCGTTTCATTCAAGGTGCATGATCACGTGGTTACCACAACAACAACGACGCCCACTCCAAAGTAAGTATTCTTTGATATTTTCCTTAATATGCAACGGATTTTGATGAAATACGGCGCAGCAAACGCGTCTTCATGAGCTGCATTTGGTGGTCGAGTGAGTTTGGCACACACGGAAATCGATTCTTCGCAAAAACGACTGAAGTTTGGGAGAAAATACAGAGACCCCCAAATGCAGCTTAACAAGACGAGTAAGATGCGCCATAGTTCATCAAAATCCGTTACGTAATAAGAACACTATAACAGAATACGTACTCTGAGTCGGTACTTGTTGTTGTTGTTAGTACCACGTGAGCATACACCTTGTCATTGATGGCATGGCGAGCTGTGCAGATCCTGATCAGACTGTGCGGCTGCACAGGCTGATCTGGATCTACACTGGTCGCAAAGACCACAGATCCCATAACCACATTTATGATCACTTTTACTGGAAACAAAATATCAGTTTTCATATCCAAATTGCAATTTATGACAGTATCTAATACTGTAATAGTCGATACAGAATAATAGTTTTCAACGGTGCGCCCAAGCATAGCGGAAAACTGCTGTCTACAATACACGGAAGTGTAGCACGTGCAGCGAGCAGGACTGGTTGTTGTCACGTGGTGTGTGGGCTGTAAGGCGGTGTATCGTCACTATTGCGATAGCAGTCACTGCATAAACAGGTAATTTTGTCATATGAATGATATGATGAGATTTGTAAATGTAACGTATGTTATTGTACATGTACAGATGTGTGGGTCCCGTGCTTTCTAGAGTGGATTTGGCCTTAACGGTTTGTCTCTTGTTTTTACCACAGGGACCACTGTGGGTTGTGTCCATCTCGACCAGCAGATATATGTGTTTGTGTTTCATTTCGGGCCAACAGGAGTATAGTTAAGACTACCATTTATTGGGTAAAGTGGTCTTTCGCAGTGTAATAACACTATAGGAATGAATGGCCTTTTTGTGGAATTTATCGGGGTATAAACTTGGAAAAGTCGCGGGAATACTGGACGAAGGCCGGAAGGCCTCGTCCAGTATTCCCGCGACATTTCCAAGTTTATATCCCCGATAAATTCAACAAAAATGCCATTCTTTCCTTATAATTCCAGCATTTGAAATATATTCATCAAGAAAATGCGTTTATTTTCCGTTTTCTTAAGAATTATTTTAACTCACGGTTACGGAAAGTAGTTCGACGTGGGAGTTTACTGGGATATAAATTTTGGACAGAGACTTGCTACGGGCCAATCAAATGTTAGGGAATTGTGTAAATACTTTTGTGCTGGAATTATAGTGCATTAAAAATCATAGATTAGTTTAGTATAATACATATGCGAATGAGACCACAACCGAAAGCACATTAGGTGATCAATGATGATGGTGTGCTTATGCAATAAATACCATTGATTTAATATGATATTTATTAAACTTGTCGACTAAATTCATAAGTAACGCGGCATAGCTTTTGAAATCAGTAAACTCGTTTAATAAATATTATATTAAATCGTCAGTCATGAACGATCGTCTAGAAAGCCACAGGGGCGGGGTGTGACGGTGCAACCCACGGAGAATCCATTAATTCTAAACTCGGCTGTGTCTAATTCCCGAGTGTGGAGCAAGATTTATATTTCGACATGCTCCAGTATAGTATACCAAACATAATATTTAGCTGTCAGTGGGAAGTTATGTTGTCTTGTCCCCGTGTCCCGCGACACCCCCACCCCACCCCACCCTCCCCACCTCCATCCGCTCTACCACTTTGCGACGGAGAAACGTGGGTGTGATTGTTACCACAGGTGGAATAATCGGACATAGAACCCAATAATTGGCTCATTTAAAAAACGTTACCCCACCCACCCATTTTCATACACTATACATTACAGTCTCGAAAAGATTGTAATGTATAGTGTATGAAAATAGGAGGGTGAGGTAACGTTTTTCAAATGATCCAATTATTGGGTCCTATGTCCGAGTCTTCCACCTGTGAGTTCCATTTGCCTCCACGCCCCTATTCTGCGAGGAGAAAACATGATATGATGTATGTATTAACCCACCCCCCCCCCCCCCCCCCACCCCTGCTCCCGGCAAAAAAAATAATCTACAATACTTTTTTCGTGGCCTATGTGTCAGGAAATCGCATTTGCGGCGATCTGGCATTTAAAAATTTCATGGGGCAGGACCCCCAGACCCCCCAACTTTACGATTTCGCGCTCGCGGAGGTCGGCTATGCCGAATTGTAATTACAGACCCCCCCCCCCCACCCCCCCCCCCCCCTGCAATTATTTCTGTATCCACCCCTGATAAGCCCGGCTTTGTCAGCTAGGCATCGATATGACAATTTACTGTATATTAGGGTCCCTGGGTAGTTCGAACAGAGTTATGTTGCATCAATATATCTAATAGGAAATTGATTCCGTGTCGGTGAGCTCATATTTCTTATACAAGTGCTTTTATTTAGTCCCTGCCTGGCACAATTCTGCCCATTATCGCGCAATCTAATCCCGGTTCACACTATTCGTGGTTCATTCAAGAATCTAACTTGACTAACTTGATTAACTAATCTAGCAACCAGGGCCCGGTTGCTCAAAACATCCGTTAGCTTAACGGACTGTTAAATCCTTAACTGAATGGTTAAAATCTCTGTTAAAACAGAGATTTTAACCATTCAGTTAAGGATTTAACAGCCCGTTAAGCTAACTGATGTTTTTAACAACCGGGCCCAGTTAGATCTTTATCAAGGAATAAAACACATAGAGTTTATTCAACTAACATTTTTAAATACCGGATTTATTTCCCGAGACATCTGGAAATCCGATGAAGAAACGAGTGCAGAGCACTCGTTTCTTTGTCGGATTTACAGATGTCAAGGGAAATAAATTCGGTATATCAAAAAGGTAGTGGAATACATTATATAATACATGCTCTTCGAAAAAAATGTTAAAATAAACTGTGTTAGTAAAGTCCACGTTATGCAATTAAGTAAGTCGTTTCGCTGAATGATTGGACAGCGTATACCCTGATCAGACATTTTGTCACATTTAGTTGTGACTGTGCGTGAAGAAAAAGGATCTGCCAAAGGTCCCCTGCCACCTGATCTATAATATTTGTTTGACACATGAATGGCGTTTACACACACTGTGATTGTCAAATGGGTGCACTTCGTACAATCTTTACATTCATAAGCAATATACATGTATTTACTAATTGAGGAACTAGGTACACGTTCGCACAGTCTATATAATGACTAATTGGTGCATTTAGTACACTTTTACATGGTCTATATAATGACTAATGAATTCAAAGGGTACACTATTTCACAGTCAATTTATTGACTAATTGGTGCACAGGGTACACTTTTTACATAGTCGATATATCGACTACATGTGTGTTAAAATTCTACCATGTGCACAAATTTCACTAAAGTCGACAATCCCAATGATTTCACATACTGAATACAGAACAGTACAGCTACATACACGCTGGTCACAGAAACAATAAGTCCCATTTCTCCAGTCACAGCCACATATATTGGGAGAGTCAACCGGGAAATTAATTCCGTTTGGGGGACGTGGGTACGTGGTCTGGTAAGCATGATATTGATCTCTGTATCAAATGAGAAACGCCATGTGAGTTTGCGATATCTCATGCAAAATATTTACAAAAGTTACGATAGTTTCCGTAAATGACTTGGAAAGTTGACGAAATATTCAGAGCAAATGCGAAATGTTATTCCGCATTTGCTCTGAATATTTCGTCAACTTTCCAAGTCATTTACATAAAATATCAAGGTTTCTGTATTTATTTTTCGTGAAAAATCGCACATTTTCTTCGGTACAAAATCACATGGGTTGGGTTTGGGTTGTCTCATATAACTTCCTATGACAAAAAGTGACTTATTTCGTTTCTACCCAGCGGTTGAACTTTAGTCTCTTCATTAGACCGTCCAAGACGTTTTCCTATGTTACTGTACATCAGTAAAGTTCAGTGCAATGAGGCGGATGTACTGTAGAAAACAGAAAGACCCTCGCGCGAGTTCTTTCAGTGATGTTATTATTTTCCCGATCCTTGGTGATCGTTGAGCACGACTGTCGTTTTCGGCAGCTGTGCGCATGTTATCTGTGTTGGTATTGGTGGGTGGAAGGTGGTTGCAAGCGATGGGTAATTTAACGATCGGGGTTCATCCTTACCGGAATTCCGACTGGAGACCTGGTTTGGCCCTCACATACGTCTTTGGCATTTTGTATGTGACAGTTGAATCTGGTTATACCCCTTATGTGAGTATTACGATTGTTCGTAATCCTATTTTAGGGGAAGGGGCCAAGTGACTTTGGTGTGGTATGGACCTGCCACCAGGTCAGGTTATTCTAATTTCAGGGCTGAATGTATTGTTTCTCGATGTAAATATTCAGTTCTGATTTTGGAATTTTCCCCCCAATGCAGCAGGTTAAAACGGGATCGAACCCCGTTTGCCCGGCCTTACATGACCTTACCTGTTGATAGGCCGTTAAACACTAATAAACAAACAAATAAACAAACAAACTGTGTTGGTATTAACTATGTCTCATTCGCTTAAGCCGGTGCTAGGAGGCGTTTGTGTCGTGTACTATGACAATAGCGGCAAGAATATGTGATACAAATGAACAATTTCAATAAAAACACTGTTGTAATATGGGGCTTATGGGTTTTGCGACCAGTGTATATCCTGATCAGACCGCGCATTTGCGCGGTCTGATCATGATCTGCACTGTTCGCCATTCCATCAATGAAACATCTATTGTGCTTCTGACAATAAATGTCACAGCCAGGTATATGTTTCTGGTAGTCGTGTTCGTCAATTATCATGGATCTTTGACCTTCACTTGTTATTTTAGACCGTCTAATGGTGACTGGCATTGAAGTACGGTGTACTGTTAGGGATACTTTACATTCTCGCAATCTCCACTTATCCACGAGAGAATGCGAGATTAATCTCGTATTCTAGCCTCGTGTTCTCGCATTCTCGACTCGTATGTTCAATAAATGTATTTCAGCAAGACATGAGGATGTGGTAATACAGTTAGATCACGTTCGTCCGCATGTACGAGCGATAATTCACTCGCTAAAGCTCGCGGATTATCTCCTAGTACATGCGGACGAACCGTGATCTGACTGCGGCTTCTCAAATGAACAGCGAATTTTCCAGCAAAACATGTTTGTTGGCGTTGATAAAAGTGTTGAATTTGTTACGATACGAGGACGTGTCCAACCCCAACTGGAACCCTCGCACAGTTTGTGTAGTAATACCAAAGAAATTGAGCCGAAGCAAGCCATTTGGAATATTGTAAACCCTGTAGCAGATTTCACAAAAATCGCTAAACATATTTATCTAGCAAAGTGTACTTTGAGGCAGTAATCATTTATTTTCCCCGAAATGCATTATTTCATATAGAACTAACGACTGCATGTATTTGATGATTAAAAATATGCAGAATTATTATACTGGATTTATTACATTATCGCAGCCATTTTGGCTGCGATAATGTAATAAATTCAGTATAATAAAAATTAATAAATTTGAAAATTTCTCCCTCAAGGTGCACTTAGCAAGATAAGTATACTTTGCAATTTTTGTGAAATCGGCTACTGAACTGGGGCAACGCTGGCCGCAAAGACACTGTCCGGATTTGACAGACCATGGAACAAACGGCTGACATATACTTCTAATACAGTGCTACGCTGGTCACGCGGTCATTATTAAAGGTGGGTGCCCTCAAATTATGTAAAAATGTATATTTATGTAAATTAAGAGAGTACTTAATTACGTAACTATTCCACATGTTGTTAACATCGACAGTGTCCGTTTTTACACCGCATTAACTAATAGTTCAAGTTCGTGTCGGCAGTGGTAATCACCAGTGTATGTACATGTGAAGAAATGATGACTAGTTTTAATTATTTAAATAAATAATGTGTATACACTGAATTACGACTGCTGTCCATATCTTATAAAGTACAATGTATAATTAGTGTACACTAGAAAATGCATTGTACGAATACATTTTGATTTCAGTGACCCCTGACCCCAACATTATTAAAATCCGTCATTCAAATAAGGCAAACAAATGCCAATAAGTGTATCAAGTAATACAAAATAATTGCGATATGTATATATTAATGACATATCTAATGGTTGAAATAATAAAAGATAACCCCGACAATATATCCTGATGTGCGGGACGCCATCTTTAAGGTCGGTTTTGTCAATAATAGAACCATTGACATGCGCAGTGAAGCCGCGAAAGATATAACAGCAATGTATGATGTGGTGTCAAATTCCACAGACGCGTGTCAGATAGTACAGTAACTTCAATATATAAATCAATGGACATCACGAACTCAGAGCTATCTTGTACATAGTCGCAGGCTGACAAAACGGCCTTGTGACCAGTGTACGCCAACTTTCTGCGCTTTCGAGAAGCTTAATTCACATGTCCGAGTAATGTGCCTACAAATAGTTTCCCCTGCTCGAAAGTTTCGGGGTGGGCAACCCAGTGGAATTAGACAGCTACAACATTCCAATGATCGGGAATTAGACGACCAGAAATTCCCGGGGTGAGGATATTAGTTTCTATGGAAGAAAATACTCCCACCACCCTCGTGAATTAGTCACAAATGTAATTCCCCGATGCGGGGATTAGACAGTAATTTTTATATAATATGTTGGTAGATGCATCAAAGACCAACACTCAATAAACCCACTTTATTGTAGAGGATGGTATATAAGTGTGTATCCAGCCATAATAACAGAGTATGCACATGTCAAAGACACCGACCCAAGCCTCAGAAAGGTGCTATATCAAATATTGCCCACCCACCTACTTCGATACATAGTATCGAAATAGGTGGGTGGGGTAATGTTTCAATGCGCCAGTATCTGAGACTTGAGTCCGAGTCTTTGACTTGTGGGATTATGTGGCCTTGACTGAAAATATGTGGCCAGTCTAGCTTATCACCCTATGCAACCTGATACTAGAAACTGGAATGTTCGTGTTTCAGTTGTCGTGTTGCATCGGGTAAACCAATCGAGGTTGTCCTTGGGAATGATACTCTTAACCATGTTGTAACGTGCATCAGATAACCATATGCAAGCCGATGCTAGAAACACAAATATTCGTGTTTCTAGTATCAGATTACATGAGGTGCTCTTATTGTATGAGTTAAGAAACGAGCCTTATCTCTGGAACATGTTGCCCGGTAAAAGCATATCACAATTAAGTACAATGTACGAAGAAATGACAGCACGGTGCCGCCTTGGAACGGCCAGCGAACAAAACAGTCCACTGGGGCGGCTGAACATTGCGTGCTAGCTCTGTGACTTGAGAACTCGGGCCCGTTTCACTAAACTCCGTACGACTAAAATGTTCGTAAGTGCAAATTTAGGATCGTCTGGAAATCGCAATTGATGGATTTACATTTATTGAGCATATGCTGCATTTGCAGCCTATGCTCAAAAAATGTAAATCCAATAATTGCTTACAAGAAAACAGTGTTAATGTGAAATGTACAGACTATCATAATTTTGCACTTACGAACATTTTAGTCGTAAGAAGTTTAGTGAAACGGCCCCCTGATGCTTATGGCATTTGTGGCAAATCTAACTCCTCATCTAAGACTGGACAAATTAGACTCGTGGCAGATTGGGCTGGTCTAACTCCAAATATGTGGAGGATAATTCAGGCTTATAAATGGGATATATGGCCAGTCTAATTCCCATCTACAATTGGAGACAAATAGCGAGGTAAGGAGTGGGAGCGGGGCGGTTGCGCCGTCGCGTTAGCAAGGTTCAAAGGTTCAACCGCCCCATTGGAACAAACCAACAAACACTGGCCGTTCCAAGGCCGTCATGTCTTCGTGTACTGTACTTCATTATACAGTTAGTTCATGGTCATTCCGGGAACAGTAACAAATATTGCCCCTCGGTGCTGTGGACGACCCGTGGCACTATTACCTTCGGCCTCTGGGCAATAGTGCCTCAGGGTCGTCCAATCCAGACACAGTGCATAGGGTCGTCAATATTTTGTACTGTTCCCCGAATGACCAGAGGCCGGCCTCTGGGCACTAGTGCATAGGGTCGTCCACAGCACCGAGGTGCAATATTTTGTACTGTTCCCCGAATGACCATAGGCCTTCGGCCTCTGGGCAATACTGCCTCGGGTCGTCCACAGCACCGAGGGGCAATATTATTTACTGTTCCCCGAATGAAATACATGTAACTGTGTTATAACTCAACTGTAATATATTGTATGTGATACAATTAATAAAGTGATTTGTGGGGTGGCATTACCGCATCGACGGACCGATATCAATTGCGTAGACAAAAGGGCAGGACGTAATGATTTTCTGGGGCTAAAATAGTTTTTGTTACTATCCCACGAGCACACGGAACTATTGACCCGGCACGCGGAACTATTACCTAGACAGAATATTGCCCAGACACGTCAAAACCCAGGGAATTAGTCAACACTATGGAATATCAACTTGTAAAGGGAGTTGGATAATAATGTGATTTGTTTCCTGCTGCGTCACTCAGCTATTTTCTCGCTACTTCATCGGGGGAATAGTTTGTACGGGGCTTTCACTGCAGTTGGTGTATATTTATTATATGTTATCTCCCTTGAGATATTATGTCACGCAAATTTCTATGGCAGCCATATTGTCGTGCTACTCCTAAATGGCGAGTATGACCAAGAAAATAGTGCCCTGTGTGCCAACTTATCCTATGACGTTTTGGTCTGTCTTGCTTTGTATCTAAAACTCTACATATACTATTCTCTGTAGTTTTCACAGTTTGGGCTTAGATTATCATTTTAATTCTGGAAAATACGAATCAAGACATCTCGTGCGTATGAATACATTTATTATCTTCAGTTAGGTAGTGCTCAGTGACCAGTTAGCCGCCAGTTTCGTACATTTTTTTCTGGGAGTTTCAAAAAGAAATATACTTATTCAAGAGAAAACGTATGGGTGGGATTGGGTTTGCACCATCACAGTATTTTTGAGTCGTGCTTTCCCTTTGGGACCGTACACCGTTAGTTGTGGAGTGAATGTTTGTGCCGCGTTGCAGGTTCATATACCACCGCTGTGCGCGTGTCAATGTATTTATCATGATGTATGGTGTTCGTTTCTTCTTTACACGGGTTCGTGGGTCTCCTTTCGGTATCTAGTTTTCGTGTTTTTGTTTAAGCATTGTTGATGACATTTTGTTTTCGTATCGATTTCAGATTCGTATTTCTAATGAGCAAATTATTATTCCATTCATGTATGTGGAAAATGTTTAGATTGGTAGGTGTTTCGGTGTTTTCATTAAAATGAATTGAACTTAAATTACTCCCTGGAAGTGACCCAAAACAATCATGACAATGTTAGATTTCTTACTTTGTCTATAAAGAAATTCCTGAAATTTTATAAAAAATAAAAAAATCCTAAAAATCACCGTCTTTGTCAGTTTTCCATGAATAATAGTACAGTCCTTGTACAAATAAAATTCGTTTCGTTTAATTCCTTTGTCGGAGCCAACGAACGTGTCCTGTTAACGGAATTCATTTCAAGCAGCAAAATTATTTGGTTCATACGGAGCCCCGCAAGGGACATGGATTTTTTTTATTAATTCCCACGAAATAACAATTCGCTCCCTCAATTTAACAATTCGTTCCTTCGAATTAACAATTCATTCCCTCGAATTAACAATTCATTCCCACGAAATGACAATTCGTTCCCTTAATTTAGCAATTCGTTCCCTCGAATTAACAATTCATTCCCGTGGGAACGAATTGTTATTTCGTGGGGACGAATTGTTAAATTGAGGGAACGAATTGTTAAATTGAGGGAATGAATTGTTAAATTGAGGGAACGAATTGTTAAATTGAGGGAATGAATTGTTATATCGTGGGAACGAATTGTTATTTCGTGGGAACGAATTAATAAAAAAGAATTATACGTCCCCTGCGGGGCTCCGTAGGTTCACACTAAAAGCCAATGACACTGTGAGTGGTTTGTTATGCATATTGTTCAAATAAACGATCGTTTTCAGTACGTTACATGTTTGCCTTATTAGGGTTTCGTTTAATTTGTTAATACTGAAACACATTGTGTTGTGCGACCAGTGTAGCCCCAGATGTGCCCTGATCAGGGTATACACTGTTCGCCATTCAGTCCAAGGAACACGAGTTTTGCTTCTGACAAACATCATACGTCTTTATCCGGCTACAGGCGTGCACTATCTACAGGCGTGCACTGCACTATCTACAGGCGTGCACTATTATCTACAGGCGTGCACTTTGAGGGAGAAATTTTCAATTTTTTTAAAAATTTATAAATTTTTATTATACTGAATTTATTACATTATCACAGCCATTTAATGGCTGTGATAATGTAATAAATTCAGTATAATAATTCTGCATACTTTTAATCATGAAATATATGCATTTGTTAGTTCTATATGAAATAATGCATTTCTGGAAAAATAAATGATTACTCCCTCAAAGTATACTTTGCTAGTAAAGTATACTTTGCAATGTTGATGAAATGGGCTACTGATCAGGACTGATCACACATGTCATAAGCCCCATTTCTCCAGTCACGGCCACTGTTCTACTGTCTAATGCATCACTTTGGAGTGCGCTTTTATTCGGGAATCCGCGAGATTCAGATTCCGATGATTTCATCCACTTAACGTCTGAGAGGCCCGTACGTAATTTGCTAGCCGACCTCTATAATTACCGACCTAACGGCCATGTCGGCAAGGGATACTTAGCTGGGCAATTTACAAGAATCAAAGTACTGAAAGTACTGCCATCAGAGCCTGAAATAAGGAACGGACAGTATTATAGCATGTAACCTTTACCTACATTTCATACTTAAATCAGTTAGCTCGTGTAACCATTTTGCGTGTTAAATTATTTCCTAAGCCAGTATAATACCATTATTTGGCAAAGTTTAACTAAGCTATATTGCCTAGTTGCTTGTATATTTTTTTGTGAATATATTATATTCATCTACTGTTTACATTCAACATATTATGGAGATAACCTCGTCTCAGTAGTAATCGCTGGAAACTGCCTTTGTTCTAATTTTAGACTACAGCCCGTTGCAAAACTGTTACAACTTACAGCCAGCTGCAAACCTGCGTCAAAGTGTTATCCATATTATGAGATCGTAGTAGAAATACCAAGTAATAGATTGAAAAATCCGATGACAATCGCCCTGTCTAAGTAGGGACCGATTTGTCGTTGTTCTGGAGAACCGGTGAACATAATCCTTAAATGTTATTGTCTAATTTCAGCGAATGTCGTGTTCTTCATTCCAATTATCACTAATTATTCAATTTAAATGCGCATTTGTTACGACGAATAGTAAATATATCAGCTCTAGTGGTTATGTTTTGCAAAAATAATCAGCCGACTTTGGGAGAATTTGGATATGTAAGAATACACTACGTGGTGAAGTCGTTTTGTTATGCGTGGACCGAATGCGTATCAGGCATTGACGTTGATACGTTGAGAATACCAGGCTAGAGTATATTAATATAAATATATCAATTAAGGCTAGGAAACGCGTAGGAATTCCGAAGCTCGCAGAGGAATTGCTATCGTTTCCAACCCGGCCTGATAAACTTGATATCAAAATACACTAACCTGGTATTCTATTTATCAGGTAACGTTCTATGTTAGCCGAGAATCAAATAATGGTTTTCTTTGAAAAGAACAAGTACTTGTTTGTTCACGTTGCATCATTTATCACACTGGTGTCATTCGGTAACGTCATGTGACCACGTTCGATCAATTAACGTTGTTGCTACGTAGATTCGACCAATGGATACGGATTTCAAGAGCGTAGTCACGCTCTTGAAATCCGTATTCATTGGTCGAATTCTTACGAGTTTTCTAGCATTGTCTGATAAACTTGGTATCAAAAGACACCAGTCTGGTATTTTCTGTATACGTCATGAGACTCATATCGAACAAATGGTAATTACGTATGGCGGATTCTGAATTTATTTTATTGAACCATACACGAGGCCAAGAACGAACCCTGCAAGTCTGGCAACAAATCCAATCAAATCCGTTCATATAGTATCCTTTTTTTATAAATACTTTCTGAAATAACAGTCAATATACTAACATCAAGCGTACATTATCTCAATTTCAAGAATAATCCTCATATGACATATTAGCAACCACACACATGTACATTTCGTATTCGTATTCACACGCGTCGATTTGAATCTCATTATGAACAATAGTTCCATCGACTCCAATCACTTGAAGTGTTTGTTCTTTTAACAAACCATCATAACGTAGACATTTATTGTTTTAAAGTAACTATTGTTATTACATTTTAGACCATATGGTGTATTGGCAGTCCTATGTGACGTCCATTTTGTAGCAGTAAACCGGATGTTATGAGCCTGACGTCATGACGTCGCGCGAACAATACATATGTGTATTATGTGCTTCCCTTCGGAGGTTATGTGTGTAGATGTAATATGAATATGTTACATTGGAAATGCATATATGACTATAATGGGAAATTAATTGTGTTCACAATAGAAGGAACTCCACATAGTGCTATGATTTCAGGAGTATGACAACTGAAGGTAGAATACAAACGTAGTAGAAAGATATGCATGCGTGTCAATACTGGGTATGCATGCGTGTCAATACTGGGTATGCATGCGTGTCAATACTGGGTATGCATGCGTGTCAATACTGGGTATGCATGCGTGTCAATACTGGGTATGCATGAGTGTCAATACTGGGTGTTTAAATTTAAACGAACTCGCTTCTTTTTAGGATTTGATTATACACTCCTAATTTCCTATACAAAATGTGCAATGGAACGTCTCTGAACCGGACACCAAGAAAACACCAGTGACCTTATGTTTTTTATGAGATTCATGGTCATTTATCTCAGGTGATACTGTCTGTTCGTGATCGTATAACACACAGCTATGGCTCAGAATGATCAA
The DNA here is from genome assembly GCA_029237695.1 of Conchocele bisecta. NCBI lineage: Eukaryota > Metazoa > Mollusca > Bivalvia > Lucinida > Thyasiridae > Conchocele > Conchocele bisecta. Next base: position 107,787,997 of record CM055269.1, on the reverse strand, counting down.
ATGTCTGATTTACAGTGAAACCTCTCTAAGCCGGACACCCTGGGGACCTCCCAGGGTGTCCGGTTTAGAGAGGTTTCACTGTACGACCAGTATGTACTGTAAGCCGCAGTCATCCTGTCTGTAAGGTTTCACTGTGCATGTACATGTACTAATAAGGGGCGACGATGATATGTTGTTTCGCGGCTATGTGGACTAGTAGTCATGAGCATACGTCAATGTGCTGCGCTTATATTTCTTTAGAACACACTTTTCTATCTATGAGTCATGTATGGGGGCAAACGTCTCTAACTCTTACTCAATGTGTATGATCACGTGGTACTAACAACAACAACAAGTACCGATTCAAAGTACGTATTATTTTATAGTGTCCTTATTAAAACGGATTTTGATGAAATATGGCGCATCAAACGCGCCTTGTTAAGCTGCATTTGGTGGTCTCTGTATTTTCGCCCAAACTTCTGTCGTTTTTGCGAAGAATCGATTTCCACGAAGAATCGATTTCCGTGTCGGAGATTCTTCGCAAAAACGACATAAGTCTGTGCCAAACTCCCTAGACCACCAAATGTAGCTCATGAAGACGCGTTTGCTGCGTCATGTTTCATTTCATCAAAATCCGTTGCATATTAAGGAAAATATCAAATAATACTTACTTTGGAGTGGGCGACGTTGTTTTTGTTGTAACCACGTGATCATGCACCTTGTTACTATGCTGAATGAAATTTTGAAATGTTTTTTTTTTTAAGAATTAAGGCAAAAATGAAAACCAGCAGAAGACCATTTCAGTCTCCAGCGTAGTCAGGGCTTAGTTGAACTTAATTTAAGCTCAATTGAACAAATATGTGGCTGTCACTTGAACATGGGGTTATAGGTGAAACACGTTGTAGACCCAAACCATCTTCTGATCAGGAGGTAAATGTACGCTAGCAGACGAAAAGCAATACTGGACAGAAATGTCAATCCCCACACGCGGTCAAATATCCCTGGTTTTTCATTTTTAACTTATTTTGTATACCGAAAACTATTTTGGTAGGGCTTGTGATGTCAAAACAGATTTTAATCAAGAAAAATAACATTAAATATAACAAGAGACGACAAAATTAATCCAGGGGCCTGTTTCACTAAACTTCGTACGACTAAAATGTTCGTACGTGCACATTTAGGATCGTCTGGAAATTTCAATTGATGGATTTACATTTATTGAGCATAGGCTGCATGCATAATCAGCTTATGCTCAATAAATGTAAACCCAATACTTGTTTACAAGAAAATATTGTTAATGTGAAATTTACGGACATTATAATAATTCCAGCACAAAAATATGTACACAATTCCCTAACATTTGATTGGCCCGTAGCAAGTCTCTGTCCAAAATGTATATCCCAGTAAACTCCCACGCCGAACTACTTTCCGTAACCGTGAGGCGCAGTTAAAATAATTATTAAGAAAACGGAAAATAAACACATTTTCTCGATGAATTTATTTCAAATGCTGGAATTATAAGGAATGAATGGCCTTTTTGTGGAATTTATCGGGGATATAAACTTGGAAAAGTCGTCCAGTATTCCCGCGACTTTTCCAAGTTTATACCCCGATAAATTCCACAAAAAGGCCATTCATTCCTATAATACGTTTGCACTTACGAACATTTTAGTCGTAAGAAGTTTAGTAAAACGCCCCCCAGCATTGTAAGGGTATCTGGACAAACATGGTCACCGTTTGCAGAAAGTCACATACCTGTATCGCAGAATTCGCCGACAAAATCCGTAAAGGAGCAGTCACACTTGACGCCGTGGTCACGTGACACACAGATGCCGTTGTTATGGCAGGGGCTGGACTGGAGGCACCGGTCGTTGTCGAGCATAATGCCCGCGGAATCAACCATCTCGGGGCTGAAAAGGGCCCGCCCGCAGTCACTGTAGAACAGGTTCCGAACGGCGCCCCTCAGGCGAGGCTCGTATATCACAAGTTCGTGCGCCAGTTCGGACGAGTCGTCAGTGTACGCCGAAGGAAGCCCGCCGATGAATATATAATACTTATTTTCTGAGATATCAACTTGCTCAGGGTTGTATAGTTTGTTTTCCCGCGTGTATGTCTCGCCATCAACTTTCAGTGTGGTGAGTTTACCCTCGCGGATGATGTCCACGCCGTGCCATTTTCCATCGTGTAGACCCTTACCTGCCGATAGCATGTTCGTCTCGTGGTCCAGTTTAAACTGTAGGTGCATGATTCCGTTGACGAGTTTCAGCTGGTAGTAATCGTTCGTTAATCCGCTGTCCGTGTACAGTAGGATAGAGCTCGCGGTTTGTGTCCGGAATTCGAAACTGATCGAACCATTCTGGCACGGGACCCAAGGTGAAAATTTGGCGTAACTAGATGACGATCCATCGAAGTCGAACGAGAAGGAAACAGAAATGAAAATAGAAAGGAGTAAAATGATGGACTGGAATTCCATTATTGTATACATTGCGGTAAACAGCACAACACATCAATGGTCATATACAATGGTGGCGACGGTCATCGGGATTCAGTGATGACCAAACAAACCGACTGGTATGTTGTGTAGGATGTCCTCGTCGTGCTCGCATACATCCCCAAACCGTGCTTCTATCTATCTGTTTACATCCAAATTATGTCCACACTATTGTAATTTCACAGTTTTCCATGGAAAATCCATTGTAATTTCATGCTTTAGCTAATACTTGCCGGGGCCAATCCATTTTCCAATACACTGCATACAAAATTAGCCTACTACAGCGCTGGCGTACAGGAACCATGAGCGTTTGTCGCTGTAATTCCAGCTCATCAATAGATACTATCCCCTGTTCAAGGAAAAGCAATAATCCATAGCTGTATATATCAGTCTGCAGTTTGATAGTTGAGTCATTCTGGCGTCACGAACAGTACCGAAAGCGGGTGCATCTATCTGAATAGAGCCGGGTTCCGTTAAATCAATGCCTTCCGATACCATAACGAGGCATTGGTAAACAGGCGAGACAATTCGCCCTGATCTTTAGATACAGGCTCGTCTACTACACACAGCTATAGGGCTGACAGTATCGGCACCGAGTGTAAGAACTATCGATTTCCTGTTTCTATGGTGCCTCGTTAGGCAAAGTTCGTGTCGTCGCTCCTTCACTGCGTTAATACGAAACTTATTAACCTTAAATGTATTTCCTTCGTTTCTACGCCATATACAGTGATACCTCTCTAAACCGGACACCATGTGAAGTCCCCAGGGTGTCCGGTTTAGAGATGTTTCACTGTAAAACAGACGGATGACTATTTCAAGAAAGTGCCACAGGTTCTTGAAGAACGGTTCACATGTCGGTGTTTTATGGGTTATTTCGGTATCTCTGGTGGCTTGGATGCATTGTTACCAATATACAATTTACGTCACCTCCCGCGAATTACACGTATAAGTAACGGTAAAAGGTGGCCCTAAAGTTCGGAACGGTGAATGTGTAGATAATTGGCGATTTCTGTCGTGTATATTTTTTGAGCATTAGTAGTTCCACAAAACTATGTAAATTACACAAAACCAACGAAATCCACCCAAATCTACCCAAATTCACCAAAATACCCATATCACACCAAAATAATGACCATCTGTTGAAACACCTGCAATGACAATCGGAGATAAATGGCATAACTAACCTTTGTCTGTGTCCGGTTTCAAGGTCCTCTTGACCCATGATCACGTGTTTACAACAACAACAACAATGACTAAAAGTATTGAAAGCGCGCCCACTCCAAAGTAAGTATTAGTTGATATTTTCCTTACTATGCAACGGATTTTGATGAAATATGGCGCAGCAAATGCATCTTCATGAGCTGCATTTGGTGGTCCCGGGTGGTCCCTGGAGTTCGACACATACTTATGTCGTTTTTGCGACTTTTGCAAATACGACAGAAGTTTGGGCCAAAGTACCAAAGGCGCTTCTGGAAGTTTCCGTATTTTGTTGTAACCACGTGATCATACACCTTGGGTTTACAAAGGTTTACTGTACATGGTTATTTCGTGTTTCTGTACACCGCGTAGAACGAATATTAAAAAACGCATTGATTATAGAAATGCATTTAAGTTGGTTCCGTCGTTACGACGTCGTGTAGAGACGAAGATTAAAGAGAATAGTAGGTTAGTGCCGTGAATGGGAAAAAAATATCTGGCAAGGCTTAGGAAACTGGATGGGCGAGGCTCGGCCGAGCCCATCCCGTTTCCGTGCCGCACCAGATATTTTTTACCATTCACGGCACTAACATACTATTATATTTATCCCGTCAGCACCTACACATAGCTTTAAAATGAAAAATAAATAACACCAGTCACCGCACATATTCATACGCAGTGATTAGGTCGTATTGACAGGATATCAAAAATTTCTCACGGCACCGTGTTTCACGGCACATACGCACTGTGTTGACGGGATAAAACATTCTTACATGCCATTACTTATTTTCTAGGCTGCATGGAGAAGAATTTAGAGCCTTCATTTCTACACCGTACTAAAAACGAACATTTAGAATCGTTCCTTCGTCGCATAAAGACAAACTTAAGAAATTTGATCTCGGTTTCACGAAACTTTCGTAAAGTCTGTCCAATATTGATTTTCTTTTCTCTAATTTCAGAAATAATGGACCGATTTTCACAATTTAACTTTTTGTCACATGTTATATAGTGTTGAAAGGGTTAATTGTTGCCTCACCGCGTTGTGGAAACGCTGGGTCGGACTGTCCCTAGCGAACCACCATGATTTCCCAGTTTCCAATACCGCTCGCCATTCGGCTGTGATAACATTGGCCTGGACTTCTGCAGCAAATTAATGATTTTGTGTGAGAAAACATTTTCATTAACATGAAAAGGCCGCAGCTAATGTATTCCGTGATTGACTTGATTTTTGTACTCTTTGGTAACTCCCACGACAAAATGGAACACTGTTAGTCTAAAGGCAATACGCAGCAAGAACGGATATATCGTTAGTCCATGAGCGTACGTACGTACGTTAGTAAAACGTCTTTCATTTTACAATAACTTATGAACCCCTTCACCAATTTTGATAATACTTAGCCGCAATGTGTGTCTAGGGACGGTGCTTTGTTTTGCATACGACCCACGTCCGACCGCCTGAGGTCGCTGAGGACTTATGTTCACCTTGTTAGTAAGGCGAATGCGTGATTATTATTATTATTATTATTATTATTATTATTATTATTATTATTATTATTATTATTACCAAGGCTGCCATCGAGGGGATTAGCTTCGTAATAACGACGCCATTTTTGCTCCAAGCGGTGTGTGGAATGTGTACAATTCGAATACAAAAGTTGTCCGGAGGGGACATGGATATAGAGAATAGTAGGTTAGTGCCGTGAATGGGAAAACATATCCGGCAAGGCTCAATAATTTCTTTATTTCTCATCAGAAGTATATGTTGTGACCACTCAAATGAGTGTTCACAACATATACTTTGGTTCAGAAATAAGGAAAATAGATAGAGAATAGTAGGTTAGTGCCGTCAATGGGAAAAAATATCTGGCAAGGCTCAGGAAACGGGATGGGCGAGGCTCTGCCGAGCACATCCCGTTTTCGTGCTGCGCCAGATATGTTTTCCCATTCACGGCACTAACCTACTATTCTATTTATCCCGTCAACACCTACAAATGGCTGTAAAATGCAAAAAATGTATTAACTGGATATTCAAAATGTTTCACGGCACCGTGTTTCACGGCACATACGCACTGTGTTGACGGGATAAAAAATTTTATTCGTTCCCTCGAATTACCAATTCGTTCCCACGAAATGACAATTCGCTCCCTCAATTTAACAATACGTTCCGTCGAATTAACAATTCGTTCCCACGAAATGACATTTCATTCCCTCAATTTAACAATTCGTTCCCTCAAATTAACAATTCGATCCCACTATATAACAATTCGTTCCCACGAATCAACAATTCGTTCCCGTGGGAACGAATTGCTATTTCGTTGGAACGAATGGTTAAACTGAGGGAAATAATTGTTATTTCGTGAGAACGAATTAATAAAAAAAAGAATTCAACGTCCCATGCGGGGCTCCGTACGAATAAGAAAGTAAGACACTGTGATTATAAAAGATTACATCAATTGGCGTTACCTAATCCAGTCAGTGGCATCACCCCAACCCTTCCAAACGCCCCCCCCCCCCCCCCCCCCCCCCCCCCCCCCCCCCCCCCCCCCCCCACCCCCCCCCCTTGCTTGTCGCACCCAAATTTAGACACTAAAGTAAATCGTCTGTCTTAATCCAGCTTTTAAGAATGAAATACCTTTTATATGTTCCCGGCGTTTTCCGATATGACTGAATTATGGACGTCTAACATCCCTATCCCGTATTGTTGTTGTCTAATTCCCACCTCTCGTAATGTGTTGCTCTCTAGTTCCCGGATATCCCATCCATTCCGTTTCACCACGGGCGGGATGGAATATGATAAATATGGCATTGGAAACCATATTATCACATGACATATATCTCGAGCGAAACTGGACATTCTGCAAAGTAGCAAACACATGAATACGTATAATTATTTTGTATGTAATTAAATGCAAGGGAGTGCTATCGACCTCAGCATTTAGTTCCTAAAAAATCCAATAGGTGAGCAATAACTGACATATAATTCAGCCAAGTGTACCATGCAATGCCCCATCCTAATATTGATGTAGCACAGCTCAGTCTCAGTCAATCAAGCTGGTTGATCGCAAGCGCAATATTCAAGTGTTTTTAAATATAAAACATGACAAATGACAAATATTGACAAGATAAGCTCAGGTGGTGTATAACCTGACTATAAATTCATAATGGACATATGATTTCCTGATTAACGTACCGTATATTACGACACGGTTGATGGGGTACTAGGCTTTTTAATTGACATTTTATGTCACATATCCGAGTTTTCTACGTGTGACTTTGTATGCTGCTTCATACATCAATTGTTTTATTTTGGTAATCCTATTTGTGCATGCTTCTCTTATTAAAAGGCATGCAATTAGCATCGTGCAGTTACCGTACATCATTCCATGTTATCCGATTACTTTCTCGTCATTTGCGTGTATTAGCCTGTAGTGCGCGTTGTTTATCTTCTATCATGTTATTATTATAATGGAATGATTATGCTCGACATGCTCATGGTGTCTTTGATGCCATGCTAAATTATAGAGCGTCACTAATCGCCGCCGCATTGTATTTCCTTGGTATGGTGGCATATTTCTGCCATCTACTTAACGAGATAAAGTGATAGCTATATAAGTCGTCTAAGTCACCTTATAAGTCGTCTTAACTACATAGGTATAGCATCAAGACGACTTAGTAATTCATAAAGACGAGATAAATGGACGACATAACGAACTCGAAATATCGTTACAAACGTGATACTGCCTACAGGTGACGTCGATTTTTAAAATAAATTTCTGCATATTTTTTTTCTAGTTTGATTAAGACAGCATCGTGGCCTAATACATTAAAATCTCAGTCGCCCTGATCTTGTTACGATACGTATCGCGTCAAAATGGCTTACTAGCTGATCAAGTCGAGATAAAAGTGTAATAAAATGGATGTCATTAGGGGGCAGAATCACGTTTTTGACGATATTTCTTGTTATTTATCTATTTCATCAACATTGCAAAGTATACTTTTCTAGAAAAGTATACTTTGAGGGAGAAATTTTCAATTTTAGGATAAATTTATTATTTTTTATTTTACTGAATGTATTACATTATCACAGCCATTTTGGCTGTGATAATGTAATAAATTCAGCATAATAATTCTGCATATTTTTAATCATAAAATATATGCAGTGGTTATGATCTATATGATATAATGCATTTCGGGAAAAATAAATGATTACTCCCTCAAAGTATACTTTGCTAGATAAGTATACTTTGCAATTTTGATGAAATCGGCTACTGATCTCGTCATGAAGTCGTCGTGGCGTGATAAGTATGTGGTTAAGACGACTTTCACGTGACTCATGTATACGTAGAAGTATCACACTACTTTGGAATGTAATACAATACAATGTAATACCTTAATTCTGCTCAGAGTATACAGTGGCCCCTCTCTAAACCGCACACCCTGGGAACCTCTAGTTTAGAGAGGTTCCATTGTAAATTAGACATATGAATATGTCAATGCATGCTTATGTTCTTTGCAAACATTTTTTTTTTTTTTTTTTTTTTGCTTATATTTAACGGCGGCACTGGCTCTAGGACCTTGCATGCCGTCTCCCAAGAATGGGAGAAAGAACGGAGATAGAGATATTTTGAGAGAAGCCGGTAGTTCGTATTTACAGAGCAACTACGAATTATCGGTACCCATTTACAGCTGGATGAACTGGAACAGTGTGGATAAAGTGTCTTGCTCAAGGACACAACGCACGCCGCTAGGCAGGCTCGAACCCACGACCCTTGGATCAGTAGTCCGACACACTAACCATTACGCCACGGCGCTCCACCTTTGTAAACATGAACAGGCATTATCATCAGAGATGGATGATGATGGCACCTGTAACACTAAGGATACATATATTGCCTGTGTATCCGCTTTAGAGAGGATCTACTATATCGTGCAACATATTGCAATATATTAAGTAGGTTGTCTGTGGATATATTTATCATAACACTGGTGCAATATATATGTCTCGAGGCCGGGAATGTGCACTTGACTCTATCGGATTTATCCCTTTCTCCATGAATTCACAGCTTGAGCCAGTTATCTGTTATCTGTAGCAGATTTCACAAAAATTGCACAGTATACTTAATATCTTGCTAAGTACACTTTGACGGAGAAATTTTCAAATTAAGGATAAATTTATAATTGTTTATTATACTGAATTTATTACACTATCACAGCCATTTTGGCTGTGATAATGTAATACATTCAGTATAATAATTGTGCATACCTTTTTAATCATCGTTAGTTCTATATGAAATAATGCATTTCGGAAAAAATAAATGTTAAGCTTATATTTATAATGAGAACTCAAATTTGTTTTAGGGCGAATTGTAAAAATGGTGGTCTTAAAATGATCACCATGCTTATTAAAACTGATAACATTCAGTGTAATCTGACCGAGTGAAATGAGGTGTAATCTGGGGATAATGTGTTATACATTATGACCGTGAAATAGATGGCACGGCATTTTATAATATCTGATTTCTGTCTTTGTCCCTTTGATCATTTTTTGTATGGTTATGAGTAAACAAATCATGTCTTCCAAAACTGCGTTGGTATTCATTCCTTCAGGGCTTTTTGTCTGCCGTTGGTTGATACAACACTGCAATACATGTTCTTGATTATGTTGGCTCTTGGTCAAGCTTATCTGGAAGTGACGTAGCATGTTGAAATGTTATGAGAAAACTTCCAACGCTGATGGCTGCTGGGCGTGCATATTCCTCTGCTAATGTAGTGGAGTAGGTGACAGGGAACCAGCTTACCTACTGTGCCAATTAAAATCATCATCATCGACAACAACAAAAACATTAAAAACAGATCGTGAAAAAAACCCTCACTAGAATATAGTATTGAGTACCTTGTTGTTAGATTGTTAGTCCCATTGGCTGAGAGAGTGAGCGGAAAAGTCAGCGACTGGAATTCACGATAGACAACAACAACAAAGCATTATCTCCCGCCATTCCAGAATTCCTGTTTACTCAGCAGATTGCACCACAAACAAACTGCTGACAGGGCAGTTATGGGAGACCACCATGATTTAGGCTTTAAGGCAGAGTATGCCAAAAGTGGGCGAGCGGCTTGCAAAGGATGCAGGAACAATATCGGCCAGGATTCGCTGAGATTGGCCATCATGGTCCAGGTGGGAGCCGGTTCCCGGTGACTCGTCCATAGTCGAACTTGTACCCAGTCCATGTTTATTAAACAAAATGTCTGTTTCACGAAACCTGCCCAAATTGTACGGCTATGTAAATAAGGCAAACACATTAATGTTTGGATAAATATAAATTATAGCAAAATTTAAAAATGAGCCTACTTTTTATTTCGGGAAATTTGGTCAAATATTGATTTTATTACGAAAAATGTATTTGTCTATGGGAATTTAACATGGGGGAAAAGAAGGTAGAGGAGCTGTGGGAGGGTTAAAAAAACGAACAATTTTGGAAATTGACTGAAACCTGGCTAGATAGCTTCTAGCTCCAGATAAGGTGCGTATCTGCATATTTTACGTACTTATTTTAGCTGAATACGCATCGATTAATTTATGAAAAGTGGGAGTACAAAATACTCACAGCAATGTGAATGAGCTGCAAAAAGCAAATTTGCAGCTCAAATAAGTAAATTTTTGAATCCGTTTTATTTTTATCATGTTTGTTGCCTATTTAATAAGGAAGACAAATAATATTACATTTTAAAAGTAAAATATGCATTGAATTTGAAAATATGGGTGTATAATACTCTTTAGATACAAAACTTATCTGGAGCTCTGTAGCTTGGAAATGATCTAACTAAGAAAACAAAAGTCCAGAATTTCTGAAATTCTAAAAAATTTCCCCATGTTAAATCCCCATTGACGTATTCACTCTTTAAATTTTGCTTTAATTTAATATCACAAAAAAATATAGTTTTTGCATTGTTTATATGGCCGTAAAATTTGGGGAGGTTTTGTGAAACAGACAGCTGTGGTTCATCTCGCAGCCTGACCATTTCTTACAGTTGCCTTGTGCTTTTGCTGATAGTGGAATTTAAAGTCAACAATAATATAAGGTCAGGGCTCCAGATAAGGAATTAGTAATTGAGTATTGTCATTCCATCATTTCTGAAACAATTGGGTATTTCAACATTTTAATTGGGTAAAATCAAATCACACTACTGTTTACACATCAACAGACAGCAATTATTGAATAGTTTGCTTCGAAAAGAAAACGTGTCTTGGCATTTCATTAGAATGATCTCCTTGGAGACAATTCTATTGAAATACCAAGATGTGTTTTCATGGAAAATAAGAAAAATATGCTATATTTGTCGTCAGTTTATTGTTTTCTGCAGCATGATAAAGGTACCACAAAACTGCTATTTCCTTTTGATACTCGCTACTTCTGATTTCAAATTTGCAATTGGGTTTTTGGCAATTTTAATTGGGTATTTAAGCAAATACGCAGCTTATCTGGAGCTCTGCATTTTTACCTCTTTTTTGTTTCCAATATCAAATTTACGACAGATATAACTTGCAGGAAACAGCTTTCTGGAAGCCGGACTTCACAGGTTAATATGTAGTAAGTAGGTGATGCCTATATCCGAGCGCAACATCTGAGTATCATAGTATCCGGACGTATGTCACTGTGACTAATAACTATTTCTTATTTAGATCGAATCAGATGTATAGTTTCAGCATGTTCAGATTCTGAGATTGCCAAGTTCAAGTTCGCCACTTCACCTAAGCCCGTCTCACCTTGTCATTTGACGAACTCTCGGAGGCGTAATAAATATATTTTAACATATATTTTATGAATTAGATATAATTAGATACAAATATTTATGTTGTTAACACTTTTATTGCCACTATATGCAGTGTCAACAAATATCTTAAGCCATTCTTTGGTAAAAAAACACTGTTTATGGCAAGTAATTTCAATAAATAAAATAAACACACATGGACCTTGCAGGGATTCCGCTGGGGAAAATAAAAAAATCGGCACTTCAAAAAAAATAAAACAATTGGCGATACAAAATTACAATTTTCGAGGAAAAAAAAATTTGATTTTTTATCGCCAATTGTTTATTTTTATCGCCAATTGCGAAAGTGGCGATCGCCAGCGGAATCACTGACCTTGAAGACCGTTCAAATCATTAGAATTGACCAGGTATTATTATGGATTTTAAACTTTCCTATTTTTGGAGACTAATCTATGACTGTTCATTTCAAAATTGAAGTTGCAGATGAAAGGTCTCGTGTCATTTGCAATGTCATATTCACTAACGGCCTCTGAGGCGAACATCAATTGAGACGCAACTGTACCCGTGTACACGTAACCTCGCAAATTCTAGGCCGATTTTAAAAATCTAACTTATTTTCTTATATCATTTCCAGTCACTATGACTAGCTTTCGGAGATGATTTCCATTTTTAGATTTGCTTCGACCTTTTGGAATTTTGATTTGTGACTTGACAGACAATATGGGCCCATATTACCATAATACAAACTTAATTTGTCTGCTGTATGACAGCCCATTTGCACATGGCACACATATAAATTATACCCCCGGCATACAAAGTATGTCGAGGGGTATATAGTTTTAGTAATTTCGTCCGTCCGTTCATCCACGTTAAAGTTTTTGGGTACCCATTATCTCTGTAACGGTAAGTCGGATCGTCCTCAATCTTCATATACTTCCTTATCATCATCTAAATTTTCATTCCATACCACACTCATTCGGCCTTCGTGTCCAAGGTCAAGCTCAAATTACTTACAAATTTGAGTCTGTAAGATTTGCGTTAAAGTTTTTGGGTACCTATTATCTCTGCAACGGTAAGTCAGATTGACTTCAAACTTCAATTACTTCCTTATCATCATCCATATTTTCATTCCATACTACGCTCATGCGGCCTTCATGTTCAAGGTCATATTACTTGGAAAAAAAGTTTTTTAATTATTTGCGTTACAGTTTTCATTTGTCAGTCCAAGCGGCGGCCGGGGGTATACGTGAGCCCCTGATAATTTTCTCCAGTTGACTTTACTCCGGTTGTGGTTTCTCATCTACAACAACTAATGACAAGCAATATTTACTTCATGGTATTGCCAAAAAGGTACAATAAATCTGACCATGTTGAATTTTACATGTTGCCCACCTAATAGTCTATGATTCTGTTTTAAATATTTTGTCAATAATATGACAGGGCTCCAGATAATGAATTAGTAATTGAGTATTGTCACTCCAATATTTCTGAAGCAATTGGGTATTAATTGGGTAAAATAAAATCACACTACTGTTTACACATCAACAGACAGCAATTATTGAATAATTTGCTTCAAAATGAAAACATGTCTTGGCATTTCATTAGAATTGTCTCCTTGGAGACAATTCTAATGAAATACCAAGATGTGTTTTCATGGAAAAATAAGAAAATATGCTATATTTGTGATCTGTTTATTACTTGCTGTAGCATGATTAACGATACCAAAGTTTTATTGCTTTTTGAGACTCACTACTTTGATTGTCCATTGGGTTTTTGGCAATTTTACTGGGTATTTAAGCAAATACGCTGCTTGTATGGAGCATGATCTGAAGTCTGGTATAGCACATTTCAGCCAACAAGCACACTGTGTTTTCATGGAAAAATAAGAAAATATGCTATATTTGTGATCTGTTTATTACTTGCTGTAGCATGATAAAGATACCACAAAGTTTTCATTGCTTTTTGATACTCACTACTTCTGATTTCAATTGGGTTTTTGGCAATTTTAATTGGGTATTTAAGCAAATACGCAGCTTGTCTGGAGCACTGATATGATGTCTTGTATAGCAATTTCAGCCAACAAGCCCCCACTCCAACTGTGGATATTGCCTGTGACATCACGCCGACATAGAAATGCTTTTGAGATCCCATCGTTAATTCTCAAGCGCAGTCTATTACTCTTTATCTTAATACTGTGGCATTGGGTTAACATATTTTACTGTGAAAAGAGTCAATTGTGATGAATTAGTTAAATTACACATATACCTCTAAATCTTCAAACTTAATTGTGTCGGTTACACTCAATAAACCAGACATGTTGGCTGGAGCCCGTCAAGTTTATTTTGTTGTTCAGTATACATATGCTAATTTGTTCCCTATTATTATTTTTCAGTCTCCAGTATTTGATGGAAAGGTGAGTTATATTTAACTACATAGGCCACTTGTTAACTCATAAAAAGTGGAACATATTTGTTGTTGTATGCTGTTTTTTATGCCACCGGGTTTCGAAGAAACGGGTGGCATATAGTGTTTGGACCGTCCGTCCGTCCGTCCGTCACACTTTTCGGTTAACCACTTTGTCACAGTTTCTCAAATATGCTGCAGGTGGCATCCGCGTTCGACAGATGCATTTCTTGTTTTGTCTTGTTTCTTAACAAAACATACTTTAACCCTTAGACCGCTATCTTATTATACCCCCACAAACAAAGTTTGAGGAATATAGGAGTCAGCTTGTCGGTCGGTCGGTCTGTTGGAAATTCCCTTCCGCTCTATATCTTCTACACCCATGCATGGATTATCAAATGGCTTGGCACAAATGTTTCTCATGATGAGAAGGTGTGTCACGATCAATAACCACGCACCTACGTCCAAGGTCACAGTTGAAGGTCAAAGGTCAAACCTATCGAAATTCCCTTCCGCTGTATATCTTCTACACCGATGCATGGATTATCAAATGGCTTGGCACAAATGTTTCTCATGATGAGAAGGTGTGTCGCGATCAATAACCACGTACCTACGTCCGAGGTCAAGGTCACAGTTGAAGGTCAAAGGTCGAACCTATTGAAATTCCCTTCCGCTCTATATCTTCTACACCGATGCATGGATTATCAAATGGCTTGGCACAAATGTTTCTCATGATGAGAAGGTGTGTCGCGATCAATAACCACGCACCTACGTCCAAGGTCAAGGTCACAGTTTAAGGTCAAAGGTCAAACCTATTGAAATTCCCTTCCGCTCTATATCTTCTACACCGATGCATGGATTATCAAATGGCTTGGCACAAATGTTTCACAGGATGAGAAGGTGTGTCGCGATCAATAACCACGCACCTGCGTCCAAGGTCAAGGTCACAGTTGAAGGTCAAAGGTCAAACCTATTGAAATTCCCTTCCGCTCTAAATCTTCTACACCGATGCATGGATTATCACACTATGACCAGGGTTAAGGTCACAGACTTGATGCGTTTGAAACCTTAACGCTCGGCTAAATGGCTTATAATAAAAAATGCCTCGTTTTCTTTGGCTGCCAGTGGGGGTATTTGTGAGCAGACAGGCCACATTTCTAGTTCTCCTTGGTTAAGGTTTTTAGTCAAGCTTCGTTAAGGTTTTTAGTCAAACTTCGTAGATGGAATACTATTGTGCATACAGACACCATACTTGGATAACTTTTTCTCATAGGGATGTACATCAATAACCCCTGACCTATATTTTGCTTTCACCTACATTTAACCTTGAATTACTTCCTTATTTCCCCTTGGTTAAGGTTTGTACTCAAACTTGGTTAATGTTTATAGTCAAGCTTGTATATGGAATACTCCTGGGCCTACAGCAACGATACTTGGACAACTTCATATCCTAGTGATGTACATCAATACTCCCTGACCTACATTTGACCTTGACCTACTTTTATCCTTGGATTACTTAGTTAATTCCCCTTGGTTAAGATTTTTAGTCAAGCTTGTATATGGAATACTCCTGGGCCTACAGCAACCATACTTGGAAAACTTCATCTCCTAGTGATTTACATCAATAACCCCCGACCTATATCTGGCATTGACCTACATTTAACCTTGAATTACTTACTTAATTTCCCTTGGTTAAGGTTTTTAGTCAACCTTGGTTAAGGTTTTTATGCAGGCCACGGCCACCTTGTTTGTCAAGCTATGTGTACATCGACAACCCTCGTAGTCGAGCTATGCTGTTCTCCTACAGCTCTTGTTATCAAGGCTGCCAGTACGACCCACATTCAATCACCCAAGGTCACTGAGGACTTGTGTTATTATTTTTTATTTTTGTTTGTTATTGTTATCAAGGCTGCCAGCGAAGGGATGAGCATCGTTTAACGATGCCCAGGGCTCCAGATAAGGAATTAGTAATTGAGTATTGTCACTCCCATCATTTCTGAAGCAATTGGGTATTTCAAAATTTTAATTGGGTAAAATAAAATCACACTACTGTTTACACATCAACAGACAGCAATTATTGGATAGTTTGCTTCGAAATGAAAACATGTCTTGGCATTTCATTAGAATTGTCTCCTTGGAGACAATTCTAATGAAATATCAAGATGTGTTTTCATGGAAAATAAGAAAAATACACAGCTTATCTGGATGCCATTTCTTGTTTCTCTTGTAGATCCCCAACTGGTTCCACTATGCGTGTTTCTGGAAACGGGCACGCGTGTCGGCGCCCCAGGATATATACGGGTACGACAGCTTGCGCTGGGACGACCAGCAGAAGATTAAAGATCAGATAGGAGGTGTGTATACCTATCTCAGTCTGTAGCCCTTGTTGTGATCTTGTCTCGTCAGGATCTGCGGTGGTTGCCTGTCGTATTTCAGATTTGTGCAGTCGCTGAGATAATTACACAAGATGTAATTATCTCAGTGACTTTACAAATCGGTAAATTATGCGGCTTTCAGTCGGGACTTGCCATTTCCAAACTTTCCCAGAGATATGCTGGTTATTTTCAAGCCATTGTGAAATACCTCCTCATATTTTGAAATATAACGAGTAATATCTTTGGTTTTGACGTTGATGTAATTATACAAATTTATTATATACCTTCATATTTGCCCCATTGACTTTGCATTGTTGCTACCCACCAATAAATTACCATATTGTACGCTGTCAAGCAGTCGTATTGTCGTCGAACTGCGTCGCGCGCCTGTGTCGTTAAGCTGACAACAGCTGATCGTGAATAAGGAAACATCCCAATTCAAGGTCCATAAAACTGACATCAGCACCAAAAGATGTCTTATGAAATATAGCCTGTATGGGATAATACGATAACGTTACATGCCAAATACAGTTGTTGCCGACAAAAATCGTTTTAACTCCTAAATTAGGTTGATCCGATGTGGCCTCGTGAGTCGTGCTTCATAGTTTTTCGGTACGATTCTATGAACGTTTTGTGGAATTAACAATAATCATTGGTCGGCAAATAAAACATGTGTTAAAACTTAAATAAACTTTATCCAAATTTAACGCCTTTTCCCCGGTTTTGTTGTGTCTGTAGTGATGTCGGCCATCTTGGTTATTTAAGTTATTTATAATGGCCAATGACTATAAATGTCTGTTGTAGTAGGTGGTGGGGCGGACGGCGGTGGAGACGGGGGTGACGCCATCAACTACAAGGACTACACTGTACAGTATGCCAAGTCGGGGGCCGCCAAGTGCAGGGGTTGTGACGAGAAAATCAAAAAGGTGTGTAGGGAACAGGAGGTGGAGGCAGCGTGACTCGGCCATTTAGACATTAGTCATCAGATTTGGACGAGTTGCTGAGGAAACGGCCCTCAGGACATTGTAAACAATCTAAACCCTGGTCATTGTAATCCTACAATCAATGGTCGGACAGAGCTCCAAATAAGCTGCGTATTTGCGTAAATACCCAATTAAAATTGCCAAAAACCCAATTGAAATCGGAAGTAGTGAGTATCAAAAAGGAATGAAAAATTTGTGGTATCTTTATCATGCTACAGAAAACAATAAACAGACCACAAATATAGCATATTTTATTCTTTTCCATGAAAACACATCTTGGTATTTCATTAGAATTGTCTCCAACTATTCAATAAGTGCGGTCTGCTGATGTGTAAACAGTAGTGTGATTCTATTTTACACAATTAAAGTTTTGAAATACCCAATTGCTTCGGAAATGATGGTGTGACAAAACTCAATTACTAATTCCTTATCTGGAGCCCTGGTCGGATATCTCCTGCACAGGTTGAAGTAACGGACCAAGGTATATACATACATTAAATATACATAAAAGCACCAATAAATGAGAACAAAATAAGCTAGCATTTTTTTACTCCATCTTACAACACATTACCAAGGTCCTTATTGAGAAGTTGGGCAAATGTTAGCCCTCTGCGATGTTATATTCCCCGATGCACTATGTCAACGTGTTTTCGAGCTATAGATTATTTTGTTCGACACAATTCTGTTACTTTGGTAACATTTATGTCTTTGGTTTTCCTGATGATGCGTTAGCTGGTACCGTTTCATTGCTTCGCTGACAAGGTTAGCAGGTATCTGGCTGGAAACCAGTCAATGTAACATGACGCTTACGCGTGACACTCCACGAATATCAGCCAATCATCAGCTTAAGCGATGACGTCATCGGGAAAACCGATCAAGATTAGAGAACATGGCTTCCCTGGAAATTATAGAAATGTCGGTGCGATTCAATTGTCTGTCGTGACACATTGGACGGATATAAATGTAGGTTTGATCAAATGTTTGATTGGAAACAATGTTTTTTCATTGCAAAATGTTTCTTTACGGGCCCGGACGACGTAAAAGTGTAGTTTGAAGCCGATGTTTGCGCTGTTATATAGTAGTATTGGTCCCAAAAATGTTACCGAAGTCTTACGACTAGACGAAAATGTTGAACAAAATTATCCATAGCTCGAAAACGTGTTGACATAGCGAATCGGGGAGTCTGTCATTGTGGAGGGCTAACATTTGCCTATCTCCTGCAATAGCCGACAATGCTATAAATCGGTTGGCTGTTTCGTTAGAGTCCGTTGTCATATCAACCTTGGTATGTGTTATAAGAAGGAGTAAAACATTTGTTTAGCTTATTTTGTTTCCACTTATTGATGTTTCTATGTATATTTAATGTATTTATGAACCTTGTTCCGTTACTTCAACCTGTGATCTCCTGTAGCTATTTCACCAACATTGCAAAGTATACTTTTCTAGCAAGTATACTTTGAGGGAGTAATCATTTATTTTTCCCGAAATGCATTATTTCATATAGAACTAACGACTGCATATATTTGATGATTAAAAGTATGCAGAATTATTATACTGAATTTATTACATTATCACAGCCAAAATGGCTGTGATAATGTAATAAATTCAGTATAATAACAATTAATCAATGTATCCTTAAATTGAAAATTTCTCCCTCAAAGTGTACTTTGCAGGTCAAATAGCAAGCATGCTTCTGTATCCTGACATTAATCTGTATTGCTTGTTAGAAGCACAGTTAATATATGGGATTGAGTACTAAACCCATTGACCTGGCCTTAAATGGCCTTAGCTGTTGATAGGCCGTTAAACCCCAACAAACAAACATTTCTCCAGTCACCTCCACATACAAGGTGTATGATCACGTGGTACTAACAACAACAACAAGTACCGATTCAAAGTACGTATTCTTTCATAGTGTCCTTATTACGTAACGGATTTTGATGAAATATGGCGCATCAAACACGTCTTGTTAAGCTGCATTTGGTGGTCTCTGTATTTTCGTCCCAAACTTCTGTCGTTTTTGCCAAACTCCCTAGACCACCAAATGCAGCATGAAGACGCGTTTGCTGCGCCAATTTCATCAAAATCCGTTGCATATGAAGGAAAATATCAAATAATACTTACTTTGGAGTGGGCGGCGTTGTTGTTGTAACCACATGATCATGCACCTTGACATATAAGCCTGTCCAATCAATCAATCAAACATTCGCATATCACAGGACGAGGTGAGACTGTCCATGAAGGACTATTCGAGTCAGCGAGCCGTGATGTATGGACCGGTGGACCTGTGGCACCACGTCGATTGCTTCGTGGAGAACCGCGAGGTTCTGGAGTTCCCTTCCAGTGCAAATGTGGAAAAGTAAGTTTACACACAGCAGAGCTCCAGATAAGATTTGTCTCTAAAGAGTAGTATACCCCCAGATTTCAAATTCAATGTGTATTTTACTTTTACAAATGTAGTATTGATTTTTCCCTGCATTAAATAGGCAACAAATAAGAACAAAAAACAAGTTTAAAAATTTACTTATTTGAGCTGCAAAAAGCAAACGCTTTGCTTTTTGCAGCTCAACTAAGTAAATTTTCAACTTTATTACAGCATTTTCAATGCTCAATTTGAAAATCAACGCATATTTTCACATTGAAGTATTTTGTACTCCCACTTGTGATAATGCATATTCTGCTAAAATAAGTGCGTAAAATACGCCAATACGCACCTTAACTAGACCGCTGGTGTAGCAGTAGTACCGGTCACTAGTGTTTCCCCCAAGATTGGGATAGGAAATGGCCTAGGGGTTAGAACACCTGACTTCCAATCCGGAGGTTGTGGGTTCAAACCTCGCCTTAGGCATCAAAAAATACTCTCATAGTATTTCCATCCAACGGGTCTTTCGGATGGCACTTGGGCCGAGGTCCCATCACTAGATAACCATATCTATTGTTGGGTCGTTAAGCCCATTCACTTTCTCTCCGGATTAAAAACGGGCATGGTAAGTCCAGAAAAAAAGGGCACATTAGTTTAAACAATATTTATTTCAAATAATGTCCATGTATATATGCATCAAAATACATATATGTACATATAAAGTATATATGTATATATGTACATATAAAGTAGCGGTGAATAAGGATTAGAAAACAAGCTCACAGAGCTTATGTGAATTCTTTAAAAAGGGCACATTTAGAGCATAAAACTGAAAAAGTGGGGACATTCAGCTCACAAGACATTTTTATTATTACAGTCGAACCTGTGCTAAAGACCACCTCCGAATAACAATCACCTGGCTGTAAAGACCACACTTTTGTTGTCCCAATGGCACAATTACTATATAAATGACCCTGTGAACAAAGGCCAGATTTTTTACTTCCCATGGCTGGCCTTTATTCACAGGTTTGACTGTACTTGAAAATTGCATCGTCATAGTGAAGGTAAATGCCAGTAAAAATAGTATCTCCAGTTTACTCTTTTGGTTGAATAATGATAATGTCTGTAATGGTGTCTTAAGAAATATGTAAAAAGAATGTGTAACCCTTTCAACACTACAGACCTGTGTAGTTGTCCTGGCAAACAGTGTAGATCAAGATGAGCCGGCTCGTGACGAGCCGTCTCATCAGGATCTGCACTTTTTGCAAGTCATTTTCATATATTTTTTAACCAAAAAAAACGCCCGCTTTTCATAAATTGACTAGTCTGAAAATCATTTTGTGACGATTGAATTGGTTACAAAATTAACATATCAAAATCATTCCAGTTACTTAGGGGTGAAAGGGTGAAGGGGCAGGATGGCACCACTAAATTCAAACACGGTGCCACCAGCATCGGTCAGGCTCGGCCCATGCTAAAATAGTCGGTTGGGAACACTATACATTTACCACTTGGTGTGGGTTAGTGGTTATGGCATTGACCTCACAGGGATCAAGTCTCCACTTTTGGGAGATGACCACAATAAATTATGAATGCAATTGTATTTAATTCTCTCATGATTACTTAATAAATATTGTTTAAAGTAAATAAATGGTACCAAATACCAAATGTATCTAATAAGTCAAAACTGGCTGGCACTTTTGATACAGGTGACACTATATTAAACAAATTCTTCCTTTTTAAGGAAGGAATATTTTGATCAATCATGATAAAAAAAAAATTGGGGTTGCTTAGTTTTTTACCAATATTGCTTCTGATCAGTACAGTACCTTGGTCAATGGCGACTAGTGCAAACATTGATCAGGCTGCGCTGGTCATAACAGTGGTGTTTTTTGTTTGTCTGCCGAATTGGCTGATCAGCTATTAAAATGTCAGCTGGTATCGCGGGTAAAAATTAATTGGACATGTGGCTGTGACTCGAGCATTGGGGCTTATGGGATTTGTGATCAATGTAGCTTCTGATCAAATAGCACACTCCTGTAGCCTGATTTGTATTGCTTATTAGAAGAATGACAAGTGTTTCATTGATGGAAACAATACCTGTAAGCCCCATTTCTCCAGTCACAGCCACAAAATAATGATAAAGCCCGTCAAAGTTTCTGGGAGTCTGGTTTTTGAGATGTTAGATGTTCTATTGCAAATATTACGGTACTTTTGGGACAAACATTCATAAAATGCCACATTCTTGTTTTATTCAGAACTACGGGGTTTGACAAACTTACGAAGGAAGACAAGGAAATGTTGCGGGGAAAAGTAGGCACCGGCGACAAAACGTAAGTATTGGGTTTACCGAACCCGTTGGCCTGACCTTAAGTGACCTTAACTGTTGATAAGCACCAATAAATAAATTACTGAAAGAAGTATTAATTATTGGTGTTTGTGATTTCAGTACTGGAATGGTATTGTAATTGGAGCGTTGAAATTGTTTGTATATGAAGCCTAAAAATGTGTTTTATGGCTGAAAAAAATATGGTCGGTTGGTCGGCTATTTTTAGATCACCTGAGCCAAAGGCTCAAGTGAGCAGCTATTGCTAACGCTTTTCGTCCGTCGTCGTCCGTCCACAATTTCAAACGTCTTCTCTCAAACCATTGGACCAATGTTGGTCAAACTTCACAGAGATGATATATGGGTGCGGTTACGTCAGATTTGTAAAATTGGAGGTCGTCACATAATAAGATCGCCGTCGTGGAAAAGTAGGTGACATTCATATGTCAAATTGAAGACAATCACTCTGGGGCATGTTTTGTCGGAATCGGATGATTACATCATCCAAGATGGCCGCCGAAAAGTCAAAAGATGATCCTTTTATTAGATCTTTTATTAGATCTTCTTCTCGTGAACCACTGGGCCAATGTTGGTGAAACTTCACAGTTATGGTCCATGGGTGAAGTCTTTTTCATATTTGTTAACGAACCGACAAGACCTATTTCGCCAAAACTTGGCTGAAATGATCGATAGTCAATGATCTTTCAGATTTGTTAAAATGATGACCTGGGGCGCAAAAATGGGCGCGGTCGAGTAGGGGTCAAATTTCAAATTTGACCAAATATGTTATATATCAAATCGAAGGTATCGAAGAGACGATCACTCTGGAGCATTTTCTGTCAAAATCGTATGATTATGTCATACAAGATGGCTGCAGAAAGGTCCATAAAAAATACTTTAGTAAGGCACTTAATTTTAAATTATTGGGTTAATTACCTTCAAAGGTGGTAGATATATTATGATTTATGTTATTATTAATTTTTATAAATTACTTCTGTTTTCCCTTTCTCGGCTTGAAATGCAAAACTGTGATCCGTTAACCCCTTGTACTGTACATATTTTGAGACAACCTGAACAATTATTCAAATGACTTGATGAACTTGCAGACAAATTTTGATGGAACTTGGTATATATAATCGACAGTCTGTGCCTTTTTAGCTCACCTGAGCGAAATAAAAAGAAGGCTGATAAAAAATTAATGTTATCGAAAAAAGTGCTGTTTTTACATTATTTATATAGCCGTCAAATTTGGGCAGGTTTCGTGAAATAGACAGTAGTTACACGTGTGTATTATGATGTCAATACACCATGTTGTGCATTAAATTGACATTACAGGGCAATCAAGAAGAGGAAGTCCGAGCCCAAAGCCAGCAGTGCGAGTAAGAAGAAGAAAGTCGAGGAAACTGAGGAGGAAAAGGCACTGAAGGTAAACCTTGGGCAATAAATACTGCCCCCACAAATCCGCCTCCCCCTCATGCCTAGCGTAGCCCCGCCACCCCCCTCTACATTGATTGGCATTGGTATAGTGGCTGCTTTGCTCATGGAAAGTGAAGAATTGACCAGGGGCCCATTTCACTAAACTTTGTACGACTAAAATGTTCGTAAGTGCAAATTTAGGATCGTCTGGAAATTTCAATTCATGGATTTACATTTATTGAGCATAGGCAGCCCTATGCTCAATAAATGTAAATCCATGAATTGTTTACTAGAAAACATGTCATTGTGAAATTTACAGACAATCATAATTTTGCACTTACGAACATTTTAGTTGTACGAAATTTAGTGAAACCGCCCAAAGAACCATTGACGGGATGGTTCAAATTAATAGTTCTCACAACCATGTATAATCATGAATTTTTTTATGATATCAAGTTCATCGGGCAAGGTTAGAAAACGTGTAGCAATTCCAAGTCTCAAATCAAATACAGTCGTGAAGAAATAGAAAAGTTAGTTTTATGGATCATCGTTAATGCTACTGCAGGAACAAAGCCAGGTGATATGGAAGTTCCGAGACGCCCTTCAGAAAGACGTGGACAACGGCGCCATGAAGGTGTTACTGGAACTCAATGGTCAGGACATTCCGCCCGGGGAAAGCAAGGTATGTATTGAAAGCATGTATTTTCAAAGCCTGACTATAATTGTATCTGCCAGACGGAAGTCTGGGGATACTATAAGGTTCGACAATGTCCAGCCATGGGTAAACGTTTGCCGTGGCACGAGGGGACTGTTTGAACCCCAAGGCCGTAGGCCGCGGCGGGTTCAAACAGTTCCCAAGTGTCACGGCAAACGTTTACCCACGGCTGGACATTGTCAAACGTTATTGTTACATTATCGGCAGAAACATCCTGTAATTTGAACATAAATATGTAGTTCTTTCGGTACTTTGATAATCTGCTCCAATCTAGCAACTGATTTACACATACATATTCCGGGGCCGCAGTACACGTTGCGTGATGCATCCGCATCAATTTCAAAATTCCAGTGAGACCGTTGTGAACTGGTCTGGTGACGTAATGGCGCATTCCAGTAACGTCATGAGACACATGTTTTATGTAGATGTTGGCTTGACCCCGGAATGAGCATTATCTACAGCCGTGGTCAGACAGCATGCGTTGTACGTTTGAACACGGTTGCGAGCGGTGTCGTGTAACAATATTGATTTGACACTGAACATCGTTCACAGCAGACACAGGTGTATCGTGCGCAAGAACTCCTGCCTCACCAACATATTAGTTTCCTCCTTCTATTTTTGTGTTGACTGCATGTAGGCGGGGAGGGAGACACACATGCGCTTGTGGACAAGGGTCAATTTATAAATAAATATAAGCGTATTTGGGAAATAAAAACTTTTTTTTAAAAATAAGCGCATTTTCATACATTGTGTTGTTACGCTAACAAAACTGGTTATATCAGATTTTCAAAACGAGTAGTGGAAATACTGTAATAAAGTTGAAAATGCACTTAGTTGTGCTGCAAAAAGCAAACACTGTTTGTTCACTGCTCAACTGTATTACAGTATAAATAAGTGTATATAAGTAATAATACACTCAAATAAGTGAATGTTTAAATTTTGTTTTGATCATTTGTTCCTGATTTAATAATGAAGAAAATCAATAATCCATTTGTAAAAATAAAATAATCATTTAATTTGTCGGGTACAATACTCTTTTAGACACAAAGCTTATCTGGAGATCTGTTATATGCAATAAATCTATTTCAATACCAGCTGCTGGATGCCGTATCAGACTGCATGTCATTCGGAGCTCTGGACCGATGCCCAGAATGCAAGGACGGCCAACTGCGGTACTCGTAAGTACGAGGGGTGTTCAGAAATTGCTGCAACATGAGCTGTAAATTCATTTTTCTCGGGACACTTAATGAAGTCATTTGATTAGTTGAGGTTTTAACCCTTACTACGCTGAATTAAATGTTTTCGTCTGCTGGAAATGTTTTATTTTCAATATTTCTCGACAAAACCTGGTTTTGACAGCACATGAGAATCTGCTCGTGTGCTGTCAAAACCAGTTTTTTGTTAAGAATTAAAGCAAAAATGAAAAACAGCAGACGGCAATTTCCGTCAACAGCGTAGGAAGGGTTAGGAAGGGTTAAACAGAACAGCAGTCTGATAAAGGTATAAACTATCTGTCGGCTATCTGTCTGTTCCGTGAGTTTTTGTTTCCACAATTCTCACTTGAAAATTCAGAGCAATTCCTGGTTTTATTCCATTCTTCAAGTACCTCTTTCCTAATATTTGCAAACGGTGTAGATCATGGGGAGCCGGCTCATAGCGAGCCGTCTCGTCCAGGATCTGCACCATTTGTGGATATTTTACGTTTTACAAATTGACCCCCTTTTCTGCATAATGGAACATGAAATAGTCCATATCAGAAACATAGGGGTGAAGGGGTTAATTCTGAAATTGCAGGACGGACGGCTACAAGTGTACCGGCAACATGACGGAGTGGACCAAGTGTATGTACAAAACCAGGACGCCCAAGAGGAAAGCCTTCAAGATTCCCAAGGAGTACCATGATGTGGTCATTCTGTAAGTGTGTGTGACTGGAGAAATGGCGCGCATGGGATCTGTGACCTGTGTAGCTCCTGATCAAATAGCACATTTCTGGCATCTGATTGATAGAATCGTGACCGGTGTCTGATTGATGGAATGGCGAACAGTGCAGATCCTGATCATACTGTGCGGATGCACAGGCTGATCTGGATCTACACTGGTCGCAAAGCCTATAAACCCCGTTTTTCCAGTCATAGCTACATATGACCAGTCTTATAAATAAGTTAACAAACTTGGTAAATCACGAGTAATTTCCCTTAAAACCACTTGCTGGGCATCTTTGGCGATAGGGGAGGTAATTCCGTGGCAATGATAATTCCATCACAATGGATTCTCTGTTGCAGCAAGTCGTACAAGTACGTGAAGCGAGAGCGGGTATTCCCGGCAGTGACAGTTAGCACGAGCGAGGGTCCCGTCAGCTCGTCTCTAGATTCCGTTGACGGGTAAGTTGGTGTAGGTGTCTAAGTCGATGTATGACAAAACCCATCGTCAGGCATGAATTCACAGCATATCTAACGTTAGTGATGATTTAATACGGTGTTTATTAAACCAAGTTCACTAACTACACAGAGTTTCTTATGTAGTTAATAGTAAAATAGTAAAATTGTTTAATAAACTGCCGTATTAAAGCATCATAAATGTTAGATTCTATTTATTGCATAATCTCAGAATTGTTCATTTAAGCTACTCGGCATGCATATTGTGTTTTCAGTTTACGTCGGCGCTTTTTCCGTCGTCGTCGTCCGCGTCGTCCGTTTTTTTTTGTAAGGCAAATGTGTTAAAAGTTATTGTTTTTTCACACGTTCAAATGCCTCGGCAGGCGCGATACCGCTTCCGTGGCGGAATTCTTGTTACACTCCTGTTTTGTCATTCTATGCGCCCTGTATCGGTAAGAGCTGGGTGGCACATATGGTAATGTTTGGACTGGTTTACCAGAGTTTCTCCAATCTGTCGTAACTTTTCAATCCCTTGAAGGAGCACTTCACTATTTGAATATATTTTGCATGTGTACAAATGCCACACACCTATGCCGCCATGAATATGGCCTTGATCTTTTGACCTTCACAACTTAACAACACTCTTAGCAATTTTGGTTAAGGCGGTTGCCGGAGTTTTATCAATTCTGTCGTAACTTTCATGTGCGTCGCATTTGAAATTTCGAATTGATAGAAATTTTCAACAGGTCAGGACTTTATTCATGTATGAACTATTGCCATATGCCTGGATGACATCATCCAGGCATATGGCAATAGTTCATACATGAATAAAACTAGTGACCAGTGGGAATGCTCAGAATTGTATACATCAGTGGGCGTTTGAATTATTACAGGGTGTCGTTTCACCCACTGGAGGGGATGAAATTTATGATCGCGGGAAAGCTGAAGAAATCCAAGACGGAGGTGGTGAAGACGATCTCGCGTCTCGGAGGCATTGTCGTCACGAAGTGTGACAAGTCCGTCATGGCTGTCATCAGTAATAGAGGTATAATATTCCCTACAGGCGAGTAAGGTGGCAGGGCTCCAGATAAGCTGCGTATTTGCTTGAATACCCAATTAAAATTACCAAAAAACAAATTGAAATCAGAAGTAGCGAGTATCAAAAAGCAATAACAATGTTGTGGTACCTTTATCATGCTGCAGAAAACAATTAACAGACCGCACATATAGCATATTTTTCTTATTTTCCATGAAAACACATCTTGGTATTTCATTAGAATTGTCTCCAAGGAGACAATTCTAATGAAATGCCAAGACTTGTTTTCATTTCGAAGCAAACTATTCAATAATTGCTGTCTGTTGTTGTGTAAACAGTAGTGTGATTTTATTTTGCCCAATTAAAATTTTGAAAAATACCCAATTGCTTCAGAAGTGATGGAGTGAAAATACTCAATTACTAATTCCTTATCTGGAGCCCTGAGGTGGTCTACAGCTTTTGTTTCTGCTGTATATCTAGACTGATGAATGGATTTTCAAATGATTTCCCATGATGAGACGATGTGTCTCGTTCAATACCCATATGTGCAGATTTCCAGATAAGGTGTGTAGTGGCATATTTTACGCAATTATTTTAGCTGAATACGCATTGATTATCAAAAGTGGGAGTACAAAATACGCACAGCAATGTGAAAATACGCATTGATTTTCAAATTGAGAGTGAAAATACTGTCATAAAGTTGAAAATTAACTTAGTTGAGCTGCAAAAAGCTTTTTGCAGCTCAAATAAGTGAATGTTTCAATTTATTATACTTTTTCTCGAGCCGGCTTGCGGAAAGCGAGACAGTGATCACAATGACGTCCGGGTGTCCGTGCGTCCGTCCGAGCTTACAAATGGATACATATGTGGCTAGGAGAACAATAGGTTATGTAATATTCTATTGTTCCGTGATTTTATGTGGCTAAAAATGGGTTTGCAGAACAATAGGGAACAATAGCGAACAATAGGGATGAACAAAGGAAAAGGTTAGGGTTGGCCACATAAGTATCTATTTGTAGGAACGTTGGTCCGTCCGAAATCTGCTTTAAAGTTTTTAAATACCTTATATCTCTGCAGTCCTAAGTCACATTGACTTGAAACTTCATATGCTTATTAGTCATGATCCATATATTCATGCTGTATCCCACTCATGCGGCCCCTGTGCCCAAGGTCAAGGTCAAATGACTTAGAAGTTTGCGTTCCGAAATCTACGTAAGTTTTTAAATACCTTATATCTCTGCAGTCCTAAGTCACATTGACTTGAAACATATGCTTATTAGTCATCATCCATATATTCATTCTGTGTCCCACTCATGCGGCCCCTGTGCCCCTATGTCAAGGTCAAATGACTTAGAAGTTTGCGTTAAAGTTTTCACATACCTACTATCTCTACGTATTAAAGTCAGATTTGCTTGGAAACTTTGTATGCTTATTGGGCATCAAACTTCAAATAAATACACTCTGAGACCATCAAATACCTCGGCGGGCTCGACATGCGGGCCGCGGCCATCCTCGTTTATCATTTGTTCCCTCCTTAGTAATGAAGAAAAGCAATAATACATTTGTAAAAGTAAAATATGCAATGATTTTGGAATCGGTCAGTCTTAGAGTACAACGATAAAAATTGTGAAATTTGTTTCCGCTGCATATCTACTAACACAGGGATGGATTGTGGCCTAGGAATTATAACCCCTGACGTCCAATCTGGAGGTTGTGGGTTCAAACCTCGCCTGTCACGTTCAAGGTCACACTTAGAGGTCATAGGTAAAAAATGGGCATAAAATTTCGATTCTAGCATATATCTTGTAAACTGAAGAATGGATTTTCAATTAATTCGGCACAAGTGTTTTCCATGATGAAATGATGTGCCACATTCAATAGCCACATACCCAGGTCTAATGTCAAGGTCGCAATTATCGGTCAAAGGTAACAAAATATGGCATTAAAATTTCAGTTCCGACCTATGAAGCTCTTATGATATTAACCCTTGCAATGCTGAATTAAATTTTGTCACCTGCTGTTTATTTTTTCCCGTTTTCTCAAGAAAAACATGGTTTGGCAGCAATTTAGATTCTAAAGTGCTGTTAAACCATTTTTTTCATGAGAAAGAACGAGAGAAAATATGACAAAACAGCAGAGGACAATTTTGAGTTTCCGCCTTTTAAGGGTTAAACCTGTTGATGTGTCGAAGCGATGTTTGTGGGAGTATTATGATCACTCCTGTGATAGCTCTAGATTGAATCGTCTCAACAGGTCGCATTTATACAACAAATATATGCTAAATCTCGCCGGCCGATCGTTGTAGACGAGGTGAAGAAATCTGGAAAAGCTATTGAGGCGGCGGAGTCGTGTGACGTACACGTGGTGGACGAGGGCTTCATGGACGACGTGGAGAAGGGTGGGGCCGCCCTCATGGTCACCAGCCACAGTATCGCCTCCTGGGGCTCTGATGTGAGTGGGCGGGCGCCGACACAAGGGCTGGGAACAATGCACTCATTCCCACCGCCCCAGAAATTGATTGATACAGTGGAACCTCTCAACTGGACACCATGGGAGGTCCCCAGGGTGTCCAGTTGAGAGAGGTTTCACTGTAATTCTTGCTTCCTATGGCTCCGATGTGAGTGGGCGCTGATTCCCACCACCCCAGATATTGTGTGTGTGTGGGGGGGGGGGGGGGGGGAGGTGCTCCGATACAGTGGAATCTGTCTCAACTGGACACTCTGGGAAATCTCCATATCCATTGTCACCAAAATTGCTAAGTACACTAACTAGTCTAACTAAGTACACTTTGAGAGATTATTTTTCAATGTATGCTTGATGCATATATTTATTAATAGTTTCATTTAATGGAATAAAGCATTTTGTTTTCAATGACTAATAATGTAATAAATGCATTAAATGAATGATATATAGTTTTATCATCAAATATAAATAAATAATTGCTCCATGAAAGTGCACTTTATAGCTAGATAAGTGCACTTAATGATTTGTGTGAAATTGGCTTCTGATGTCCAGTTCAGAGAGATTCCACTGACCACTGTAATATTTGTTTCGTGAATAGTTTTGCTGCCTGGTAATGGCTACTGATGCATGCGTGATGTTTCATGACTGGAATTCATAAACTTTCTCAGCTCTTAATCTGAAAGCGAGTGGGTGGTAGGTGGGAGCATGCGATGGGTAATTTAACGATCGGGGTTCTTCCTTACCGGAGTCACGACTGGAAACCTGGTTTAGCCCTCAAATACGTCTTTGGCATTTTGTATGTGACAGTTGAATCTGGTTATATCCGTTCTGATTTTGCGACTTTCGTCGCCCCAATGCAGCAGGTTAAAACGGGATCGAACCCGTTTGCCCAGCCTTACATGACCTTAGCTGTTGATAGCCAGTTAAACACCAATAAACAAACAAATACTCTGAAAGCGAAAAATAAGCTGTATATGATCGAAAAATAAGCTGTATATGATCGAAAAAATAAGCTGTATATGATCGAAAAATAAGCTGTATATGATCGAAAAAATAAGCTGTATATGATCGAAAAATAAGCTGTATATGATCGAAAAATAAGCTGTATATGATCGAAAAATAAGCTGTATATGATCGAAAAATAAGCTGTATATGATATGATCGAAAAATAAGCTGTATATGATCGAAAAATAAGCTGTATATGATCGAAAAAATAAGCTGTATATGATCGAAAAATAAGCTGTATATGATCGGACATGATCATGAAAATAGTCCCAGGCCAAATTGAAGTTTACAAGATGAAAGTTTGTATTTACGGAATAAAGCCATGGGCTGTTGCATTTACTGTGTTATGAAAAAAACATTTGGTCTGTTTAAAGCGTGTGGAGTCCGAAAGATGCTTAATGAACCACAAACCAATTATTCCAATGTTACGGCTCACGGTCTTCATTAAGGGATTAATTGACTGCTCAGTGGCATCCATTTCAGGTTTTTTGAAAACATAAGCTGATTGTAGTCGTCTAATTCCTTGATAACCAATGGAATGATGTTAATGAACCACAAACCCACTATTCCAACGGCTTAGGCCAAGCCGTTGGAATAGTGGGTTTGTGGTTCATTAACATCATTCCACACTTTTAGTGATAGTTATAGTCCATATATTGAATTTTTAATACATTACTTTTGTAGCGAGCGATAACGTACTTATTGTTTACCAGCCCACACGTGAAGCTCCGCCCCTAAACATGATTTCGAATCACTATACTAGCATGTGATTGGCGGTGTGACGCGAAGTGAGCGCGTGTGTGTGGGTGGTAACATGCTTTGTGTCTCGTGAACTGATGACACAAGGCGTAAAACCAGTTCTAAATATAGCGGCTGAACATTTAATGATTAATTTAATAGATATTGGTGAAAGTGTCGCAATATGCGATTAATTGAGACAAAATGCTGTTCTTTCATTGGTCGAGAAACTAGGGTAAACAATAAATAGGTTGTTTGTGTGAGAGAAAAAAAAACTTTTAACTGTATTGCAGCCTGTGAAGAGAGTCGGACAAGCGACGGTGAAGAAAAGTGTTGGCAAAAGTATGGGTTTATCAAAGAAACAAGGTATGGTTTATGATTGTCTTTCTTGAATTGTATTTAACTTGATTGAGGACATAGTTGGTAAAATGTTTTTGAAATTAGCTGAAGTGAACTGTGACATGTTAATTTTCCGACCAATGCAAAAATCGCAAAATGATTTTCAGACGAGTCCATTTATGAAAAACGTTTTTTTTTCTTATAAAAATATCAAAATTACTGCAGACCAGTGCAGATCCTGATGAGATGGCTCTACACTGTTTGCAGACACAGCTATAGAGGTCTGTATGTTTTGAGATGGTTAACCCTTACTACGCTGAATTAAATGTTGTCGTCTGCTGGAAATGTTTTATTTTCAATATTTCTCAACAAAAACCTGGTTTTGACAGCACATGAGAATCGTCTCCAGTGGAGACGATTCTCATGTGCTGTCAAAACCAGTTTTTTGTTAAGAATTAAAGCAAAAATGAAAAACAGCAGACGGCAATTTCCGTCAACAGCGTAGGAAGGGTTAAATCATCACGCATGGTCTGTTCACAGAGGAATACTTCACAAAGCACGCTCCCAGCAAGCTGAAAATGACAGTTAAGGGCGGGGCTGCTGTTGACCCAGATTCAGGTAGGATTTTGTTTTGTTATTGTCGGAACAACCCATACCCGTGGAATTGGGAAGTTTGGTGGCGTTTTCAATAAATTGTGAATATACGAGTTTCTACAGGGTTGGGAATATTCAGGATATATCCTGAAATCAGGATTTCAGGTTCCTGATAATTGCAGAAAAAAAATAATATTGGGAAGCACACTTTTATGCATTTGTGGGTGCAAAAATATGTTTGTTCAACTGTTTTCATGATTTGGCATTTGCAACTGTTGACACCCGTTTCTAGAAATGCCAGTATTATAATTATACTGGAATGGGTTGTGGACGAGAGTTTAGTGCATTGGACTTCAATACCGGACGTTGCAGGTTCAAACCTCGACGTAGGCAGAAAAATGGTATTTCCATCCCATTGGTCTTTCGGATGAGACTCGAAAGCGAGGTCCCGTACCTAACTGACCTTAGCTATTGCTGAACATTAACCCTTAGACCGCTACTCACAACAATTGTCGTCTGCTGTTGCTTTTATATCTTGCCTTATTTCTCAATAAAAACATGGTTTGACAGCACTTCAGAATCATTTCCGATGGAAATGATTCTGAAGTGCTGTCAAAGCATGTTGTAAATTATTCTAAAGTGCTGTCAAAGCATGTTTTTGATGATAAAAATGGAAAATGAAAAATAAACAGCAGACAACAACAAAAATAAGATAGTGGTCTAAGGGTTAAACAATTTCACTTTTTGTTGTGCCGGCTTGCAGACAGCGCGATATAGTCGGCACATTGGCGTACGCACTGTCTCGGTTAAAGTATTTGGTTAATGTTTTTTCAGTATACTATCAAAGCCTCAGCGGGTGCTACATGTTGGCAGCGGCCATCTACTAGTGGTTGCAAATTAAACTTAAAAAATAATACTACAATAGGTAGATGTCCTAAAACAGGATGGAAAAAAATTATAAAAAAGTTTATTTCACTTGGGTTTTTCTTTTCCTCAAAGTAGGAAACGATATACTATTTTCCATTGTAGATGACGTTGCCATTATCTCCAGTTTATGTTAGTCTGTGTTAACTCCATTGAACTTGATTAAATAAAATGGTGTGTTTGGTTTCTCAATAAAAACATATGGAAATGGAAATGATTCTAAAGTGTTGTTTGATGAGAAAAATGGAAAATTAACAGCCGACAAGAAATTTTAGTACAGCACTGTAAGGTTTGAGGATTAAAGTAATTCCTTGTGGGATTGCAGATCTGTAGCAGATTTCAGCAAAATTGCAAAGTATACTTATCTAGTAATCATATATTTGCATATAAATGCATTATGTCATATAGAACTAATGACTGCATATATTTGATGATTAAAAGTATGCAGAATTATTATACTGAATTTATTACATTATCACAGCCAAAATGGCTGTGATAATGTAATAAATTCAGTACAATAAAAATTAATAAATTTATCCTAAAATTTCTCCCTCGGAGTATACTTTGCTAGAAAAGTATACTTTGCAATGTTTGTGAAATAGGCTACTGGGGTTCGGTTCCCACATTCAGATGGGAACAATATACAATGCTGTTGAGTTTTGTCTTCGGCTGTTTGCTTTTATTTCCCATTTTTGGCGGGAGACATACTGTCTCCACGCTATTGGGATCGTGATTCTGGCCGTTTGCACGGGTCTACTTTCGGAAGTGGCTCTCTGTTCATCGGGGGACGTCTCAATGGGCTCAATTTGCGTTCGCAATTAACAACAGTCAGGTGACATTTAAAGTCAGCGAGTGAACTGAAAGCAAGTTATATAATAGCAACGGCAATGCTCAACATTATGTGTAAAATAGTTGGCATGCCCAACTTTACTTTTGAAGAGAACAAATTGCTGTTATTGAGACGCCCCCCGTATCGTGTACCACGCAGTCGCATGTTCATCCGTGGTACGTACGTCCACAATAGGCTCAATTTGCGTTCGCAATTAACAACAGTCCGGTGACGTTTAAAGTCAGCGAGTGGAACTGAAATGCAAGTATTATAGCAAAACGGCAATGCTCAACATTATGTGTAAAATAGTTGGCATGCCCAAACTTTACTTTTGAAGAGAACACAAATTGCTGTTTATTGAGACGCCCCCCACCCCTATCATGTACCACGCAGTCGCAATGCGACGTCGAAGGCCATTTCTTTTTCATATTGTGGTTTACGGGCGATTTTCGAAAAATTACCCTCTGGGTGAGCGAAACAAAATGCATGAAAACATTTTGCCGTTTATGCAGCATACACGTATGTAGGCCTACGCCCAGTCATAATTTTGAAAAGATTTCACATAATATTATGATGTCACACCTCCAGAGTTCCTGTTGGGTATGCAATTTGGATTACTCGGTTTGTATCCCTATTTTGCAAAGTGCCAATTGATTTTGGCCAAATAAACATACTAAAAATATGAAAATTTCCCCGTTTTTTTTCTTCACATTACAAAAAACCTATGCTGCCAAAAATATTTTTGAACGCACAAACTTTTTGGCAGAGGCAACCTCTCACCATCCGTATAAAGGCGTATATCACCACTTCAATTCTGGTTTTCTACCCCAATAAATTACGTCTGCAATATACCTCGTAAAACGGTTTATTAGTCGGACATAAAGCACCTTTGCTTCATCAACCTATTTGTGTTTAGAGCAGGCTGTATTTTACAAACACCAGTAACTGATCAAGTTCTCCAAATTTGCAGATTGTACATCCAATAATCAACATCGAATATATTTCTAACAAGGAATTTCTGAGTATGCAAATTCACAAGTGGCTACTTGTCTCCCGCCAGTCAGTACTTTCAGTACTTTGATTATTGATGAAAACAAGTATTGGCAGAATATGATAACCGTCTCCATTGTAGACAGTTCATATGTGCTGGCAAAACATATTTTTGTTAAGAAATAAAATAAATGTAAAAGCAGCAGACGACAAAAATTGTTTCCTGCGTTTTAAAGGTATATGCCCACTCAGGAGGCACAAAATGTTCTTTATATCAGACATCATCTGAGACATTATAAACATTCATTCACCATTACCCACGTATTGATTGGCATTACTATACATTTTATTTCAGACGTAATTTTTCACACTGATATCAGGGGCGATAACCGTGTTTCCTTAAAATGTTAACGGACAATACTATTTATTCTCTGCATTTAATTTTTTTGATGTGCAATGATCTTACTTTATAATCTGTCGAAAATATTATTTTTTCAGGTGACACATTTAATTAGTATAAACAATTAAAAAAATGTGCCTCATTTGCATATGAAAATAGCCTGATACTAACACGAGTCACTATCAGTAAAATAAATATTACTAAATGATTATATCTGTATAGCGGGCACTCGTAATTTTTAGAACTGGTGGAATAGTGACACAAGTATACACTTATTTAATTCCTATACAGTACATTTTGTGCCTACTGAGTGGGCATGTACCTTTAAGCGTTAAACTAATGCCTTATGGGATTGCAGGATTGGAGGCGAGTTGCCACGTTGTAGAAGAAAAGGGCATTATATACAACGCTGTGCTGGGATTGGTGGACGTCGTCAGGGGAACTAACTCTTACTACAAGATTCAGGCGTTGGAGTCCGATACCAAAAATGTGTAAGTACACAAGCGACGTGAAATAATTGAATTTGTTACTTTTGCATCGTCGTATAGAAACGTTGAAGTAAACTAGAGCAAAGTCAATGGCACGCCATTGCAATTTTCAAACTTTTCTTAATTCAGGTCCAAACTGAGAATATTCAAATCTAAATATACCAAATATTAAGTCTTCAGCTGTTACAGTTTAAAAGTTTTAAAACCTGACTGACGGATAGATGCATGTACGTACGGACAAGCAGTTGGACACCCGTGACGAAAACAAAAGACCGTTTTGTTTTTCATTTTTCAAAAAGTGGGTATAAAATGTCCTAATGATGGAGCATGACCGTGGTGAGGGGTAACACCGTCGGACTGCCACGCTGGCGACCCGGTTTCGATTCAGGGTTCAGTTCAAGGGCATCAGTGTTTCTGAGATACTTTGTATTTCCTACTCTACTAGTGCTTTTGGATGGGGACTTTAAAAGTCGGTCCCTTGTATCAGATTTGAAGGAGAGTCTGAGGGGACTAGGGAACCAGAGGGGTCTATTCTAATAAGAGCTAGGCCCTCTGGGGCCGGTTTCCTCTGTATCCATATCCTTCCTTTCTCCTCTTCTTGGGAGACGATATGCAAGGTCATCGAGCCAGTGCCGTCGTTGAATCCAAGCATTTATGGAGCATGCTCCTCGTCATTGTCTATGACTTGAGCAGTGGAATTCACGCTCTCCTCCTGTGCAATAAGGTCGGTTGATGGTGAACTGTTTGTCTGGTGGAATACTATATTCCAAAGTGTGAACATCGGTCACATTTGTAGATACGATGTGTGTCAACAACTAAAATTCGGTAAAATGAATTTATAAGGCAAAAGCCCATCCATGACTGTTTATTTGAAATAACTTTGTTATTAGACGGATTTTCTTGAAATAAAAAGTAGGCTCATTTCTAAAAAATAGTTTTACATTGTTTTATATAAAAAAATAAGCAATTTGGAGTGTTTTTATAGCAATAAATTTTGGGCAGCACTTCGTGGAACAGACAATAGGTTCCATGGTTTCAAATATACCAAACAAAGTGGGAAGTTCTTGTTTCATATTTTATATTCGTTGTCCAATTAAACATGGATTGACAGCACCTTGGAATCAATTCCATTGAAAATGATTCAAATATTTGTTGAGAAAATGGAAAATAAAAAAAAATAAAAACGCAAACGACAAAATTTAATTCAGCTTTGTAACGGATAATACAATCTCCAATCGATAAATGCCGTTTTGCTTACAATCTCCTATCGATAAATGCCGTTTTGCTTGCAATCTCCCATCGATAAATGCCGTTTTGCTTACAATCTTCCATCGATAAATACTGTTTTGCTTACAATCGCCCATCGATAAATGCCGTTCTGTTTACATACAATCTCCCATCGATAAATGCTGTTTTGCTTACAATCGCCCATCGATAAATGCTGTTTTGCTGACAATCTCCTATCGATAAATGCCGTTGATAAATGCCGCCTTGCTTACAATCTCCCATCGATAAATGCTGTTTTGCTTACAATCGCACATCGATAAATGCCAAGGAACAACCGTCAATCATTAACCTGGTACCCAGTGTCACTGCAGTAAATTTCAATGAAAATTATAATAACAGTTTCAATTGAGTAATTATCAACCTCACAAATTGAGGTGATGAAGCGTGTCCGATTAACAGGTCTTTCTTTTTAAGCACTAATTGGTTTGATGGGCCATTTTAGTGTCGGATTACGGAAGTAGCAGGTGTCGGAATACATTAACTATTTAACATGGAAACACATGGGTGTTTGCCGGGACTTTTTGACTGTGTCGGAATAAGCAGTGTGTCGGTATACCCAGGTGTCGGATTAATCAGTTTTCACTGTATTTCATAAGCATAGCATCTTACATTTATTTAAACTGATCACATAGCATGTTTTCTGTAGCGGTTTAATTTACGTATTTGTTACACTAGTCCATTATGATTTATATTGCACTGCAAACGCTCATTTTAATTTAATATGTCGGCTAGGTGGCATGTGTTCCGGGCCTGGGGTCGAGTGGGCACCACGGTGGGGGGCAACAAGGTAGATCGGTGTGGCTCACGGAGGTCGGCCGTTGACCAGTTTAAGGAGCTCTATGCGGAGAAGACCAACAATGAGTGGGAGAACAGGGACAGCTTTAAGAAGCACCCCAACAAGTTCTATCCCCTCGACATCGACTACGGCCAGGTAGGTCCCCAACAAGTTATATCCCCTCGACATCAATTACGGCCAGGTAGCTACAGTCAGCCTGTGTTAACAGTCGTTTGAGGTTAACATTTTATGCTTGGAAATGAAATGCCTAAATTTTACAGACACATAAACTTTATTAACTTTCGCACAAATTGGAACTTTTTAGTAACGTTTTCGGCGTGGTTGGATTTTCATTATAGCAAGGGGGGCAGATTGCGTTGCTCTTGAGGTTCCGTCCGTCCATGTACATTTACGTCAAAAAGTTTGTAATAGTTTCTCCAAAATGTAATATCTTCAATATTACGCGATTGATTGCTTCAATACTTTGACACTTGAATCACCTGGACAATTTTCACACACTCACGCCACCATTAACACGATTTGACTTTTGTCACCTTCGAAATATCGCTGAAACACTTGCGTCATTTCTTGTTGTTTTGTCATGGTCCAGTATGCCAGGTGGCATATCCATGTTTTACAAACACAAGGTGCATGATCACGTGGTTACAACAACGTCGCCCACTCCAAAGTAAGTATTATTTGATATTTTACTTAATATGTAACAGATTTTGATGAAATATGGTGCAGAAAACGCGTCTTCATGAGATGCATTTGGTGGTCCAGGGAGTTTGGTCGGAGACACGGGAATCGATTCTTCGCAAAAACGACAGAAGTTTGGGTGAAAATACAGAGACCACCAAATGCAGCTTAACAAGACGCGTTTGATGCGCCATATTTCATCAAAATCCGTTACGTAATAAGGACACTATAAAAGAATATGTACTTTGAATGGGATGGATTCTAAAAGTTTCAGTACTTGTTGTTGTTAGTACCACGTGATCATACACCTTGAAACATAATATCTAGTTTTTATTACTATCTCAAGAGTTAGGTTTCTAGTCAAATGGCTTCAGTATCTGTAGCCGATTTCACCAAAATTGCTAAGCATACTTATCTAGCTAAGTATACTTTGGGGGAGTAATCACTTATTTTTCCTGAAATGCATTATTTCATATAGAACTAACGACTGCATATATTTGATGATTAAAAGTATGCAGAATTATTATACTGAATTTATTACATTATCACAGCCATTTTGGCTGTGATAATGTAATAAATTCAGTATAATAATTCTGCATACTTTTAATCATCAAATATATGCAGTAATAAATTCAGTATAATAAAAATTAATTAATTTATCCTTGAATTGAAAATAATTTCTCCCTCAACATGTACTTTATAGCAAGATAAGAATACTTTGCAATTTTGATGAAATAGGCTACAGAGGTCGTGGGTTTCATGTCCATATTAGGCATGAAAAATACTTTCATATTTCCATCTCGCTAGTATTTTGGATGATACTTATACGTTAACTGTTGCTGGGACATTAAACCCTTTAACATTTGGACTATCTCTGTTAAAGACCACTTCTGAATGGCAGCTTTTCTTGGCTACAGCAGGGCTCCAGATAAGGAATTAGTAATTGAGTATTGTTACTCCATTATTTCTGAAGCAATTGGGTATTTCAAAATTTTAATTGGGTAAAATAAATTAACACTACTGTTTACATATCAACAGACAGTAATTATTGAATAGTTTGCTTCAAAATGAAAACATATCTTGGAATTTCATTAGAATTGTCTCCTTGGAGACAATTCTAATGAAATACCAAGAGGTGTTTTCATGGAAAATAAGAACAAATATGCTATATTTGTGGTCTGTTTATCGTTTTCTGCAGAATGATAAAGGTACCACAAAATTGTTATTGCTTTTTGATACTCGCTACTTCTCATTTCAATTGTTGTTGTTTTTTGGCAATTTTAATTGGGTATTTACGCAAATACGCAGCTTATCTGGAGCTCTGCTATAGCATCTGTGGTATTTCTATATAGACGACCTGTGAACACAAACCACCCGTGAATGTATACACCAAGTGTGAATGTATACACCATGTCTACAGTTTTTATTGTAATGTTTGTGCTGAATATTCAGTGTTCTCCCATGCGAGTATTCCCATCTGTACATGGTACTGCTGTTGAACGGATCTAAAACCTAATCAAACCGTGGGTGGTTGGTCGGGCGAACGTGATGGTGTAAATTAACGGTGGGGTTCCTCCTTAAAGGAATCACAATTTGCCTAGTTTGGCCCTCGGGTACGTTTTTATCTTTGGCATTTTTTGTTACCTGGGAGTTGAATTAGGTTATTGCCCATTATAAAAGTAGTAAGATTATCACTGATCCTACTTCTTTTGGGAGGGGGCCAAGTGATTCTGGTGTGGCGAGGACCTGGCATCAGATCAGGATTATTCTCATTTCAGGGCTGAACATGTATTTTTTTATTGTAAATATTCAGTTCTTATTTTGTGTTTTTCCCCCCATTTGTACATGTACTTTAACTTGTACATGTACATGTAATAAACGGAATTTAGTACTAAACCCATTGACCCGGCCTTAAATGACCGTAGCTGTTGCCATTAAACCCCAATAAACAAACAAACAAAACCAATCAAACTAATCAATAAATCGCCAGGATGACGCGGATGGTGACGTGAAGACGCTGCGGACGAGCGCGACATCCAAGCTGCCCAGGTCTGTCCAGGACCTCGTCTGTATGATCTTTGACGTCGAGAGTATGAAGAAAGCCATGATGGAATTCGAGGTAAATTTCTACATGATTACATCTGGGGCCCGTTTCACTAAACGTCGTGCAACTAAAAAAAACAAATTACGTACAAATTTATGATCGTTTTGAAATTTCAATTGCTGTATTTACATTTATTGAGCATAGGCTGCATATATATGCAGGCTATGCTCAATAAATATAAATCCGATAATTGTTTACAAGAAAACATTGTTGATTTGAAATTTACAGACTATCTCATAATTTTGCTCTTACGAACATTTTATTTGTACAAAGTTTAGTGAAACGGCCCCCTGGGATGAAATTTTAAATGTGGTCAGAAAAAAGCATAAACCTTATACAACAATTAAAATAGAGCACCCACCTCTGTGGGCTATTCAAGTAATTCTGGTGTGGCTAGGACCTAAGACCAGTTTGGGTTATTCTATTTTCAGGGCTGAATATATATACTTTTAGTAATTTACAATAACCTCCGAAGGGAAGCACATTTAATACACATTGTTTTAAAGTCACTCTTTTTATTAAATTTTCGACCACATGTGGTCGAAAATTTAATAAAAAGAGTGACTTTAAAACAATGTACATGTATATACTTTTATGTTGATATTAAGTTTTGAATTGGGGATTTTCCTCCTATTTGTACAGGTGAAATACTGGATTTGACCCCATTAACACGGCCTAAAATGACCTTATCTGTTGACAGGCTGTTAAACAACATTAACAGTATCACTTGAAAATTCTTCGCAAATGACATTCTGTGATATTTTCTCGAAAATGGGCCCACTACCAGACCAAAATAGAATGTTTTGTGATTTGCAATGATACCTAAATAAAGTAAAAAAAAAATCATAATGTGGTCTATTTATATCATGGCACTGCCATTTCTATTTATAGATTGACTTGAAGAAGATGCCCCTTGGCAAATTGTCCAAGAAACAAATCCAGTCGGCCTACCTCGTCCTCACGGAACTACAACAGGTTGGTTCATGTCAGTCTGTGTCTCCATATGTCTGTTGTTTTGTCTCCGGATTTAAACGTTTGAAGGTTAATGCCACCATTTCCCTGTGTCTGTTCGTCGTGTTCAAATTCTTTCATCTTTTGAACCACTTTCCATTTTAACCCTACTGAGATAAAAAATGTGTAGTCTGGTGCTTTTCAATGTTTCTCAACAAATACGGTTGACAACACTAGCAAATAAGAAAAAACAAGTAGATGTTTTCCCCGTTGTTTAGCTAGTCCATATTTACACTTATAGTCTGTTTCACGAAAGCTGCCCAAATTTTACGGCCATATAAACAATTCAAAAGCCATATTTTTTTCGATAATATTAAATTAAAGGAAAATTTAACAATGAGCCTTCTTTTTATTTTGTGAAATTTGGTCAAATATTGATTTTTGTTTTTGTTTTTGAATTGTCTATATAACCGTAAAATTTGGGCAGCTTTCGTGAAACAGACAGTAACCTTTTCAACCCCAAGTCACTGGAATGGGTTTTGATGTTGTGTTAATTTTGTAACCAATCCAATCGTCGCAAGATTATTTTCAGGCTAGTCCATTTATGAAAAGGGTGTGTTTTTTGTTCTCAAATATGAATATTATTTGCAAAAAGTACAGATCCTGAGGAGATGAGCCGGCTCGTAACGAGCCGGCTCATCTGGATCTACACTTTTTGCCAATACCACTATACAGGCCTGTGGTGTTGAAAGGGTTAAGAGCCATTTGAGCCACCGACTTGTAAAAGTCATTGTAAAAATAATGCAAAGGGGAAGCGAGAATGACAACTATAACATCACCGGTTACGGAGTTATTGCCCTTTGTCTTTATGACCTAGGTCTCGGTAGAACTAGTAGGCATATTGTGTTAGTACTGTGTGTCCGGTGAAGAAGTTTCTGTGTCCAATTTGCCACCAGAGACATATGTGTGCTGTCCGGCCACATTTTCTTGTTTTTCATAATTCGTGGCCAGAACGTATCATGTATAGAACTGCAGAGCTCCAGATAAGCTGTGTATTTGCGTAAATACCCAATTAAAATTGCAAAAAAAAACAATTGAAATCAGTAGTAGTGAGTATCAAAAAGCAATGAAAAATTTGTGGTATCTACAGAATGCTACAGAAAACAATAAACAGACCACAAATATAGCATATTTTCTTTTCATTAGAATTGTCTCCAAGGAGACAGACAATTCTAATTAAATACCAAGATGTGTTTTCATTTAGAAGCAAACTATTGAATAAGTGCGGTCTGCTGATGTGTGAACGAACAGTAGTGTGATTCTATTTTACACAATTCAAATTTTGAAATTTTGATCGAGTGACAATACTCAATTACGAATTCCTTATCTGGAGCACTGGAACTGTCGATATCAGTAGCCTATTTCACCAACATTGGAAAGTATACTTTACTAGCAAAGTATACTTTGAGGGAGTAATCATTTATTTTACCTGAAATGCATTATTTCATATAGAACTAACAAATGCATATATTTCATGATTAAAAGTATGCAGAATTATTATACTGAATTTATTACATTATCACAGCCAAATTGCAGTATAATAAAAATTAATAAATTTATCCTAAAATTGAAAATTTCTCCCTCAAAGTATACTTTGCTACTAAAGTATGCTTTGCAATGTTGATGAAATAGGCTACAGATATCTAGTAGAGCAAACGAGATAAATGCTATAAATAAATTGTGCGATGTTACAGTTAATGGACAACAAGGGCACAGCGACACAGGTGCTGGACGCGTCTAACCGGTTTTACACGCTGATACCCCACGATTTCGGCATGAAGAAGCCTCCCATGCTAGACACGAAGGCGATAATCGGAATGAAGACGGAGATGTTGGATAATCTCCTGGAGATTGAGGTGGCCTATAACATGCTGAAGGGAGGGGACGACGGTGACGATCCTATAGATGCGCACTATAAGAAGCTTAAGACCGATATTGAGGTAACTGTGGAAAAAATGTTTTTTCATGTTTGTGGCCAGTCTTGTTTTGTGGCCAGTCTTTGTTCCTGGACCTTTATGATCCTGTTAATTTAATCTTGTGGCCTACAATATGCTAAAGAGAGGGATGGTGGTGACGGGCACTACAAGAAGTTGAAGACTGATATTGTGGTAAATGTAATTATGGAAAACAGAAGGGGTAGAGCTAAATGTCCAATCTAGCTAATTTCCGTTGATTATAAAATATTCTTGAAAACATTTCACACATTTTTTTCTCTGTTTTCTTCATTTCTGCTCGCAAGTACATGTTGTTGCCACCCATTTGAACCGTCTCAACGAGACGGTTCGAATAAGTGGTAACAACACATAGTTCCATGCAGAAATAAGGAAAAA
This sequence comes from Conchocele bisecta, assembly GCA_029237695.1. NCBI lineage: Eukaryota > Metazoa > Mollusca > Bivalvia > Lucinida > Thyasiridae > Conchocele > Conchocele bisecta. The sequence continues at coordinate 107,743,593 of CM055269.1, read as the reverse complement.
TGTATGAAACTCGAGACCTATATTGAGTAAAATGTTACTGGAGAAATGCAGTTTAGCTGTT